>JASEVX010000002.1:54381458-54763958 GCA_031761405.1 Serripes groenlandicus
ATCAAGTCGTCAATTTTGTTAACGAATTGACGAAAACTTTGTTTCTGTCTTAGATAATGTATATGGACATATTGAATGCAAATTAGGCCCTTTTTCAAAGTTCATGGCGATCAGTCATTCAGTGGAGCTTTGTTAAGTTCGTCAATTCCTCAACTCGTCAATGTTGTTGATAATAATATGGACAGATAATGTATATGGACATATTTAATGCAAATTATGCCCTTCTTTAAATTTCATGGCGATCAGTCACTCAGTGGAACTTTATCAAGTTCGTCAATTCGTCAATTTAGTGACGAAATTGACGAACAAATTATGTTTCTAATAACTTTATTTCTGTCTTTTAGATAATGTATTTGGACGTATTGAATGCAAATAAGACCATTTTTCAACTTCCATGGCCATCAGTCATTCAGAAGGGCTACGTCAAGTTTGTCAATTCGTCAACACGTCAATTTTGTTGACGAATTAGCGGGGGAGGGGGGGGGGGGGATCTAAAAACTTTATTTCAGTCGTTTAGATACTGAATCTGAACGTATTGAACGCAAATTATACCCTATTCCAATTCTCCTGGCCATCAATCATTCAGAAGAATTACATCAAGCTCGTCAATTTGGTTGAGGAATTGACGAAAAAATAATAATCTGAAAACATTATTTCTGTCTTTTAGATAATATATCTGGACGTATTGAATGCAAATAAGGCCCCATTTCAAAATTTCATGTTGATCAGTCATTCAGAAGAGCTACGTCAAGTTCGTCAGTTCGTCAATTTTGTTGACGAATTCACGAACAAAATATGATTGTGTTTTCTGAGTCCTATGATTTAAACTAACTCATGTGATGAAGAATCTAGTAGAAACTGGAGAGGCAATCCCTTGTTTATTGACGCCGCGTGGGAGCGCGGCGTCAGTATGGGATAGGTTTTAATTTTGTACCATGGGGTGACGTAATCGAAAAGGGAGAAACCAATGTTATTATTGTTAAAAAAACCTCTGTTGTTTGATTGAACAAAACAACCTTTATGAATCAATAAATTGTATTAACTGATTTAAGAAACAACAAGATACAAAATACGTTTGTCTTCTACCGTTATTACAAAACTTTATACACATTTAATTTGTATTTAATAACTTTTCCCCAACTGTCTAGGCTACGCTGTTTTTAATTGTTTGGTTTACGGCCCTGACCCAATTCATCAAAGCTCAGAGAAAAAGTTCACTTTTCCCAAACTTTCTAGGCTACGCGTTTTTAATTGTTTAGTTTACGGGCCCAAAATTCGCCGGATGTTTTTGCCTATTTATAAAAGTGTGTGAAGTTGGCAGAGCATTAGACGTTAGACTTTAGACATTCAAAAAAAATATTCGAATGTCTAATTAGACGTTAGACATTCGATTAGACATTCGCTAATTTTGATTATCGAATGTCTAATTAGACATTAGACATTCAATTAGACATTCAGAAAAATCGCAAATGTTAAATATCGAATGTCTAATTCGACATTAGACATTCAATTAGACATTCGCAAATTACAAGATCTATAACCCAAATTCGTCGGAGGTCATTGTACATTCAAAAAACGAATGTCTAATTGGTCAGTTAGACATTAGACATTCGATTAGACATTCGCAAATTAAGGGATTTAGGTACCAAATTCGTCGGAGGTCATTGTACATGCAAAAAACGAATGTCTAATTGGTCAGTTTGACATTAGACATTCGATTAGACATTCGCGAATTACGATATTTAGGTTCCAAATTCGTCGTAGGTCAACGTACAATCAAAAAACGAATGTATACTTGGTCAGTTAGACATTAGACATTCGATTAGACATTCGCAAATTAAGAGATTTAGGTACCAAATTCGTCGGAGGTCATTGTACGTGCAACAAACGAATGTCTAATTGGTCAGTTAGACATTAGACATTCGATTAGACATTCGCAAATTATTATACTTAGGTTCCAAATTCGTCAGAGATCATTGTACATTCAAAAAACGAATGTCTAATTGGTCAGTTAGACATTAGACATTCGATAAGACATTCGCAAATTACAAGATCTATAACCCAAATTCGTCGGAGGTCATTGTACATTAAAAAAACGAATGTCTAATTGTCAGTTAGACATTAGACATTCGATTAGACATTCGCAAATTAAGAGATTTAGGTACCAAATTCCTCGAATGTCATTCTACATTCAAAAAACGAATGTCTAATTGGTCAGTTAGACATTAGACATTCGATTAGACATTCGCAAATTATTATACTTAGGTTCCAAATTCGTCAGAGATCATTCTACATTCAAAAAACGAATGTCTAATTGGTCAGTTAGACATTAGACATTCGATAAGACATTCGCAAATTACAAGATCTATAACCCAAATTCGTCGGAGGTCATTGTACATTAAAAAAACGAATGTCTAATTGTCAGTTAGACATTAGACATTCGATTAGACATTCGCAAATTAAGAGATTTAGGTACCAAATTCCTCGAATGTCATTCTACATTCAAAAAACGAATGTCTAATTGGTCAGTTAGACATTAGACATTCGATTAGACATTCGCAAATTAAGAGATTTAGGTACCAAATTCCTCGGAGGTCATTCTACATTCAAAAAACGAATGTCTAATTGGTCAGTTAGACATTAGACATTCGATTAGACATTCGCAAAGTAAGGGATTTAGGTACCAAATTCGTCGGAGGTCATTATACATCCAAAAAACGAATGTCTAATTGGTCAGTTAGACATTAGACATTCGATTAGACATTCGCAAATTAAGAGATTTAGGTACCAAATTCGTCAGAGATCAATGTACATTAAAAAAACGAATGTCTAATTGGTCAGTTAGACATTAGACATTCGATTAGACATTCGCAAATTACAAGATCTATAACCCAAATTCGTCGGAGGTCATTGCACATTAAAAAAACGAATGTCTAATTGGTCAGTTAGACATTAGACATTCGATTAGACATTCGCAAATTAAGGGATTTAGGTACCAAATTCGTCGGAGGTCATTATACATGCAAAAAACGAATGTCTAATTGATCAGTTAGACATTAGACATTCGATTAGACATTCGCAAATTATTATACTTAGGTACCAAATTAATCAGAGATCAATGTACATTAAAAAAACGAATGTCTAATTGGTCAATTAGACATTAGACATTCGATTAGACATTCGCAAATTAAGAGATTTATGTACCAAATTCATCAGAGATCAATGTACATTAAAAAAACGAATGTCTAATTGATCAGTTAGACATTAGACATTCGATTAGACATTCGCAAATTAAGAGGTTTAGGTACGAAATTTGTCTGAGGTCATTGTACACGCAAAAAACGAATGTCTTATTGGTCAAATAACTTGAACATATTGATAACTCGAACATATCGATATCTCGAACATACCGATGACTCGAACACATCGATATCTCGAATACATTGATAAAACGAATATTTTTTGTAAAATCGAACATATCTCGAACTTTCCGATATCTCGATTTTTTTTTTCTTCTCGATATCTCGAACTTTCCAATAACTTTTCGATATCTTTATTTTTTTTTTCTCGATATCTCGAACTTTATCGGAAAGTTCGAGATATCGACAAGTTCGAGATACCGAAAATTTCGAGATATCAGAAAGTTCGAGATATCGAAAAAAATATGAGAAAAAAATGGTAAGTTCGAGATATCGGAAAGTTCGAGATATCGGGGAAAAAAAAAAAAAAAAAAAAGATAATATGTTCGAACATTTCGATTTCTCGATTATTTTTTTTGATATTTTTTTTTTCTCGTTATCTCAGAAATTTGCGATATCGTATTTTTTGTTTATATACTTCCGTTTTTAACTCCACTGGCTGAAAGCCAGTCGAGCTTATGTCATGGGGAATCGTCCGTCCTGCGTTCGTGCGTGCGTGAGTGCGTCCGTGCGTGAGTGCGTACTTACGAGAGTAATCTTGTTGGATAGTGTTTTTTCGTAAACCCCAGCCACCACCCTTATAAGACACTTTGATAAGTGGTTTTTTTTTATACAATTGTGTTATGGGTATCTAATTAACATATTATTGCTATTTATTCCGTAAAGGGGGGATAATTACGGAATAAACCATGTGCTTGTTGGGTATACCCAACAAGAGAACATCAAAGGAAAACACCCAACAAACGCCTTTTGGACGTACGTGCGTGCATGCGTGCGTCCGTCCGTCCGTAAACGTTTTGCTTCAAACTGTTTCTCCTACCTAACCACTGGACCAATTAGGATGAAACTTCATAGGAAGTATCCTCTAAATGATCTCTCCTTAGTTCCTCAAACTGTTTGGGATCCATGCAAAATTCTGGTTTCCGAAAGAAAAAACAATGAAGACTTAAAAAATCTTCTTCTCCTCCGTAGGTATCAGGCCGATTTTCAAATAATTGTGTAGTAGTGAAGACTTAAAAAATCTTCTTCTCCTCCGTAGGTATCAGGCCGATTTTCAAATAATTGTGTAGAAATGTTGCTTGGGTGACCTTCTTTCAGATTTTTTCGAGCAAGGTTGATTGGTCGAAAACTATGGCCGCCAGAGGGCAGAGCTATTTTTGCCTTATAATATGGTTATAGTGAAAACTTAAAAAATCTTTTATATATATATATATGACCCTCTATCAGATTCCTTCCAGTCATGTTGATTGGTAAAAAACATGGCAACCAGGGCGCGGGGCTGTTTGAAGATTTAATTGGCAGTGGAGCGATACTGGCCCTCTTGGGCCTCTTGTTGTTATCATACTTCTGATAAACACGAAGGAGAATATACTTCACCCTCTCCTTCCAAAGCTTGTGTCACACTTAATTTATAACTAGAGACATTACATGTTAATATTTAAGCACCTATGTGATGTTTTTTTTATCTAATTGATCTAGTTAGAGCAGATTTGAAACCGTGTATTGGTAAAAAATTAAGAAACTTCATGTTGTATGGTAACCTTTTATTATAGGCTATGGTAGCCAGGTGAGCAATATAGGCACATCTTGGCCTTTTTGGTTATGATAAAGGGACATTTGGCCTTCTTGTTCTAAATATTTACATCCTGTCTGTTTTCACACGTTATTTAAATGTACTGAACTACATCTGCTTCCTTTAAGTCATGCTTCAAAATCATGCGCGGCGTCCTTTGATGCTCTGCATCAAAATTCGTCTTGTTATATTTTGTAATGCTCTTTTCTTTATATTGTTAGTACAATGTAATAAGACCAGTTAGAAGGGGTTTATAAAATGTCCCCAATCCTTCATCACTCAAAACAGAAATAGTAGAATTAAATAGTAGGGGCTGAATTAAAATCTAGAAGCATATTTCGGTTAGAACAAATATTTTTGCAAATGACACATGCCTATTTTTAAATATATCGTTTGAACAAGAAAATAATAATATAGTAATTACAATAATGATAATAATAATCATTATATACCTTTGTCTTCTATTAGAGAAATGGCTTCATCAAATGTGACCTGATTGTCCATAGAAGGATCGTATTCGTGTGTTCCATCTGTATGTGAGTTGTCTGCATGCACATCATCTGGATGTGAATCGTCTACCGGAGAAAATGTAGAAAGGGTAGCCGATATCGTCAAATCTTGTTCGAGCGCGTAAGCCCTGTCACACTATTCGCTCCATTTTACGTTTATTTTGGAGTTGACGAAGTGACGAACTTCACGAAGCTCTTTTGAAAGACTGATGGCCATGAAACATGAAACAGGGCCTAATTAGCATTTAATACGACTTTTTCGTTTTCGTCAATTCGTCACGAAATTGACGAATTGACGAGTTTGACGAAGCTCTTCTGAATGACTGATTGACATGAAATATGAAATAGGGCCTTATGTGTATTCAATGCGTCCAGAAACATTATCTAAAAGACAGAAATAAAGTTTTTAGAAAAATATTTTTTTCGTCAATTCGTCAACAAAATTGATGAGTTGACGAATTGACGAACTTGATGTAATTCTTCTGAATGACTGATGGCCAGGAGAATTGAAATAGGGTATAATTTGCATTCAATACGTTCAGATTCACTATCTAAAAGACAGAAATAAAGTTTTTAGAAAAATATTGTTTTCGTCAATTCGTCAACAAAATTGATGAGTTGACGAATTGACGAACTTGATGTAATTCTTCTGAATGACTGATGGCCATGGAAGTTGAAAAACGGCCTAATTTGCATTCAAAACGTCCAGATACGTTATCTAAAAGACAGAAATAAAGTAATTTTTTCGTCAATTCGTCAACTAAATTGACGAGTTGACGAACTTGACGAAGCTCTTCTGATTGACTGATCGCCATGAAACGTGACATACGGCCTAATTTGCATTCAATACGTCTAGATACATTATCTAAAGGAAAGAAATAAAGTTTTAGAAAAATATTGTTTTCGTCAATTTTGTCAAATAAATTGACGAATTGTCGAATTAACGAACTTAACGTAGCTCTTCTGATTGACTGATGAAACATGAAATAGGGCATAATTTGCATTCAATACGTCCAGAGACAGTATATAAAAGGAAAGGAATAACGTTTATAGAATTTATTATTTTTCGTCAATTTCGTCAACTAAATTGACGAGTTGACAAATTGACGAACTTGAAGCTCTTTTGATTGACATAATTTGCATTCAATACGTCCAGATACATTCTCTAACGGAAATAAATTAAGTTTTTAGAAAGATATTTGTTCGTCCGACGGTCAATTTCGTCAACTAAATTGACGAGTTGACGAATTGACGAAGCTCTTTTTATTGACTGATCGCTATGAAACATGAACTAGGACATAATTTGCATTCAATACGTCCAGATACATTATCTAACGGAAAGAATTAAATTTTTAGAAAAATGTTTTGTTCGTCAATTTCGACAACTAAATTTACGAGTTGACGAATTGACGAAGCTCTTCTGAATGACTGATCGCCATGAAACATGAAATAGGGCCTAACTTGTATTTAATACGTCCATATACATTATCTTAAAGAAAGAAATAATGTTTTTAGAAAAAATGTCACAGTTCGTCACTCGTCAACCTAACTTCACGTACCTTATATTTGTATCAATTGAACAGTTTGGCAAATAGAGAAATTGTGCTTTATGAGCATTTTTTGTGTTTGGCTTTGCTCTCAATTTTTTCAAAGCTGTTTAACTTTTCTATGGAGAATGTGAAGGAACTAAATTGAACAGGCCTGTTCAATATCGGACATCATTGAAACAAACACCAAACTAATGGATACTGTTTTCTCTCCTTTCTATGATAATTTAGTCATTTCTAAAGTGTACAAAATATTTTATCTTAATATGGTCGAGCGACCTGGTGATAAACATGTGATAACCAAAACAATTTAGATTACAAATAACCAAGACAAATATTCTAATGAGCTAAAACGGTAGTCTATCAAGTACCAAACTAGATTTTTCTTAAGTTTTGAACACATCATGACCAATTTTAGACCTTTACTTAAAAATCACCAAGACAACATTCTGGCAAACTAACATTATTCTACTGTCAAAAGGTGCAGCCTTTCTCAAATTTACCCGCACCAGAGTGCACTATTATTGAAAATCGCAAGGCCTACACCGAGATACTGCTTGTTACTTTGCAGGATTTTTTATACGATCGCCACTACAGTGCCATCAACGCTTTGATTTGTTTTAGAGTCTTAATAGTGTATCTTGATGGGGCGGATAACATGTACATGTTTGGAGTTTTAGATTCGAGCACCTATATGTGTTTGAGACGTTAACTGATTTACTCTCGCCTTTGAGACAGCCCCGAAAGAAATCAATTTGTTTTCTGGTGTTTTACTTTTCTTTCAACGATTTATTAGTTAAACCACGTCGTTACCTTCGTAGTTTTATAGGCCTACTGGTCCATTCATCCTGACACGAGCGAGTCGGTCATAATGCTAACCCCACACATCCCGAGTGCCAAGAAAACTCTTACACTCCAGTCTACACCACCAAACAGACAAGTTTCTATTTATTTTTAAACGCGCTTTTGTTACAGTCTATGGTGGTCAGATTATACCGATACGGCGGACTTATCAAGACTTCTTCCCCCCGGCAAAACATGATGCAATTCCGTAACCCCTCCACCGTTTAAGATGCGTCAAAAGTCATCTGTGTCTGCGCCAAAATATATGAATTAGTATCGCCGCCTCTGTAAAGTCACGGAATTCACATTGTTTCGATTGTATATTTATCAGTACTCACAATCAAAGCATGCACGCAGTTTAAATCTGGCTATGGTATTGAAATTTAGGTTATATCTCTTTATTAGTCGCCGGGCAGAAGCCCGCGACTTCTATTTTTAATAGCTTTTCGGAAATCACATGGGAGGGCGGCTTATTATTAGAAAGAAACAAATCTAGATGATTTGAACATATTACAATTGTGGTTGTTTACGAACACTAATAAATGACACATCTAAAGTGAAATAAATATTCCGATTTTTTAATGTTTGCAGTTTTTTTTATTTCACTCGCATTTAAGTTTTTTGTCTTATTTACGAAGACAAAAGTGGTCCCTTCAAGACGTGAACCAACACCCCCTAATGCAGACTCTTATGTGTCATCATTGAGGTCAATTTCGGATTCTCCTTTTAATAGCAATTTTAACTTACTAAATGTTGTTTTCATGTTCAAAGAGATGTCTTGATTTGTGTAGAATTCATTTAATAATGTTAATCCATGAATATCTAAAGTAGGAACTGTTTCTAAGCTAAATATAGACCCTATTCTGTTGTGTAGTTTCGTGACCTTTAACATCGATTTTCGCGCATGCGCATTTCGATATGAAAAAGCGAGTGATATTATTTTATTTTAGACAAGTACAAGACGAATGTTTGACGCAAAGCGTCAAAGAGAAGCCGCAATATTTCGTTGTACATGTAGAAATAAGAAAAAAAGAACATTTTTAAATCCACAAACAATAGAACAATTTAAACTGTAGACGGTAATGCTGATATATTTTTCCTTTTGAAGACTTTTGTTTTCTTCAAATTACCTCCCTTTAAAGCAATACCATGATATTTACCTTGTGATTCGAATAAGATTGACAAACATTGAAATTATATGAATGAATACTATTATTTAAATAAGTAACAACAGCAAAATTAAATTAAAGCCAGATAAATGTGTACACATTTCGTTAATTTGTTATAGATACCCTAATGTATAGATATGAATATAAACTTTATAATCAAATGTTTTCATTTCAACGTTCCTAAAGTTTGAATAGACTAAGGAAAGTCAAGAATACATAAATAAATCAATGCAGTCTTTTCCGGCGACATTGATGCCTTGCATCAACTTTCTCTTGTCTCTGTTTGATTTAACTCTTCTAAATTTATTAGGTTATATATGTGTTTTTTTTTTTATTTCGTTTGTACATGTGGGAAAGTAAAATCGAGTGTTCATCTTATTTTTCAAACCAAATGCATCGGTGTGCTGGAAATATTTACCCAAAAACGGCTCCATATCAATGCAATACTTTTGAAAACGGGGTTAAACTACCTAGGGAGCTTTTCTCTGTTGGAAAAGGGGTTAAATTCCCTGCTTTCCTCTGTTGGAAAAGGGGTAGTATGGAAGTTTAAGTCCTACACTCTTTTGAGAACATTGTGATCAGAGGTGAACATTTTCCAGTTACCGATGTATCTGCAACGGACTTATTTTGCCGCAATGTTTTTTTAAAAAAGGTATCTTTTACATGATCGGCTAATGTTAAAACATTACGTACTATTTTTATTTGATATGGTGCATTGTTATGCTTATGTTCCTACAGTTCTTAAACCGGGTATAATTTTAACCTTATATACAAGTGGAGACAGTAATTCGAATAGTTATCCAGCCATTACCCTTTCTTCGTCTTTGTTGAAATTATATTAAACGTGTTTTATTCAGGGGACTGCACGTGTCAATTGATAAACCGTTATATTCATTACAGGGCGATTTTCAATCAAACATTGGTAGGTGAATGACTTCTTTCGTTTTGAAAGAGAGTATACAGCACTTTAAAAAAAGCCAATATTAAACCAGTTTTTGGGATAGGGGCGTTTCGCGCTTATCCCATACTCATGCTGATTTCGAAAAGTCGGATTAAAGCTGCAACCACAGTCCACATGTGTATACCTACACCAAAATCGAGTTTTGATTGGTTATAATCTGCCTTTTCAACGATTTCATTGGTTCGACCGAATCACGAAAAACCATCCGCTTGCATTTATTAATCATCGGATACAAAATAGTTCAAACGAGTGAAACACACTCTGAACTATGATTGACCTTAATTTCAGTGGTGTAAGGTAACGTCGACCGTGCTGTGACCCCATTAGTTTACAACAGTCGACTTACATAGAGAAATGTGCAAATCACTGTAAATAAAAATTATTGAAAGGAGTTAAAACCATTGTGGCAAAAGTAGAAATTGCCTACGATAAGCAATTTCTCCTTTTGTCACAATGTTTCCGATTGTCGTCTGCTGCACATGCGTCTGTACGCGGGAAATGGTTACATCCTCCCCATGGAAGCGGAACCCTTTCCGTCATAATATAACAGTTCGAATATTGAAATATTGTTGAAAATGGAGCTATTGCTGACAATGAACAATTTCTCCTTTTCACACAATGGTTTCAAACACGTTTCAAATTAATTCTTTTCATATTTAAACGTTTTACTGTGGACATTCTTTTACTCTATCTCCTTTCCGGACACATGTTGAATAACATGCAAGAGATTAATGATAACGAGCAATATCGCCTTACATCAAAAGGAAAAATATATAGTTTATACATAGCTTTGTGGAAAAGAGGAAATGGGTCACGAATAACCATTCTGCAGCCGTCTGCTGCACATGCGTCAAAAAGCGACTTTAAACGGAAAAGGATTGAACCGTTTCCGTTATAGCAACTTAGTTACATACGTATGTTGAAAGTATATTTGCCTACGGAGCAACTGCTGACAATGAGCAATTCCTCCTTTCCAAACAATGCTTTGAAACATAAATCAATTTTTTTCTATAACCTAGATAACGAAAATATTTGTCTACAGTTATTATTTTAACCTTTGCCCCTTTAAGACACATTTGACTAACCTTAACAGATAAATGATAATCAGCAAGTTTGTCTTTTTCCACAATGTTTTAATTACTATTCAAAATAATACTTTCAGGCTTAGTTAAATGTTGTTTGCAGTATATTTAGTCTACGTAGTCAAGGGTAAGGACTTGTTATTACATAATCCGTCCAAAGATAGAGGTCCTACTGTGTATACATGCCATGAAATAATGGTACTAACGGTCTCACCGCTACTGGAGAATTGTTGGTAAAACAGGTCGCGTGTTGTGTTGAATATTCTCACGTGTCGCTGTATGTCGACCCAACTAGGACATAGGAATTAAATCTACAAATTAGAGATAAGATTTCAACACTGATTGATTGTGGTTTAACGCCGTTTTTAACATTTTTACGTTATATCACGGCGGCCAGTTCATCTACAAATATGTTTCCTGGTTTTCTCACACCAGTACTCCACACAACAATCTTCCCAACCAACTGGGTTCTTTTTCATATAGACTTAGCCCATTTGTGAAAGACGAATGACGCATGTCGCATTGACTTTTGTCAAACGTCGGAAAGAAAGTTGGCCGAAAATGTCAACATACACACGAGTTATAACCGCAAGGTCATTATTTATTTTATAATTGAGGCGCTTCTACCGATTTTGGGACTAAAATTATAATGTATATGCATTTGCGCTAATTGAAGATTCAACGTTCGTCAACGTGTAATCTAGTCCTAGACGTATCTGTTGACAAATAAACTAGAAGTATAGTCTAAATAGGTTTTTTTCGGAGATACAATTAATTTGCAAGTACTTTACAAATACCATAATCTAAGCTTTCCTAAGCACAGACGTGGTTTGACGCATCGAACCAGTCTTCTGTAATCAATACTTTATAAGTTGTCTCTGTCTGTAAAGCTTGGAGGTATAATCCGGTGTCCGGCCGGCTGTCTGCCTGAATGTGCATTCGTCCATCCGTCATGGATTGCATGTATTGGTCAAAACGTTGTTTCTGTATGGCAGATTTATTTGAAAGTGGTCACACTTATACCGTGTGATCAGGAGAACGGCAAAATACTAGGTACATAACTCTGGTCTGCTTATCTTAGTTATCTTCATTTTTCCTTATTAAGTTCAGCGATTGTCTCAATTAATTTCCATTGTATCCATTTCCAAACTTGGTTTGTAGGTAACTTATGACCTCAACATTTGCAGTGCACCATTACCATAACTTAAGCATGCTGCGTTTGGAGTGTGTATATTTTTGTCTTTTCATGTTCTCACTTATTATATGACTTTCGCATGAAAAACACATGCCCTTGTTTCGTTAATGAGTGTTTCCCAAGCGTTGTACTTTGTCCAGAGCGACTGACTGTCTGTCCGTCTTTGTGTTCATCCATCCGTCCGTCTGTCCGTTACGGTTTGCATTAATGGGTCAAAACTCTGTTTCTGTTTCGCGGATCCATTTCAAAGTCGTCACAAGTATACATTGGGATTAAGAGATCGATACAATATTTTGAACACAAATCTGATCTGGGTTTTTTAGGTGTAAAACTCATTTTTCATTTCTTCGGTTATTGTCTCAATAGATGTCCAATGTATCAATTTAAGACTTGTTGTATAGGAAACTCAGAGCTACAGATGTGCAGTGCAAAAGAAACATAACTCTAGCATGCTTTCGATTGTCTTTCATTTATCAGCATGATTACAATATACATTGTGAATCTTTAGTGATTTCTGAACTGGAAATATTTTAATTAAGGGTCGCTACTCTGTTTTTTGTCAATCTTTTTATTTTGTTTATACAAGAAAAGTGTGAAACTTTGATAAATTAGGTATTTGTATTGTATAGGCAGGCAATATGTGTGCTTCGCACATTTTTGGTTTGGTTTGTTTAAAGGTCATTGTTTCAACAATGTTTGTCTATATTATCTATGCCATATATTTTCAACTTACATATGCCCCTATACCACCAGCGCTTTCAGCGCTTTGATTTTGCCTTTTAAATGCGCGTCAAGCATTTGACCGGGTGTGGCATGACGGTTGCTTCTACAAATTACGAGAACTAGGTGTTCAACTTAAACATGAACAGTTGTATCGTGTATATAGGTCACTTCTCTGACTGCTGCACCCCCCCCCCCCCCCCCCCCCGGTTTTATTAAATTTAAATACTGGAGATTTAATTGGTGAGCGACTTACACATATCACGTATTACAACAGTATTACAACAATTCAAATTGAGTTGAGTTGAATATTGGATAATTAACCACGGATAGACCTAATCCTCCCATATTTAGAGGCTAACCCTTTCTAACATACAACACATCTGATATATACATCTTTATTGCCTCCATTTTCTGAAGAGTTACATATAATAAATTACATAATGGTTACAATTACAGTTACATGTATACAACTAATAGAAAGTAAACAATAGATAATAAAAAGAAATTATGAGAAAACGGCATGTATTGAGTCTTTTCACCCCAAAACAGACCCAATGAGATTTTACGATGAAATAATTCGCTAGGTGAATATCAGAGGAGATCTCAGTCAGTCTATATTAATATTAATATGCGGAGGTGTAGACAGTCTGTAATCTTCGCTGATCGGCAGTTTCTGAGGTCTGTTTTAGAGTGACCCGGCTCCACCTGTTCAAATGCTATATAAGTACAAAGTAGCTGTTTAACAGTAAGTACAATATGTATGTGCTTATCGAGGCTCTTTCATAAGTTTAACCAAAGGGCTTCGATAGTACATACTATATTTAGGTGACGCGGTCACTGTTCCCAAGTAGGATCAGCATGTGGATAGGTTGAACTTTCTCCGAAAGCGAAATAGAAACAACAACAGAGGGATTGGTAAAGTGACCACTAAGCTCTTAATACGCGTCTTGTTACATTTCTAAGTGTATACTTTTGTCAGGAGATCGGCACAGATAGTTAGAAACGAAGGGTACAGTTCGACTTTTAACACATTGATAAGTTTGTCATCTATTTTGCCAAGCATGTATGTGATGAGTTCGTGTCTAGGTAAACATAATAGCATAGCACATAAATCAGAACTTAATGAATGGTTTTCGTCATAGAACTCGTTCCATAGTCGATGCCCGTCCGTTAGGGGACATTCAAATAGTAAATGTTCTATTTCCTGCATACACGGATGCTGACAACGTAGACAGACTTCCGGTTGGTTTGGTGGTCGCTTACAACATATATTAGCCAGAAATTTCATGCGGGACAATGTAAACGGGTGTAACTTAGCTACTGTCCAAATGTTTGACTGGCGAAGGTGACTGTGGCACTGTTTGAATGTAGTAAAGTCCGAAGAAGCGTCCATTCGGTCAACCCAGGTTGATTCTTCGCGTGCGTGTACAGCTCGGTAACACATAGTTTTCCAAATTTGTTTCGAAGGGAAAACACCAGATGTTTTGAACGTTGCTAGGTACGCTGTAAGGTCATATTTGTCCAGTATTAGATGAATGTCAGAGACGAAACCAAGATGTGTAGTATTACAGATATCGTATTGAAATAACCTCAGCAGATATAGTTTGTAACACACTTCATTCGGGGGAACACGGCATAACGTTCCAAGGAACAACAGTTTCTGACTGTCGATATACGCATGTAGTGAAGTAGCGCCAACAAGGCCTAGAACCATGTCCGACCGGGTCGTAAATGGAAGGCCCTGAGCTCGTTTTAAACAAAAGTGGTGTGCTACTTCCAATTTTTTGTGAACCGTATCTGTCATGTCATTCCAGAGCTCACAACCAAACAGAGCGCGCGGTAGTACACACGATCTGTAGAGTTTCATTGCCGTGCTCGGGTTTGGACCTGTGCTTCCGGACACCATACCGGTTATAGACATAAACGTGCCTCTGATAGTTTGTTTCACTCGATCCGCATTAAATGGATGTTTTCCGGACGTTGATTGGACGATACCCAGATGTTTGTATGAGTCAGTATCTGGAATCACCGTACTTCCATACACTGTAGGCACTATCGGACCACGGCGCTGCCTTTTTTCGGTCTAGGATAGATGCAGCACATTTTGTGGGGTTATACAGGTAGCGCCACTTATTAGCGTATTTAAAACATATTGCTAGCAATTCATTTAATCCACGTCTTGATAGTGATAAAAGAACGATGTCATCAGCCTGAGTTGGTGCAGCTAGACGGAGATCACAAATACGTAGGCCGTACGGTGATGCATCTCTAAGACTAAAGACTGCAATATTTAGAGGTCTTTCCCATAGACAACAAATCTGAAGCAGATGCATAAGAGAACACGTATGCAATATATATATATGAAATGTGTTGGCAAAAAGAGAAATATATTGCTCATTATGAGAACATTTTCTTTTTTCTACAATGCTTTAAAAAATATATATGCTGCAGATGTATATAAATGCGTCTACATGTAGGAAATGGTAGAATATATATCTGTCTGTCTATGTCCAAATACCATTTTAAAATTATTATGTGGAGGCTTTGATCAAGCTGAACAGATTCAGTCTGCTCTGATCTTTACTATTCACATTGCTTGGACAGACGTAATGTTAATGGTGTGTTTAACTTTATAAACTTAATTTACTTTACAAAGTTGATGGAAAGAGATAAGCACGGTTTAAAACTTTCTTTTCGGCAGTAGACTTTAAATATGTTCAAAGTTGTCTGCTACATATTTGGCATATATGGGAAAGGGTTATTGAATATTATCACATAATATATCTGCAAACTCGAAGAATAGAGATGAACATTTTAGTAAAAGGAAAAATTAATAAACATGAGCAATTTATCCTGCTTAAAATCGTCTGCTGCAGAGGCGTAAACGCTGTCTAAATGATGAAAAGGATTAACACATTTCACGTGCATGGTAACCAAGAAACATCTTAATTTGCATAAACAACAATTTTCTGATTGGCTCAAGACGAATTTCGCGGGAATGTTAGCGTTCAGTTCACTCACTAGGCTTTACATGTTCATCGTACATCTTCACTCTACAAAGAGACTCGTGCTGTAAAGTTAAACAGGATTAAATAAGTTTGATTGGCAAGGAATTAATACAGTTTCTTAACTTGATGTGACAGGTAAGTTATCTCTCTGAAGACATTGTAGCAAACGAAGACATTGCTCATAATAAATTCTGTGAAATATATTAATGATTATTCAGAAATGCCCACTTTTCGACTTTTCAACAGACGACCAATGGCGTGCGCTCCTTGGCACTATTGTTATATTTTCCAAGCAGATATGTTTCAAAATAGGAAAGCATGAAAAGTTCTTAATGTGGCACAGTTTTCCCCTCTGTATATTCAAATTCTTTCGTTTTGTTGTCATGATTTATACATTTTCAGAATGTAGTACTAGTAGAGGACATTTGAAACATCTGTAGGAGAGGACATTTGAAAATAATGTGGCAAAAAGAAATGTTCATGATACGATCTTTTGAAAGATGTCTTTAGATTATTTAATAATTATACTTTCACTCCGATTTTCTACATATTTGTCCAGGTATTTTCAAAGACAACCACTACAGATTTGTTCAATGTTTTCAAGGTCGTCTACATATCTATAGTATAGTTTGCAATTTATAGGGAAGAGTTAACAAATTTTTGAAAAAGTTGAAAACATATTCAATGAGCAATTTCTTCCTTTGCCATAATGTTATTGCCATAATGTTATAGGTTGTCATCTAATGTCGTCGGCAAGCACCTGTATGTAAGAAAAGGTTAAGAGTTTGATGCAATGATGTACTGTCTGATTTCAAAGTTCCTCGAGTACAAAGGCACACAAACAATTTATTTCGGTGAAAGGGTCAATATGTAAGTTTTTGCTTGAATGTAATTACATTTGCTGTACCCTTTCCCACTTGTAGACACATCTGCAGCAGACGACTTTTGAAAACAGTGTAGCCATTAGCCAAAAGGCCACAATTTTTTCAACTTTATTAAATACCTCCAATAGAAGATATTTTTGTTTATATGTTTTCAAAATTGTTTGCTGCATAGGGTCAAAATGCGTCTGTTTGAGGGAAAGTGTTAAGCAATTTTGATTCAGTGAATGTAAAAATCATAATAGGGAGAAATTGTTGAAGAAGATCAATGCATCAGTACTGTTAAGTGTTTAATTGAACATCATGTAGCATTATCTCCTTCAATAACTGTAGATATCCAGTGTGAAAGCAACATTCAGATGTTCTATAATCCTTGTTTGACCCTCTAACCCTATGTTTATTGACACAAATCTTTTGAGTACCCAAACCATATGGTTTGGTTAGATAATAGGAGAAATCTTGTGTGGCAAAACATGATTTGAGCAATTTCACCTTGTCACGCACCATATTTCACAAGTCATACAAGTGTAAAGGTGTTTTTAGAATCTGCATCTGATGACTTTAAAAAGCATCAAGGCAAACATAAGGAATCTCAAGAAATGAAAGCATATTCATGTGGAAGAATCGATTCACCCGGCACTCTATATTGGTCCGGACACATCTTCCACTCAAAAGGTGCAATTGCTAGTCATTTATTCTGAAGTCGTTTTGTTCGAGTTTTATGTCGCTTTGAACATAATATCTATCATGGCCAGACCTTTTTCCAAGGCTGCAAGATATTCCTGTAGGTCTCTCCCACAAACACATCTCTAAAGGAACTGTTCAATCGAGTTGAAAATATTGTTGCATAAGGAGCAATTGTTTTCAGAAGTTTAGTTTTATTGTGGGTTTCTGCTGTTTTGATCACTATTTCAGTGATATCACAGCTAGACATTTTTCCAATGCTGTTATAGCTAAAAAAATGCTTTCCTCGAACCCTTTCCCACATACAGAAATCTATGAATACATTATTCAATAGAGTGAAAAGCATTGTAGCAAAAGGGGCAATTGCTCATGTTTTCAGAAGTAGTTGAACATGACTTCAGTCATCTCACGGCAACTGGACACTTATTTGTTTCAAAAATCCATCCACTGGCTGCCGAGTTTTCAGAAAGTGTTTGGGACATGGCTAAGGTCGTTAAATCTTTGACTAAATAGTTGTGGAAAGTGGCATAAAACAATATGCATGATGGAAATGGGTAACTCTGTTCACCGATTTAACACCCGTGCTGGCCACATTCTAAAATCAATAACTTTTATGTAATCCTTTTCTCACATCCTCAAATCTCTTAAAATAACTATTCAATAGTTGAAAATATTTTGGCAAAAGGAGCGATTGTTATGTTATACCCACCACAAACAAGTTTTGGGGGGGTATATAGGAATCGCCCTGTCCGTCGGTCTGTGTCTGTCCGTCCGTCTGAGTGTCTGTCCATATGTCTTTTAAGCGCCACTCCTTAACGACTGGACCGATTCTGATGAAACAGTAAGATTATCCCGGTCGGAAGTATATCTGTCCGTCCGTCCGTCTGTACGTCCATATGTCTTGTAAGCGCTACACAGGGGGTATCCTTTGTGAGTTCACTCAGTTCTAGTTTATCATGTTTTCCAAAGTTGTGTTTGAATTGTTCAGGTTTTAGGCTGTTTTTAATGTCCACATCACGTCCACACCCTTCTCCAGTGCTGTAATAACCTTCATGAAATATAATTCAATATAGAGTTGAAAACATTTTGGCTAATGGAGCATGCTCATGTTTTGGGAAATTGTGTTGCTCGTTCTGTTGGGTTTCAATGTCGGTTTGAACATTATTTTGGTCATCTCAGATACACCAGTGCTTGCACTAACTTTTTGAAACAGGAAGTCCTGACTTCCTGGGTCTCAATTTTGGAAGTCCTGCTCATAATTCTTGGAAGTCCCAGGTGGCACGCTGGCTTTTTTCGCATCTTGCACATTCTATTATGTTTCCCTTTGTTTTATTTTAAAATACATTATTGGAAAAGAAGCTAATTAATACAGAAAGTGGATATTGCTCCTTTGTCAACAATGTTATTGTTGGTTCTACCATAACACTTTTAAACCAGTAGGTTTTTATGTGATATAGAATGCTTTTTTCTGATCATGTGTCAAAAGCTATCCAGCATAAAATTCATCAAAAGATTGGCATGATGGCCATGATTCATTACATTCACATTAAACATGAATTATGTTCTTAAATCACACACACATGCACTAAACTTTCATAATAGTCAACTTTAAAACAAATAAAAATGAGTGTGAGTAATACTTTCTTGAATGACATTTCCGATTTCCAAAATGCAGAAAATGCACGAAAACCCATTACAAATTACAATATGTATTTTCACCTCCAGACTTCAGTTTCTTTTATATTTTAAAAAAATAATGAACTAAAATGGGCTTATATGCAATTTATTTCATAGGCAAGTCCTCTTTGACAGCTGGCTGTGATTTTGATAGATCTTCATGTCAACTTTGTTTTTAAAAAATCGGCAATTAAAAAGTGTTTCCTATGGATTCAGGCAAACAAAATAATAATCTTTAAACAGTTAAATTATTATAGGGACATTCTTTTATCATATCCTAGTATGTTTTTACATGGGTTATTGAAATTTATTACCCCTACGCTGTTTATAATGAAAAATAGAATTGATTGGTGTGAAGTCGTTATCAATTGTCAAATCTGGGGGTGGGTGGGGTACGCATTCTCGATCGTGATTGGCTTAAATCTACCAATTGATAACTCCCACTGTCCATAATTGACACTTCATAAAACACAATACACAGTGTCTTTAGATAATTACACACAATTTCTAGTGGACATATATATACGTCCTGTGTTTTGATTGTCGGCGTATACCCTTAATTCCTGGACGTGCTTGGACGTCTTCCTTGTCAATTTTGGGCGTACTGGATCGATTTTCGGGCGTAAAAACGCCCAATACGTCCATTAACGTGAGCGCTGGATACACTTCTGAAATAGTTTTATAACTGTCCTCTAATACTTTCCCACTTACAAAAATATCTATGAATGAACTATTCAATAGTCAATAGAGTTGAAAACATTGTGTCAAAAAGAGCCGTTGTTCCAAATGATTTCAGAAGTGGTTTCTACTCCAACAAACAAGACTTCTACCCAAAGGCAAAAGGACAAATTGCTCATGGTCGCATAGTAATCTTGTTTATACTTCAGACCTGTACATGCTTGTAGCAGTCATGTCAAAATCAATAGCTTTGAAACACTAATGCTTGACGTAAGGTTTTGAATGCCACTAACTATAAGTCTACTTTCCTAGCATAGTACTGTTAGTTACTCCGGCAGTTATCATGAAAAAGCATTAATTATGCCCAGATAAAAGCGAAATACTGTTTAAATTGGTGTTAAACATAAAATTGACCAGAATAACATAACAAAGTAAAAGGAGTAGTAATTCTGGTAAATTACCCAGGAAGCGCTTCGAAATTACTGAAATTCCTATGGTCTTGGCTTGAAGATATTGTGTGATTCATTTGCAAAGTGATCCTTTAAATGTTACATGCATGCATTTCTACGGTGACATAAAGTTAATTTTCTGTTTGTCAGTTACACAGGTTTGAATGAAGTACAATAGAAAGTTGGCTTAAAATGTCTCTTTATTAATGTAAATTCAAAGTGAAATGAATAATCAGCAGATAACTTTGTGATTGTTATCGCACATAGCTCGTCGAGTATTGCATTTGCGTTAATTGAAGTCTCAACGTCTATCAACGCGTAATATAGTCCTATATGTATCTGTTGACAAATAAACTAGAATGTTGTCTAAATAGGTTTTTATACGACCGTTTCTTAAAAACGGTACGTATTATGGTATGGTCATGTCCCTCCCTCCGTCCGTCCATCCGTCCGTTCGGGTTTTCCGCACTTTTTTCTTACATACTTAGAGCTATTGAGTTGAAATTTTGTATAAGGCTTTGTAGTGATGTGTCGCATATCAAGTTCATATTTCCTGGGATTTCGTCAATTTTTGAATGAGTTATGCCCCTTTTTGGACTTAGAATATTTGTTTTCCGCACTTTTTTTCTACATGCTTTTTTGTATTGAGCTGAAATTATGTACATGGCTTTGTAATAAAGTGTCACAGATCAAGTTCACATTTCCTCGAATTTCGTCAATTTTTTAATGAGTTATGCCCCTTTTTGGACTTAGAATATTGGTTTTCGGCACTTTTTTCCTACATACTTTGAGCTATTGACCTGAAATTTTGTATATGGCTTTGTAATCATGTGTCACAGATCAAGTTCACATTTCCTGGGATTTCATCAATTTTTGAATGAGTTATGCCCCTTTTTGGACTTAGAATATTTGTCAATTTCTGCATGAGTTATGCATTTTTCATAGTTTCCTATTATTCTTTAACAACTTATTCCTGAACGACTTTATTAACTTTTTACAAACAAACAATATATCAAAACAAAGAGGAAACTTGCAAAGAAGTTCCTGACGGGCGTATTATGTACCGTTTGCGGTACTCTTGTTGTAAATTAACCTTGTACGGTCCCGTTTCGGAGACGCATCAACCCAGCCTTCTATAATCAATACTTTATGAGTTGTCTCTGTCTGTAAAGCTTGGAGGTATAGTCAAGCGGATGTCTGCCTAAATGTGCATTCGTCCGTCCGTCATATATTGCATGTATTGGTCAACACGTAACTGTATGGCAGATTTATTTCAAAGTGGTCACACTTATACCGTGTGATCAGGAGAACGGCAAGTACTAGGTACATAACTTTGGTCTGTTTATTTTAGTTATCTCCATTTTTCCTTATTTAGTTCAGCAATTGTCTTAATTAATTTCCATTGTATCCATTTCAAACTTTGTTTGTAGGTAACTTATGACCTACAGATTTGCAGTGCACCATGATCATTACTTTAGCATGCTGCATTTGGAGTGGGTATATTTTTATCTTTCCATGTTCTCACTTATTATATGACTTTCGCATGCAATATATGCATTCTGTGAAATGCCCTTGTTCGTTAGTGGGTGCTTCCCCGAGCTGTGTACTTTGTCCGGAGCGACTGACTGTCTGTCCGTCTTTGTGTTCATCCAACCGTCCGTCTGTCCGTTACGGTTTGCATTAATGGGTCAAAACTTTGTTTCTGTTGCGCGGATCCATTTCAAAGTCGTCACACGTATACATTGGGATTAGGAGATCGATACAATATTTTGAACACAAATCTGATCTGTTTTTTTAGGTATAAACTCAGTTTTTCATTTCTTCTGTTACAACTTACATATGCCCCTATAGCATCAGCGTTTTCCTTTTGCTACAATGTCGAAAGTCGATTGTTGCCGAGGCTTCAGAAAGCCTCGAGATCTACATGTGGGATATTATAGTTAATTATGCAAGGAAGGCTTTGAATGCCACTCAATATTAATTTGTTTTCCTAGCCTAGTATTGTTAGTTACGTACCCCTGCAGTTATCATGAATAAGCATTCATTATGCCCAGATAAAAGCGAAATACTATTTAATTTGGTGTTAAACATAACATTGACCATAGTGACATCATAACATGGACAACAGTAGTAATTCTGGTAAATTACCCAGGAAGCGCTGTAAAATAACTGAAATTCCTGCAGTCTTGCTTGAAGATATTGTGCGATTCATTTGCAAAATGATCCTTTAAATGTTACATGCGTGCATTTCTAAGTTAATTTTCTGTTTGTCAGTTACACCGAATGAATGAAGTACAATAGAAAGTTAGCTTAAAATGTCTCTTTTTAAATGTAAATTCAAAGTGAAATTAATAATCAGCAGAGAACTTTGTGATTGTTATCGCACATATCTCGGAGAGTAAGCAGCGAGAAACGTCAAACAAAGGGTCAGACCTGTATTTCTGGTCACTACAGTTCTTAATCAAAGCGCTAATAGTTTAGGGGCATATGTAAGTTGAAAATATATGGCATAGATAATATGGACAAACCTTGTTGAAACAATAAACAATGACCTTTAAAACAACCAAACCAAAAATGTGTGAAGCAACACATACTGCCTGCCAATAACATATACCTTATTTATCAAAGTTTGACCCTTTTCTTGTATAAACAAAATAAATTGGGAAGGGCAAAAGATTGACAAAACCGAGCAGTGATTAAAATATTTCCAGTTCAGAAATCACTAAAGATCCACAATGTATATATTGTAACCATGCTGATAAATGAAAGACAATCGAAAGCATGCTCAAGTTATGTTTCTTTTTGCACTGCACATCTGTAGCTCTCAGTTCCCTATACACCAAATCTTAAATTGATACATTGGACATCTATTGAGACAATAAACGAAGAAATGAAAAAATGCGTTTACACCTAAAAAACCAGATCAGATTTGTGTTCAAAATATTGTATCGATCTCCTAATCCCAATGTATACATACGTTTGACGACTTTGAAATGGATCCGCGAAACGTAAACAAAAGTTTTAACCCATTAATGCAAACCGTAACGGACGGACGGATGGATGAACACAAAGACTGACAGTCAGTCACTCTGGACAAAGTACACAGCTTGGGGAAGCACTTATTAACGAATAAGAGCATTTCACGGAACGCATGTGTTGCATGCGAAAATCAAAAATAAGTGAGAACATGGAAAGGCAAAAATATACACACTCCAAATGCAGCATGCTAAAGTTTTGGTAATGGTGCACTGCATGTCTGTAGGTCATAAGTTACCTACACACAAAGTTTGAAATGGATAGAATGGAAATTCATTGAGACATTCGCTGAACTAAATAAGGAAAAATGGAGGTAAATAAAATAAACAGACCAGAGTTATGTACCTAGTACTTTGCCGTTCTTCTGATCACACGGTATAAGTGTGACCAATTTGAACTAAATCTACCATACAGTAACAACGTGTTGACCAATACATGCAATCCATGACGGATGGACGAATGCACATTCAGGCAGACAGCCGGACGCCAGATTATACCTCCAAGCTTTACAGACAGAGACAACTCATAAAGTATTGATTACAGAAGACTGGTTCAATGCGTCTCCGAAACGGGACCGTAAGAAGGTTAATTTACAAAAACCTATTTAGACTACATTTCTAGTTTATTTGTCAACAGATACATCTAGGACTAAATTATTACAGGTTGACGGACGTCGAGTCTTCCATATAAATTATAAATTTTGTCCCAAAGTTGCTAGAAGCGCCTCAATTACAAAATAAATAATGACCTTGTGGTTATAACTTGTGTATGTTGACATTTTCGGCCAAATTTCTTTCCGACGTTTGACAAAAGTCAATGCAACCAATGGGCTATGTCTATGTGGAAGAGCCGCCAGTTGTTTGGGAGGCTTGTAGTGTGGATTACTGGTGTGAGAAAACCAAGAAATATATTTGTAGGTGAACTGGCCGCCGTGGTATTACTGAGGAAATGTTAAAAACGGCGTTAACCCCAATCAATCACTGTTGAAATTAACTTATCTCTAATTATTTAATTTCTATTTCCTATTTTGAATAGTGATGAAAACATTGTGGAAAAAGACAAACTTGCTGTTTATTATTTATCTTTTAAGGTGAATCAAATGTGTCTAAAAGAGGCAAGGGTAAAAATAATTACTAGACAAATGTTTTCGTTATCTCTAGGTTATAGAACAAAATTGATTCATGTTTCAAAGCATTGTTTGGAATGGAGGAATTGCTCATTGTCAGCAATTGCTCCGTTTGCAAATACACTTTCAACATTCGTATATATTTTTCCCCTTGATGTAAGGCAAAATGGCTCGTTATCATTCATCTCTAGCATGTTATTCAAAATGTGTTGAGTAAAAGAATGTAAAACGTTCAAATATGAAAAGAATTAATTTGAATCGTGTTTGAAAGCATTGTGTGAAAAGGAGTAATTGCTCATTGTCAGCAATAGCTCCATTATCAACAATATATTCAATATTCGAACCATTATAGTATCACGGAAAGGGTTCCGCTTCCATGAGGAGGTTGTAACCATTTTCCGCTTATAGACCCATGTGCAGAGCAGATGACAATCGAAAACATTGTACCGAAAGGAGAAATTGCTTAACGTAGGCAATTTCTACTTTTGCCACAATGGTTTCAACTCCTTTAAATAATTTTATTTACAGTGATTTGCACATTTCTCTATAAGTCGACTGGGTCACAGCACGGTTGACGTTACCTTACACCACTGACATCGATGTCGATCGTAGTTCAGAGTGTGTTTCGCGCGTTGGAACTATTTTGTCTCATTAATTAATGCAAGCGGAGGGTTTTTCGAGATTCGGTCGAACCAATGAAATCATTGAAATGGCAGATTATAACCAATCATAACTCGATTTAAGCATAGGAAATCAATGGTGGACTGGTTGCTGCCGTCATCCGACTTTTCGAAAGCAGGTTAGCAATGAGATAGTGGCGAAATGCCCCTATCCCAAAAATGGTATTCCCTCCTTGGTGTTTATGGTTTTGGGGTAAGCATTGCTTTCAAAAGTCGTCTGCATGATGGATAGGGTTAATCCTTTTCAAATACTTTAATATATGCCATTAAAAACATTATTATTGAATAGGGTTGAGAGTATGATAGCTGTAATTCATAGGTTATTGGCTTGAAAATATTATGCGTTTTTTTTTTTTTCTTTTACCACAATGCCAAAAGTCGATTGCTGCAGAGGCTTCAGAAAGCTTCGAGATCTACATGTGGGATATTATATAGTTAATTATGCAAGGAAGGCTTTGAATGGCACTAAATATTAATCCGTTTTCCTAGCCTAGTACTGTTAATTGCCCCTGCATTTATCATGAATAAGCATTAACTATGCCCAGATATAAGCGAAAAATACTGTTTAAATTTGGTGTGATCATAACATGGATCATAGGGAGTAGTAACAGTAGTAATTCTGGTAAATTACCCAGGAAGCGCCGTGAAATAACTGAAATGTCTATGGTCTTGGCTTGAAGATAGTGTGCGATTCATTTGCGAAGTGATCCTTTAAATGTTACATGAATGCATTTCTACGGTGACATAAAGTTAATTTTCTGTTAGTCCGGTTTGAATGAAGTACAATAAAAAGTTAGCTTTAAATGTCTTTTTATACATGTAAATTCAAAGTGAAATGAATAATCAGCAGATAACTTTGTGAATATTATCACACATAGCTCGGCGAGTATTGCGTTTGCGTTAATTGAAGACTCGACGTCCATCAACTAAAATCAAATAAACTAGAAATGTTGTCTAAATAGGTTTTTAGCTCAGACTATTCGAAGAATATGAGAGCTATACTACTCACCCTGGCGTCGGCGTCGGCGTCGGCGTCCACGTCACACTTTGGTTAAGGTTTTGCATGCAAGTTCTTAAATACTACATGTATTGCATTGAAACTTTCTACAACCCTACCAAACTATCACACCAATGTAGATTATCAAGTTAGATAACTCTATCCTGCATTTTATGCAAGTTATGGCCCTTTTTTACTTAGAAATTCTGGTTAAAGTTTTGCGTGCAACTAAAGTAAGAGTCCATATCTCAGTATTTAATTGATGCATTGCATTGAAACTTTATACAGCACTACCCAACTATCACACCTATGTAGATTATCAAGTTAGATAACTCTATCCTGCATTTTATGCAAGTTATGGCCCTTTTTTTACTTAGAAATTCTGGTTAAAGTTTTGCGTGCAACTAAATTAAGAGTCCATATCTCAGTATTTACTTGATGCATTGCATTGAAACTTTCTACAACCCTACCCAACTATCACACCTGTGTAGATTATCATCTAAGATAACTCTATCCTGCATTTTATGCAAGTTATGGCCCTTTTTTTACTTAGAAATTCTGGTTAAAGTTTTGCATGCAACTAAATTAAGAGTCCATATCTCAGTATATACTTGATGCATTGCATTGAACCTTTATACAACCCTACCCAACTATTACACCTATGTAGATTAACAAGTTAGATAACTCTATCCTGCATTTTAGGCAAGTTATGGCACTTTTTTTTACTTAGAAATTCTGGTTAAAGTTTTGCGTGCTACTAAATTAAGAGTCCATATCTCCGTATTTACTTGCTGCATTGCATTGAAACTTTCTACAACCCTACCCAACTATTACACCTGTGTAGATTATCAAGTATGATAGCTCTATTCTGCATTTTATGCAAGTTATGGCCCTTTTTTTACTTAGAAATACTGGTTAAAGTTTTGCGTGCAACTAAATTAAGAGTCCACGTCTCAGTATATACTTGATGCATTGCATTGAACCTTTATACAACCCTACCCAACTATCACACCTATGTAGATTATCAAGTATGATAACTCTATCCTGCATTTTATGCAAGTTATGGCCTTTTTGGACTTATAAATTCTGGTTAAAGTTTTGCATGCAACTACATAAAGAGACCATCTCTTAGTAACTACTTGATGCATTGCATTGAAACGTTATACAGCCCTTACCAACCAGCATTTTATGCAAGTTATGGACCTTTTTGGACTTAGAAATTCTGGTTAAAGTTTTGCAACTACATTTAGAGTGTAATCTCAGTAACAACTTGAACAATTGTATTGAAACTTTATACAACCTTTCCCAATTGTACAACTATAAACACAAACAATTAAGATAACTCTATCCTGTATATGGTGCAAATTGTTGCCCTTTATTTACTTAGAAATTATGGTTAAAGGTTTGCGTGCAACTACATTAAGAGTCCATATCTTAGTAACTACTTAACCCTATCTAACCATCAAACCTATGAAAATAATCATGTTAAATAACACTATCCTGCATATAATGCAAATTATCACCCACTAAGAAATTGTGGTTAATGTTTTGCATGCAACTACATTAGAGTCCATTATCTCGGTAACTTAAATAAGCGGTGGAATAGTCGAGCGCGCTGTCCTCCGACAGCTCTTGTTGTAAATTAACCTTGTACAATTCCGTTTCGGAGACGCATTGAACCAGTCTTCTGTAATCAATACTTTATGAGTTGTCTCTGTCTGTAAAGCTTGGAGGTATAATCTGGCGTCCGGCCGGCTGTTTGCCTGAAAGTGCATCTGTCTGTCCGTCATATATTGCATGTATTGGTCAACACATTGTAACTGTATGGCAGATTTATTTCAAAGTGGTCACACTTATACAGTGTGATCAGAAGAACGGCAAGTACTAGGTACATAACTCTGGTCTGTTTATTTTAGTTATCCATTTTTCCTTTTTTAGTTCAGCGATTGTCTTAATTAATTTCCATTGTATCCATTTCAAACTTGGTTTGTAGGTAACTTATGACCTACAGATTTGCAGTGCACCATTACCATTACTTTAGCATGCTGCGTTTGGAGTGTGTATATTTTTGTCTTTCCATGTTCTCACTTATTATATGACTTTCGCATGCAATACATGCGTTCCGTGAAATGCCCTTGTTCGTTAGTGGGTGCTTCCCCGAGCTGTGTACTTTGTCCGGAGCGACTGACTGTCTGTCTGTCTTTGTGTTCATCCAACCGTCCGTCTGTCCTTTACGGTTTGCATTAATGGGTCAAAACTTTGTTTCTGTTTCTCGGATCCATTTCAAAGTCGTCACACATATACATTGGGATTAGGAGATCGATACAATATTTTAAACACAAATCTGATCTGTTTTTTTAGGAATAAACTCAAGTTTTTTCATTTCTTCGGTTACAACTTACATATGCCCCTATACCATCAGCGCTTTCCTTTTGCTACAATGTCTAAAGTCGATTGCTGCAGAAGCTTCAGAATGCCTCGAGATCTACATGTGGGATATAGTTAATTATGCAAGGAAGGCTTTGAATGCCACTCAATATTAATGTTTTCCTAGCCTAGAACTGTTACTTACCCCTGCAGTTATCATGCCCACATACAAGCGAAATACTGTTTAAATTTGCTGTTAAACATAACATTGACTTGACTGACATCATAACCTGGATCATTATGAGTAGTAACAGTAGTACTTCTGGTAAATTACCCAGGAAGCACTGTGAAATAACTGAAATTCCTAAGGTCCTGCTTGAAGATATTGTGCGATTCATTTGCGTAGTGATCCTTTAAATGTTACATGCATGCATTTCTACGGTGACATAAAGTTAATTTTCTGTTTGTCAGTTACACCGGTTGAATGAAGTACAATAGAAAGTTAGCTTAAAATGTCTCTTTTTAAATGTAAATTCAAAGTGAAATTAATAATCAGCAGATAACTTTGTGATTGTTATCGCACATATCTCGCCAAGTAAGCAGCGAGAAACGTCAAACAACAGGGTCTGACCTGTATGTCTGGTCACTACAGTTCTTAATCAAAGCATTGAAAGCGCTAATGGTATACAGGCATAATATTATGTAAGTTGAAAATATATGGCATAGATAATATGGACAAACCTTGTTGAAACAATAAACAATGACCTTTAAAACAAACCAAACCATAAATGTGTGAAGCAACACATACTGTCTGCCAATAACAAATACCTTATTTATCAAAGTTTGATCCTTTTCTTGTATAAACAAAATAAATCAGGAAGGATTGTGGATCTCAAGTGATTTCTGAACTGGAAATATTTTAACCGAGCATCGATTAAAATATTTCCAGTTCAGAAATCACTTAAGATCCAAAATGTATATTGTAATCATGCTGATAAATGAAAGACAGTCGAAAGCATGCTTGAGTTCTGTTTCTTTTTGATCTGCACATCTGTACCTCTCAGTTCCCTATACACCAAATCTTAAATTAATACATTGGACATCTATTGAGACAATAACCGAAGAAATAAAAAAATGCGTTTACACCTAAAAAACCAGATCAGATTTGTGTTCAAAATATTGTATCGATCTCCTAATCCCAATGTATACGTTTGACGACTTTGAAATGGATCCGTGAAACGGAAACAAAGTTTTGACCCATTAATGCAAACCATAACGGACAGACGGACGGATGGATGAACACAAAGACTGACAGATAGTCAGTCGCTCCGAACAAAGTACACAGCTTGGGGAAGCACTCATTAACGAATAAGAGCATTTCACGGAACGCATGTGTTGCATGCGAAAATCAAAAATAAGTGAGAACATGGAAAGGCAAAAATATACACACTCCAAATGCAGCATGCTAAAGTTTTGGTAATGGTGCACTGCATGTCTGTAGGTCATAAGTTGCCTACACACCAAGTTTGAAATGGAAAGAATGGAAATTCATTGAGACAATCGCTAAACTAAATGAGGAAAAATGGAGATAACTAAAATAAACAGACCAGAGTTATGTACCTAGTACTTTGCCGTTCTTCTGATCACACAGTATAAGTGTGACCACTTTGAACTAAATCTGCCACATAGTAACAACGTGTTGACCAATATATGCAATCCATGACGGACGGACGAATGCACCTTCAGGTAGACAGCCGGCCGGACGCCAGATTATACCTCTAAGTTTTACAGACAGAGACAACTCATAAAGTATTGATTACAAAAGACTGGTTCAATGCGTCTCCGAAATGGGATCGTACAAGGTTAATTTACAAAAACTTATTTAAAATGACTACATTTCTAGTTTATTTGTCAACAGATACATCTAGGACTAGATTATCACAGGTTGACGGACGTTGAGTCTTCTATATACATTATGAATTTTGTCCCAAAATCGCTAGAATCGCCTCAATTACAAAATAAATAATGGCCTTGCGGTTATAACTTGTGTATGTTGACATTTTCGGCCAAACTTATTTCCGACGTCTGACAAAAGTCAATGCGACATGCGTCATGCGTCTTTCACCAATGGGCTATGTCATGTGGAAAAGCAGCCAGTTGCTTGGTAAGCTAGTTGTGTGGATTACTGGTGTGAGAAAACCAGGAAATACATTTGTAGATTAACTGGCCGCCGTGGTATTACTGAAGAAATGTTAAAAGCGGCGTTAACCCCAATCAATCACTGTTGAAATTAACTTATCTCTAATTATTTAATTTCTATTTCCTATTTTGAATAGTGATGAAAACATTGTGGAAAAAGACAAACTGGCTGTTTATTATTTATCTGTTAAGCTGAATCAAATGTGTCTAAAAGAGGCAAGGGTAAAAATAATAACTGTAGACAAATGTTTTCATTGCTCATTGTCAGCAATTGTTCCGTTTGCAAATACACTTTCAACATTCATATGTAACCAAGTAGCTATAACGGAAACGGTTCAACCCTTTCCCGCTTACAGTTGCTTGTTGACGCATGTGAAGCAGACGGCTGCAGAATTGTTTATGGTGACCCATTTCCTCTTTTTCCACAAAGGCTTACAGACCCGTGTGCAGCAGACGACAATCGAAAACATTGTAACAAAAGGAGAAATTGCTTACCGTAGGCAATTTCTACTTTTGCCACAATGGTTTCAACTCCTTTCAATAATTTTATTTACAGTGATTTGCACATTTCTCTACTAGTCGACTGGGTCACAGCTAACATTCATTGATTTTAAATGATTAGCCGATAACTTAAAGATTTAAATCTACCATATGATCACAAACAACAACGAGCGACAGTCTGTGGTGCAGGAGATTGCAGGTTCAATCCCCGCTCAGGTCATGTCAAATACCTTACACGTTGGTAATGACAAACCTTCAGGGTTGTGAGGTGTTAAATGGACCAGTAATACTGGTAAATGATATTCCCCCATATTTTTGGTTTCAAAGTAGTCGACTACCTTTGTTTTACAAGTCAGTGAATCTACTCGATAGAAAAATTGTCAATTTACAGATGTAACAAAGATCTAGTAGGTAGGTACATTACAATAATAAACTAGAACTATCACTGAATGTGATTAATACCCCGAAAGCCGCCCTGATCGGAAATGGTAATAGTTTGTCATATTTAGGTGTCATTTAGAAATGGCACCTACATATAAATGACAATGTTATGGATCGGGTTATTCTTGTTTTATTCATTTTTGGATTGTCTTGGTTAAAACTAAAAATTAGAGCTTTTTGTGTCACCTGCGTAGCATGGTAGGCACTTAGGGATTACTTTTTTTTTTTGTCCGGCGTCTGTCTGTCGTCACACTTTTTCGTCACGTTTCCAAATAACTTTTTCTACTCAAAGGATTACATTGAAACTTCTGACAAATGTTTATATCAATGTGTGTGATTGGTTCACAAAAGGGGGATAATCCAAATATTTTTATATCAGTTATTGCCCCTTTTCTGTCAAAAATTAAAATTTTCTGACAAGGCCCCGGCAGGTGATTCTAGTTTAATTGTGTTTGATGGCAATCAATTTTGTGTTATTAAAACCCATTTAGTAATTGAGCAGTTGTACTGAGGAGAAAAGATAATAAAGGGCAATAACTCTGTAATAAACTCTTTGAGTTATGGTTCTCATATATGTCTAATGTCGTTTTCATCGAATCAGATGAACATATATAGAGCCATATTCATTTTCTTCCTTATTTTTAGTGACATCTAGAGGATATACATGTATTGCAATAGTCCAAAGCTATCGAGAAAGTCAACCTACGTACAAATCCACCTTGTGTATCCATACTACATCTCAAGATCAGACGTCTGACAACTGCATGGTAAACTAGGATAGGTACGCTAATGTTGGTCACCAAAATGTCATTTAAATATTGTGGTAAATGGAGAAATGCTCAGCATCAGCAATTTCCTTTTATAATAATGTTTTCAACTCTATTCAATTGGCATTTTCAGATGCTGTCCATATTCTTACCCAGGTGTTTTAAGGTTGTATTCCACAGATATGTTGTCATTTTGGGAAAAGTGTAAAGTAAAATGAATATCATAATTTGGTTCATGGACATGATTAACGTTATGTTTCAAAATAACTTCATTTCAAAAGCTAGTGGAAGCCCTTAACGTTTCAAATGTCGTTGCAATCTAGTCAAGTATAGAGAAGCATGTACCTTTTTTTCTTTAAGTAATATTGCATAATATGAGATACTTCGAATGTACTTTCAGTTTGGCTTGGATGATTAAACACCCGAACATGCTACCCAAACCTGGTGTTGTACCCACTTTGTATGCACCAATTCAACGAAGATCAAACATCCGAAAGTAACCTACATGATAAACTGATGGATTCCCAGGACAATTAGAAACCAGAAGAAATAACGAGATTAATAACATTAGTCGGCAACATTATCCATCTGGAAAAAAAATCTGAAATTCGAGGAAGTGGAGACTAGTGTATCTAATGGGATCTGAGAGCAGATATCATGTTAAAAAATATCAAGATGAAAGCCATAGAAGGGTCTAGTTTTTGTGCCCCGTCCTTTGCAGATATGTCACTTTTATCGTTGTCTAGTAAATCCTTACAAGATATGATCAACATGTGCCATCAGTATTCTTGTGTATGGAGATTCAAATATAATCATACTAAGTGCGCCATTGTCACTTTTAACGAATTTAAGCGAGCATTTGCACGCAGGTCACAGTCCTGGTTTGATGGTAACGAAGAAATTCAAGAAAAAGACGAGTTTGTCCACTAAGGCATTCTTTGTAACAAATACAGAAGTTCAACCTCGATAATTAAACATGTTGATCGAAATTTGGTATGATTAAAGAGGGATTACATAGAAATAGTTTAAATCTTATGACGAGTCTAAAAATATATATTATACACTAGTTCTCCCCAGGGCCCTTTTTAGCTGTGAACTGTTACAGGATCTTTCTGACCGGGATCGTCTGACCCTGGAAAGGTCACATTGAACACGTTTCGGTGAAGTTTTCTATTAGGGGTCTAATAGTCATTGGCAAATTATAATCCACAATTCCCCTTTGAACAGGTTGCGCGCGCAAAGCATATATGGGTTTGTTTATCGTATGATCACAAAAACAAACAAGGCATGTTAATCTGACGGCTTGAGTGGTATTTACATAGCGACATACATGTACAGTTGTATTATATTCGTATTTATATGCATTTTTTTCCCTGTTCTTTTTGTTTTCCACATTGTATTTATACAGAGGCCCACAGGGAAAACTGGGCATGCCCGACTGTGCAGCCTCTATAAATAAAGTCTTTATTATTATTATTATTATTATACTTTTGTAAATTATTGATCTTCATTATATGGAGAAAATATGAGCAATTTATAAGAATTTATTTATCTTTATTTTCTCCATATAATGAAGATCAATAATTTACAAAAGTATAAATTCTTTTTATAAATTGCTTATCCATTTTTCGTGCTACAAGTGTTTTCAAAAGTTGTCCACTGCTTAGATGTCAAATACGTCTGCAATAATTTGTAAATTTATGTCTTAGGTATATTGTATCTATTTCTAATGATTTTAATAAATGTGTTGACAGTTCTTAAATTTAATTTTATGTTTAATTATTGTTATGTTAGTTACGATAAATGATAATTTGACCCCTCTTTCCCATATGTAGAGCTTGTCATTTTCTTATTTATTGAACAACAGTCTTTGAATAAATGCCATTGTATGTTGAATGTATACATACTTGTGACACCGGGTGTAACGGTAAACTTCATTCAGCATTGTTAACAAGTGCGTAAACAGTTCCATGCTAACCATACACTGACTATTTATTTAGTTTAATGTATCTGTTTCTAATGATTTTAATAAATATGTTGACGGTTCTTAAATGTCATGTTATGATTAATTCTTGATATGTTACGATAAATGATAATGTGACCCCTCTTTCCCATATGTAGAGCTTGTCATTTTCTTATTTATTGAACAGCAGACTTTTGATAAATGCCATTGTATGTTGAATGTATACACACTTGTGACACCGGGTGTAACGGTAAACTTCATTTAGCTTTGTTAACAAGTGTGTAAACAGTATCATGCTATTCATACAATGACCAATTATTTAATTTCGATTTCTTTACTTGTGTGATATGAAACACTCGCCAAAGAGAACAAATATAGTAATCTTCTTACTTCTCATCATTTGTAAATGTAGTTTATGAATACAATGTCAATTTTTGCGTCGCGTATTGAAGGCAGATATCATGTTAAACAATATTAAGATGAAAGCCATTTCTGTAATATGAAACTCGCCAAAGAGAAGGCATATAGTATTCTTCTTATAAATTGCTCATCCATTTTTCCTGCTACCACAGTGTTTTCAAAAGTTGTCCACTGCATAGGTGTCAATACGTAATGTCTTATGTATAGTGTATCTATTTCTAAAGATTTTAATATGTGTTGACAGTTCTTAAATTTAATTTTATGTTTAATTCTTGTTATGTCAAGATAAATGATAATTTAACCCCTCTTTCATATATGCAGAGGTCATTTTCTTATTTCTAAAACAGCAGTATTTAAATAAATGTCATTGTATGTGGAATGTATACAAACTTGTGACACCGGGTGTAACGGTAAACTTCATTCAGCATTGTTAACAAGTGTGTAAACAGTTCCATGCTAACCATACAATGACTATTTATTTAATTTCGATTTCTTTATTTGTGTGATATGAAACGCTCGCTAAAGATAACATGTATAGCATTCTTCTTATAAATGGCTCATCCATTTTTCCTGCTACAAGTGTTTTCAAAAGTTGTCCACTGCTTACATGTATGTCTGCAATCATTTGTGAATGTAGTTTTATGTCTTATGTATATTGTATCTATTTCTTATGATTTTATTAAATATACCTTAGCTGTCAATGCGCCATAAAACACTACATTCATTCATTTTAATAAATATGTAGACTGTTCTTAAATGTCATTTTATGTTTATTTCATGTTAGGTTATGATAATTTAACCCCTCTTTCCCATATGTAGAGCTTGTCATTTTCTTATTGCTAGAACAGCAGTCTTTATAGTGTATGCTAAATGTATACAAACTTGTGACACCTGGTGTAATGGTAAACTTCATTTAGCATTGTTAACAAGTGCGTAAACAGTTCCATACAATGAATGTTTATTAAATTTCGATTACTTTATTTGTGTGATATGAACACTCTTCAAAGAGAACATATGGCATTCTTCTTATGAATTGCTCATCCATTTTTCCTGCTACCAGTGTTTTCAAAAGTTGTCCCCAGCTTAGGTGTCTAATACGTCTGCAATCATTTGTAAATATAGTTTAATGTTTTATGTATATTGTATCCGTTTCTAATGATTTTAATAAATATGTTGACGGTTCTTAAATGTCATTTTATGATTAATTCTTGTTATGTTATGATAAATGATAATTTGACCCCTCTTTCCCATATGTAGAGCTTGTCATTTTCTTATTTATTGAACAGCAGTCCTTTGATAAATGTCATTGTATGTTGAATGTATACAAACTTGTGACACCGGGTGTAACGGTAAACTTCATTCAGCATTGTTAACAAGTGCGTAAACAGTTCCATGCTAACCATACAATGACCATTTATTTAATTTCGATTTCTTTATTTGTGTGATATGAAACACTCTCCAAAGAGAACACATATGGCATTCTTCTTATAAATTGCTCATCCATTTTTCCTGCTACCAGGGTTTTCAAAAGTTTTCCACAGTTTACTGGTGTCAAATATGTCTGCAATCATTTGTAAATGTAGTTTAATGTTTTATGTATATTGTATCCGTTTCTAATGATTTGAATTAATATGTTGACGGTTCTTAAATGTCATTTAATGATTAATTCTTGTTATGTTACGATAAATGATAATTTGACCCCTCTTTCCCATATGTAGAGCTTGTCATTTTCTTATTTATTGAACAGCAGTCTGTGAATAAATGCCATTGTATGTTGAATGTATACAAACTTGTGACACCGGGTGTAACGGTAAACTTCATTCAGCATTGTTAACAAGTGCGTAAACAGTTCCATGCTATCCATACAATGACCATTTATTTTATTTCGATTTCTTTATTTGTGTGATATGAAACACTCTCCAAAGAGAACACATATGGCATTCTCCTTATAAATTGCTCATCCATTTTCCTGCTACCAGGGTTTTCAAAAGTTTTCCGCAGTTAAGGTGTCAACTGTGACGTCTGCAATCATTTGTAAATGTAGTTTAATGTTTTATGTATATTGCATCCGTTTCTAATGATTTGAACCAATATGTTGACGGTTCTTAAATGTCATTTTATGATTAATTCTTGTTATGTTACGATAAATGATAATTTGACCCCTCTTTCCCTATATAGAGCTTGTCATTTTCTTATTTATTGAACAGCAGTCTGTGAATAAATACCAGTTGTATGTTGAATGTATACAAACTTGTGACACCGGGTGTAACGGTAAACTTCATTCAGCATTGTTAACAAGTGCGTAAACAGTTCCATGCTAACCATACAATGACTATTTATTTAATTTCGATTTCTTTATTTGTGTGATATGAAACGCTCGCTAAAGATAACACATATAGCATTCTTCTTATAAATTGCTCATCCATTTTTCCTGCTACAAGTGTTTTCAAAAGTTGTCCACTGCTTACATGTATGTTTCGAATACGTCTGCAATCATTTGTAAATGTAGTTTTATGTCTTATGTATATTGTATCTATTTCTTATGATTTTATTAAATATACCTTAGCTATCGATGCGCCATAAAACACTACATTCATTCATTTTAATAAATATGTTGACAGTTCTTAAATGTCATTTTATGTTTAATTCGTGTTAGGTTATGATAATTTAACCCCTCTTTCCCATATGTAGAGCTTGTCATTTTCTTATTGCTAGAACAGCAGTCACTTGTGACACCTGGTGTAACGGTAAACTTCATTCAGCATTGTTAACAAGTGCGTAAACAGTTCCATTCAATGAATATTTATTAAATTTCGATTACTTTATTTGTGTGATATGAAACACCTCAAAGAGAACACATATGGCATTCTTCTTATGAATTTCTCATCCATTTTTCCTGCTACCAGGGTTTTCAAAAGTTTTCCACAGTTTAGGTGTCAAATATGTCTGCAATCATTTGTAAATGTAGTTTAATGTTTTATGTATATTGTATCCGTTTCTAATGATTTTAATCAATATGTTGACGGTTCTTAAATGTCATTTTATGATTAATTCTTGTTATGTTACGATAAATAATAATTTGACCCCTCTTTCCCATTTGTAGAGCTTGTCATTTTCTTATTTATTGAACAGCAGTCTTTGAATAAATGCCATTGTATGTTTAATGTATACAAACTTGTGACACCGGGTGTAACGGTAAACTTCATTCAGCATTGTTAACAAGTGCGTAAACAGTATCATGCCATACAATGACCAATTATTTAATTTCGATTTCTTTATTTGTGTGATATGAAACAACTCTCCAAAGAGAACACATATGGCATTCTTCTTATAAATTGCTCATCCATTTTTCCTGCTACCCCAGTGTTTTCAAAAGTTGTCCAAGGCAAAGGTTTCAAAAAACGTCCGCAATCATTTGTAAATGTAGTTTATGTATACAATGTCAATTTCTGCGTCTCCTATTGAGAGCAGATATCATGTTAAAAAATATCAAGATGAAAGCCATTTCTGTAATATGAAACTCGCCAAAGAGAACGCATATAGTATTTTTCTTATAAAATGCTCATCCATTTTACCTGCTACCACCACAGGGATTCGGCATTTCTATATAGATGTTACACTATAAAAATAGTATAGTATGTATATATGGTTAATGCCGAATCCCTGTGGCTACCACAGGGTTTTCAAAAGTTGTCCACTGCATAGGTCTCAATACGTCTGCAATCATTTGTAAATGTCTTTTGTAAATGTCTTTTGTAAATGTCTTGTATAGTGTATCTATTTCTAATGATTTTAATATATGTGTTGACGGTTCTTAATTTAATTTTATGTTAAATTCTTGTTATGTAAAGATAAATGATGATTTAACCCCTCTTTAATATATGCAGAGCTTGTCATTTTCTTATTTATTGAACAGCAGTCTTTGAATAAATGCCATTGTATGTTGAATGTATACAAACTTGTGACACCGGGTGTAACGGTAAACTTCATTCAGCATTGTTAACCCTTTCCCTCATTTAGACACTTTCTGACGCCTCTGCAGCAGACGGCTTTTTGAAAACATAGTGACAAAAGAAGAAATTGCACAAAACGTGCAATTTCTCCTTTTGCCACAATGTTTTCCACTTTTTGTCATAGGTTATCCGTTCAATTATGGAGATTTTCTATGTTTTGACAAAATATGTTCAAAATCGTCTGCTGCAGAATTGTTGTATGAGGGAAAGGGTTAACAAGTGCGTAAACGGTTCCCCCTCCTTTCTGCTACAAGTGTTTTCAAAAGTTATCCACTGCATAGGTGTTAAAAAACGTCCGCAATCATTTGTAAATGTAGTTTGCAATGTCAATTTCTGTCAATCTCCTATTGAACATTCATAAATTCATTGAAAATAGTAATGTAATTTATGAGTGAATCCATTGCAGCAAAAGAACAAAAGAATATTTGGTTATGCTATTTAAGATTTATGCTCAGTCTCACTTCTTGCCATTTTATCCAAGATATTATGCTTTTTTTTTTTTTAGTTTAGTTCATACTGTTCAATTGTAGTTCAAAGATAATTTCCTTTTTCATGTTTTTTGTTTTCATTTTAAAGCTTTTCCACTTTGAACCTTTGCAGAATACTCCTATTTAGCTCGACTTTTGACAAAACGAGAGCTATTGTCATGACCCTGGTGTGGTCGGAGGCGTGGTCGTCCGGTTAAGGTTTTTTGTTCAGCTCAGCTTTTTTTCTGTTTTCTATCAATCGAGCGTCTGTGCCGTATGCGGTGCTCTTGTTTGAAAACATGATTAAATGGTCATGTTTTTACTCCACATTATAAATATGGTGCAGCTGAAGCTTTGATGAATCGTATGGAATGGTTAATATGCGATTTGACTGCACAGGTTTCCAGAGTCTTTTCATAAAATACTTTTGTCATAAAATGTGTTTATCTCTGTTTCCCCTGGGCCAGTTCATTTGTTAAACATGTATATAGATATGTTTATGGCAATGTAATATAAACTTTATATGCCGAAAAATATACTTGAAACTGTACATGTTCTACCAAATGATTTATTGGATTAAGTTTTCAACAATTTTCAGTCATAACCGAACTCCCCGTTCACACACACTCGCCCATGTGTTTCCTCTGTTTTAGTCTAGACTCGCTAGAGACTTATTTACCAATGTTCAAGACATTTCTTGTGATCTAGTTTAATAACATTCAATCTTGTATAACGGGTAAACCCTTTCCGTAACCTTTTCTAATAAGCTGATGTATTCCGACTCAAATGCAGCAGTCGACCTTTGTACTCAAAAAAAGGAAATTGCCAGTAATGAACAAATTCTCGTTTTGCTACAATGTTTCAAACATGTATTTATAGATATTTTAAATTCAAGTGCCGTTAATTTCCCACTAGCAGGAGACGTTTGATAATATTGTTGCAAATGGAGAAATTGCTCATTTAACAATGTTTTCAATTACAATAATTTATGATGGAAAGGAACAGACGAAATAACAATGGAGCAAGGAAATCTTGTTTAAAAGGAAACCCATCGCTAATGCAGACGCATTGTAATACAAACTGCAGCAGCAGACTAGATATAGAAGACATTGTGGCAAAAGGTGACTTAATTGCTTATAAATAACATTTTCAAAATAGCCCTTTAAACGGTCTGGAATTCAAGAATATAATGGTTACAAATTATTTCCCACACTGCAATAAATCTGCAGCAAGGGACTGAACATATCAAGTCAAAAATATAGTAAATCTCTATATTATAGTATGATTAATGAACAGTGTTGAAATCATTGTGACAAATGGAGAAATTGCTCATTGTAACTATTTGACAATTATACTCTCCTTTATAGAGATTGCAATGAAATGGCTTCAGTCCTTGTTGTTTCACAAATTAACACTTGTGAATTGACTACACTAATCCCTGCAGCAGAAACTTTGAAAGCATTGTATGCCAAAATAACGGAAAATCTCTAAATGAAAACAGTTTTTTGTTTTTTTCCAAACAATGTTTTTTTGAAGTCATCTGCATCAGATGCATCAAAATACAGTTGCATCCTAAAAAACATAAATATATCACTTCATGGAGACTGTGAATGATCAGCCATAGAGATATATGATGACTATCAAAACTAAGGTTTTCAACATTTTCAACATACAACTAATCTGCAACAGACGATTTTATCAAACGGTTAAGACAATTATGAAATTGACAAATCTGTTTGGACCCTGATTGCATTAATTAAGAGCGCTCTGATTGAAACAATCCAATAATATCAGCACTATGATCATATTGATCGGAAGGGCTTATGTCGTGGCGATTCGTCCGTCGTCCGTGCGTCCGTCCGTCCGTAAACAATTTCTTGTTAACACGATAGTCTTCACTTTTAATTGTATCTCAACCCATGCATGACTGGATTATGGCCCTTGAAATGGTCAAAATTGCTATAAAAGAGCTTGTTAACACGATACAGTCCTTATTTTTTAGTGTATCTCAATCAAACTTATACAGTAGTTGGATATCCATGAGAGTTTGGTTCATTTCAAAAAACGGCTAGATCTACCCATGCATGGCTGGATTATGGCCCTTGAAATGGTTAAAATTGCTATAATACAGCTTGTGAACACAATAGAGCTTCCATTTACTATCTGATCTTCACCAAACTTAGATGGTATTTGAATATTGATGACATATTGGTTCCTTTTGAAACAAGCCAGATCAATGCCAGTAGAGCATAGGCCCTCATGGGCCTCTTGTTATTTATATGTAATTATTGAAGTCTTATGTGTGTGTAGAGTTTATTTTAAGGGAATTAAAACAGATGATATAGAAAGACGCAATTAATCCTGTACATGTACCCTGGAATAGATTATCATACACATACTGTAAATATATATGTAATTTACAATTTTTTTGTGTATCTCGGTTATTTTCATCTATTTAACCGTTCTAAATATGGTTGTATCATCCAGGGACAACATGTAATATAGTGTCTCTGTATTGTCGAACAAAGGTGCATGTGTCAAACGTGAAAAAAAAAGTATCTGTATGATCGGGAAAAGGAAATAAATGCAATTTCATTGTGAGAAAAGGGTAAAAATGTTATTTTCAAAACATTCTCCTATTTCTACAGTTGGTAGAACAAAAAAATCGCAATATATTCTTACAAGAAAAAAAACCAAACCTTCAAACCAAAATTTAAATATATCCAATAAATTTTACCTCCTCGAATTTAAATGATGTCATCAAAGTGAACAGTCCTTTTATTATTTATCAGGGAGGGGGGATATTGAAATGGCGTTGTCCGTCCGTCCGCACCCATTTCTCAGTAACTAGCTGGTAGAATTTCATGAAACTTGAAATAAATATGAACAAGCATACTGGGGTGATGCCCGTCCATTGTTTTTTCTGGATTGGTCAATTTTAAAGAGTCATTGCAGTTGATTTAAGGAAAATAATTGAATAAAAGGAGCACTTGTGTCGCCGTTGGTTAAAGTAGCAAAAACTTGTTTTCACATTTTCCTTTGGGATTTAAAAGTTGTTTATAAAACCAGTGTCGTTATTTTATTTTTTCAGGGAGAATATGTTTATCTGTCTCAATTTCTGTTCATACCCCTTGTTCTTGTGTGAATAAGTTGAAATAATTTTGCAGGTCAATTGCACATTCAACATAAAGGCCTTCATTCACAAACAAGCCATCAATCACAAACAAGCCATCATTGGCGGGGGATATCAATTCAGCGAAATTGCTTGTTGTGTAATTCATTTGACCTCGGACTTTTGATGTCATTATTTTAAGTAAGTAAGTAAATCGTTTATTACTGTGATTTATGCATATTTACAGATTTATATATAAATACATTTACAAAGAGCACCAAACAATACAAAAATCATGAATGATTCCGATATTTACAAAAAAAAATTGTTTTCTATTAGAATAAATAGTGAGATAAATGGGAAAGGGAACATGAGTACTGTGCATGGAAAATAATTCTACTCAGTATATGCAGTAGAATAAAAAAAAAAAAAAGCCAGTTATGCTAATTAATTTTGGTAAACAAAGCCGTGATTGGGAATTTATTATTCTCGGGGAATAATTTATAGATTTCATTCCAAACAATTTTCTTCGATATTATGAGGGAGACTAGTGTCCCTGATATTACGAATATTATGTCGATCATGAAGGTATTTCATATTTGATTCCGCAGTGGAATAACTTTAATGCTGTTGAAACGGTGTTAAACCCCGCCGTGGTATAACTAGTATTATTGAAAACGGCATTAAACTCTGCCGTGGTATAACTGTAATAATGTTGGAAACAAATTTAAACTCCGTCGTGGTATAACTGTAATATTGTTGAAAAGGCGGTAAAACTTCGGCGTGGTATAACTAATATTATTGACAACGGCGTTAGACTCCGCCGTGGTATAACTGTAATATTGTTGAAAACGGCGTTAAACTCCGCCGTGATATAACTGTAATATTGTTAACAACAGTATTAAACTCAGCCTTGGTATAACTGTAATATTCTTGAAATTGACGGCATTAAACTCCGCCGTGGTATAACTGTAGAAATATTGGAAACGGTTTTAAACATCGCCGTAGTATAACTGTAATCTTGTTGAAAATGACGTTCAATTCCGCCATGATATAACTAACAAGAAAATGTGTCCATGGAACACGGATGCCCCGGTTGTTAACTATATTTTAAAACAAAACTTTTATCTAAATAAAAAACACAGTCAGTGGTTAATAATATAAAATGTTGATTGTCATTTGTGTGAAGTTTCATAATGATAGGACATCAGGTTCACTAAAATCTAACTTGACCAAAAACTTTAACCTGAGAATGGAATGGACGAACAGACAGACGAACAGACGGACGAACAGTTGGTCCAACCTCAAATTGATACAATTTTTTAAACAATGATATGTTGATTGTCATTTGTGTGAAGTTTCATAATGATAGGACATCAGGTTCACTAAAATCTAACTTGACCAAAAACTTTAACCTGAGAATGGAATGGACGAACAGACAGACGAACAGACGGACGAACAGTTGGTCCAACCTCAAATTGATACAATTTTTTAAACAATGATATGTTGATTGTCATTTGTGTGAAGTTTCATAATGATAGTACATCAACTTCACTAAAATCTAACTTGACCAAAAACTTTAACCTGAGCGGGACGGACGAACGGACGGACGGACGGACGGACGGACTAACAGACCGGAAAACTATATGCCCCTCATACTTTGTATGCCGGGGCATAATAATATTGGAAACGGTTTTAAACTTCGCTGTGGTATAACTGTAATATTGTTGAAAACGGCATTCAACTCTGCCGTGGTATAACTGTAATATTCGTGAAAGCGGCGTTAAACTCCGCCATGGTATAACAGTAATATTCCTGACGGACGAACAGTTGGTCCAACCTCAAATTGATACAATTTTTTAAACAATGATATGTTGATTGTCATTTGTGTGAAGTTTCATAATGATAGTCCATCAACTTCACTAAAATCTAACTTGACCAAAAACTTTAACCTGAGCGGGACGGACGAACGGACGGACGGACGGACGGACGGACTAACAGACCGGAAAACTATATGCCCCTCATACTTTGTATGCCGGGGCATAATAATATTGGAAACGGTTTTAAACTTCGCTGTGGTATAACTGTAATATTGTTGAAAACGGCATTCAACTCTGCCGTGGTATAACTGTAATATTCGTGAAAGCGGCGTTAAACTCCGCCATGGTATAACAGTAATATTCCTGAAAACCGCGCCAAACCCCGCCGTGGTATAGCTGTAATATTCTTGAAACTGACGGCGTTAAACGCGTTAATAATGTTGTAAACTGTTTTAAACTCCGCCGTGGTATAACTGTAATCTTATTGAAAACGGCATTAAACTCCGCCGTGGTATAACTGTAGAAATATTGGAAACGGTTTTAAACTTCGCTGTGGTATAACTGTAATAATGTTGAAAACTGCATTAAACTCCCGCCGTGGTATAACTGTTATAATGTTGTACACGGTTTTAAACTCCGCCGTGGTATAACTGTAATCTTGTTGAAAACGGCGTTAAACTCCGTCGTGGTATAACTGTAATCTTATTGAAAACGGCATTAAACTCCGCATTGGTATAACTGTAATAGTTGGAAACGGCGTTAAACTCCGCCGTGGTATAACTGTAATATTCTTGAAACTGACGGCGTTAAACTCCGCCGTGGATAACTGTAATAATGTTGTAAACGGCGTTAAACTCCGTCGTGGTATTACTATAATAATGTTGAAAACGGCATTAAACTCCGCCCTGGTATAACTGTAATCTTGTTGAAAACTCCGCCATGGTATAACTGTAATTATACACTCCGCCGTGGTATAACTGTATTCTTGTTGAAAAAGGCGTTAAACTCCGCCGTGGTATAACAGTTATATTGTTGAAAACGGTTAAACTTCGCTGTGGTATAACTATAATATTGTTGAAAAGGGCGTTAAACTCCGCCGTGGTATAACTGTAATATTGTTGAAAGCGGCGTTAAACTCCGCTGTGGTATAACTGTAATAGTGTTGAAAATGGTGCCATACTCCGCCGTGGTATAACTGTGATATTGTTGAAAAGGGCGTTAAACTTTGTCGTGGTATAACTGTAATCTTGTTGAGAACGGTTTAAACTCCGCCGTGGTATAACTGTAATAATGTTGTAAACGGTTTTAAACTCCGCCGTGGTATAACTGTAATCTTGTTGAAAACGGTGTCAAACTCCGCCGTGGTATAACTCTTATGATGTTGTAAACAGTTTAAACTCCACCGTGGTATAACTGTAATCTTGTTGAAAACGACGTTAAACTCCGCCGTAGTATAACTGTAATAATGTTGAAAACGACATTAAACTCCGCCGTGGCATAAATCTAATAGTGTTGAAAACGGCGTTAAACTCCGCCGTGGTATAACTGTGATATTGTTGAAAACGGCGTTAAACTCCGCCGTGATATAGCTGTAATATTGTTGAAAACGGCGTTAAACTCCGCCGTGGTATAACTGTAATATTGTTGAAAACGGCGTTAAACTCCGCCGTGGTATAACTGTGATATTGTTGAAAACGGCGTTAAACTCCGCCGTGGTATAGCTGTAATATTGTTGAAAACGGCGTTAAACTCCGCCGTGGTATAGCTTAAATATTGTTGAAAACGGCGTTAAACTCCGCCGTTGTGATGCTGTAATATTGTTGAAAACGGCGTTAAACTCCGCCGTGGTATAGCTGTAATATTGTTGAAAACGGCGTTAAACTCCGCCGTGATATAACTGTGATATTGTTGAAAACGGCGTTAAACTCCGCCGTGGTATAGCTGTAATATTGTTGAAAACGGCGTTAAACTCCGCCGTGGTATAGCTGTAATATTGTTGAAAACGGCGTTAAACTCCGCCGTGGTATAGCTGTAATATTGTTGAAAACGGCGTTAAACTCCGCCGTGATATAGCTGTAATATTGTTGAAAACGGCGTTAAACTCCGCCGTGATATAACTGTGATATTGTTGAAAACGGCGTTAAACTCCGCCGTGGTATAGCTGTAATATTGTTGAAAACGGCGTTAAACTCCGCCGTGGTATAGCTGTAATATTGTTGAAAACGGCGTTAAACTCCGCCGTGATATAACTGTGATATTGTTGAAAACGGCGTTAAACTCCGCCGTGGTATAGCTGTAATATTGTTGAAAACGGCGTTAAACTCCGCCGTGGTATAGCTTAAATATTGTTGAAAACGGCGTTAAACTCCGCCGTGGTATAGCTGTAATATTGTTGAAAACGGCGTTAAACTCCGCCGTGATATAACTGTGATATTGTTGAAAACGGCGTTAAACTCCGCCGTGGTATAGCTGTAATATTGTTGAAAACGGCCTTAAACTCCGCCGTGGTATAGCTTAAATATTGTTGAAAACGGCGTTAAACTCCGCCGTGGTATAGCTGTAATATTGTTGAAAACGGCGTTAAACTCCGCCGTGGTATAGCTGTAATATTGTTGAAAACGGCGTTAAACTCCGCCGTGGTATAGCTGTAATATTGTTGAAAACGGCGTTAAACTCCGCCGTGGTATAGCTGTAATATTGTTGAAAACGGTTTTAAACCCCGTTGTGGTATAACTAATAATATAAGAAACGGTTTTAAACTCCGCCGGGGTATAACTGCAATAATGTTGCAAACAGCATTAAACTCCGCCGTGGTATATCTGTATAATCTTGAAAATGGCGTTAAACTTCGCTGTGGTACAACTGTAATATTGTTGAAAACGGTGTTAAACTTCGCCGTGGTATAACTGTAATATTGTTGAAAACTAATTTAAACTCCGCCGTTGTATAACTTTTCTATAACGATTTCTTTTCGTGAAGGAGTAATACAATAGCAGCTATTCAACGGTATTTGTAATACGAGTATAATGCCAACAAATCGCGACATAAGATGTATCTATCGTATAATAATGATATCACACATTTAACGTACTACTTTTCAACTTATAAATCACCTTTTACAACAGGTTTGCAACTTAAATTTCCCTTCCACATATAAAACAGTTTTCGTATGAAAATGTTTTTTAATTATTTACCCTTTTCGTATTATTATGTTGTCACATATACTGCCCTTGGTGATTGTCGGTTCATTGTTGGTGCGATATTGTTGGGAATCAGACGCCCCTCTTATTTCAGCCGGCGACACATCATGGTTTTACCTACCAGCTTTCTACATGACGATCTCAACTAGAGGTTCTAAATTTATTCGCCATCTCGAAGCATCCCTGTATTCTGTTCTAGTTTTCTTGTACATCGTCTCACTACTTATAAGCAGATCGGGCGACATTGGGCTTAATCCTGGTCCCTCGATAAACTCTGATAGCTTGAACAACTCATTCGTATCATAATAGTGGTCTGAGCATCATGAATCTGAACATACAACGTTTGAAACCGAAAATCGACATTCTTACAGTAAAATCCCAATCGTACGATATTCTTGTCTTTACTGAAACATGGTTGTCAAGTAAATATTCAGACGAAGATGTCCAAATTCCAAACTTTAAAAAACCATTTCGTTCTGACTGAAACGATTGTCTTGGTGGTGGAGTTGCTATTTACGTCCGAGATACTCTGCATGCCATTCCACAGAATGATCTTCAAGTTAATGGTGTCGAAGCTGTTTGGGTTAAATTACATGTTTGCCAGTGCAGACTACTTGTTGGTGGAATCTACCGTCCTCCTAACTCAAACAACACACAGTGGCTAAACATGGAACATTTACTCGACCAAGCTTTCAACCAGCATATTGACAACATACTTGTAGCAGGCGATTTTAATATCAATATCAATTTGAATCCGTCCGATAGGATGTGTAGATTGATAGACGCCTTAAATTCTGAACAGCTCAGTAACTTACCGACTCACTACATCGAGCACTCAAATTCACTTAATTATTGACCTCATGTTTATCAAACACTCAACTCAAGTTATTTCAAGTTTCGTCACAGATCCCTTTGTTCCTAATCTTGTTCGATATCACTGTCCGACTGTTGCTGTCTTGAAATTCACTAAACCTAAACAAACTTATTTTCAGCGAAAAATTTGGATATATGACAAAGGCGACTATGCAAAATATAATGACAAAATGCGATCCACTGACTGGTCATTCATCGAAAACAATCAAAATCTAGATGTTACCACAGACACAATCGCTAATTCAATTTTACAAGCAGCTTCCGAAGCATTCCAAATAAATATGTAACTATTCGTCCCGGTGATGTTCCTTTGATAAACAATGAGGTAAAAAACAAAATAAGAAAATGTAACAATTTGACAAAGTTCTTCTGATTGACTGATCGCCATGAAACATGAAATAGGGCCTAATTTGCATTTAATACGTCCAGATACATTATCTTAAAGAAGAAATAAAGTTTTTAGAAAAAGTGTCACAGTTCGTCACTCGTCATTTCGTCACTCGTCAACCTAACGTCACGGACTTAAAACAATGTCACTGTTCGTCACTCGTCAACCTAACGTCACGGACTTAAAACAATGTCACTGTTCGTCACTCGTCAACCTAGCTTCACGGACCTCATTAGTCGCCGGGCAGAAGCCCGCGACTTCTATTTTTAATAGGTTTTCGGAAATCACATGGGAGGGCGGCTTATTATTAGAAAGAAACAAATCTAGATGATTTGAACATATTACAATTGTGGTTGTTTACGAACACTAATAAATGACACATCTAAAATGAAATAAATATTCCGATTTTTTAATGTTGCATTTTTTTTTATTTCACTGGCATTTAAGTTTTTTGTCTTATTTACGAAGACAAAAGTGGTCCCTTCAAGACGTGAACCAACACCCCCTAATGCAGACTCTTATGTGTCATCATTGAGGTCAATTTCGGATTCTCCTTTTAATAGCTATTTTAACTTACTAAATGTTGTTTTCATGTTCAAAGAGATGTCTTGATTTGTGTAGAATTCATTTAATAATGTTAATCCATGAATATCTAAAGTAGGAACTGTTTCTAAGCTAAATATAGACCCTATTCTGTTGTGTAGTTTCGTGACCTTTAACATCGATTTTCGCGCATGCGCATTTCGATATGAAAAAGCGAGTAATATTATTTTATTTTAGACAAGTACAAGACGAATGTTTGACGCAAAGCGTCAAAGAGAAGCCGCAATATTTCGTTGTACATGTAGAAATAAGAAAAAAAGAACATTTTTAAATCCACAAACAATAGAACAAATTAAACTGTAGACGGTAATGCTGATATATTTCTCCTTTTGAAGACTTTTGTTTTCTTCAAATTACCTCCCTTTAAAGTAATACCAGGATATTTACCTTGTGATTCGAATAAGATTGACAAACATTGAAATTATATGAATGAATACTATTATTTAAATAATTAACAACAGCAAAATTAAATTTAAGCCAAGATAAATGTGTACACGTTTCGTTAATTTTTTATAGATACCCTAATGTATAGGTATGAATATAAAATTTATAAGCAAATGTTTTCATTTCAACGTTCCTAATGTTTGAATAGACTAAGGAAAGTCAGGAATACATAAATAAATCAATGCAGTCTTTTCCGGCGACATTGATGCCTTGCATCAACTTTCTCTTGTTTCGTTTTATAAAAAGAAACATCTTATTTGCATCAGAATAGACAACCTAACAATTTTCCCTATTATGCAAAACTGTAGTAAATGATAGCTACTTTGTAAACACCTTTGTTAAACCGTGGAAAATGTCTTTAAATGAAATAATAATTATTGAAGTAATCAACCCACACACCACAGAAAGCTGTGTTTCCATCTATTATTTAACAATGTTAACCTAATATTTATACAAAAAGAATTATATGTGGATATGTACATGCAATTATGCTAGTAATTTCCTCTGCAAACTCTTGCAACTGTATGTCGTCTGAGTAGCAACCGCTTGGGAGACACACTCGTCGACAACCAAGCAGCAATCGCCAAATGGTCGCGATCCCTTTTTGTGAGCTTTCGTTTTCTATAAAGTTTTCGATCGTTCTGTCTTCAGCTGTCAGTCTGCCAAAGAAAATGAGGCAGACGTTTGACCAGTGCCGGATTTCAGTTGGTAGCTCTATAAAGTTGCTATGTTGGCTATCATCATGCTCTATAATGTTGCCTTAGATAAGTCGGCAACATATTAATAAGCATGACCTGTTGAAAGTTATGTGACGGATGGATATAACTGTTAATTGTGAGGCAGCGACACACAGACATGTAAATTGCTCTGTATACTTACAATATAAGATACCTTAATGCTTCTAACGCGTCTCCCTATACGCACAATACTAGAGCGAACTAAGTAAGGACCAACAAGATATGTGGCTTTATGTCATCAAGACCACGACATTTTTAAGCAACCTACATTCAGTATAAAAGTTGAAACAGAATTAACGTACTAGTTTCCTTTCACATGGTTCTTTCCTCCGCATCCCGTGCGAATCAAAATGTCGATTTCGGAAACAAATTGGTAAAAGGAATCAACAAATTTCGTTGTGTATTATATTTCTTTAAATCCAACGATATTTTTGGATACTACGAGCATGTCCATTCCGGTATTTCCATACGTACAAAACCCTATTAGGTCCATTCCGGTATTTTCATATGTCTATTCCGGTATATCAAATGTCCATTCCGGTCCATTCCTGTATAAGGTCAATTCCGGTATTTCCATGCACCCATTATTTATTTTGTGTTTGTTTTGGGTTGAAAATAAATAAATAACGGAGATAAAAAAAATTGTATTCATGAGAATTGCAAGGAAAAACGAACCTCATATTTCTGGAATAAAAAAAAATCATAATAAAATAAAAATTCGTTGAACTGATTTCGTTAATAAATTTTATTTTCATTCTTAAAGTTGTTTGTTTGTTGTTGTGGAAACGATTCAAAATGGTGGACTATCAAGAATTATTCCATGTAATTTCAAAACAAACTTCTTTTTCTTATCACATACTTAATTTAATGTCTTTTCAAATACTTTAACACATGCAACTAGTAAACAATTATATTACCATATCATTATTTTGATGAGAGAGCAATATATCGCGAGAACGTTGGAATATTATTGGGTTTGATTTAGTAATTTTTACTTTTTGTTAGTCTAGTGAACTTAACGATTTTGTTATTCTATAGTACTTCTCGTCAACTGCTCATTGTGAAGTTCACATCATATATTTTCCTGAACTGAGTGTAAGGTATAAATGAAACGATTTGTTCTAGAGTAGAAGTTACCTTAGACTGGGCAATGAATGGGACATGGCATTGATAATACTTGTATGCAAACGAAGTAGAAGAAAATGCATTTGAACTAAATTTTATTTTATCACTAGGCATACAGAACTAAGTCTTCAACTACTTATATCAATGAAAATAGAAAGCCATCTGAAATTGACAGAGAACTTGGTGATTTCATATCCCGGTCAATACATCTCAACATTCTGTATGCATTCACAGATATAATAACACTGTTTAACAGAGAGTATCATATTTTTACTATGGTGTCATTACCTAGAATAAAGTTACCTCTAGACAACTATTTTGTTTTGCATTTAACTAATCTGGAACTGGCTTTTAATGATCATGTGTTACAAACAGATGCCCACATGGTTTCAAGAAACACCATTCTATAATATAGAAAACCAGCATATTTACTCAGCCAGCGACCTAGCAAAAAACATGGATGTTAAAAAACACAAGCAGATTGGAAACTTCTTCATACACAAACTACTTCTGATGAAACAACAGTTCTATGGCATCAGCTTCAAGGCTAATTGCTGATGACTGCCTGTTTAGCAAGCCAATAAATATACCAGAATACCAAACAGTTTAACCCTTTCCCTCATATAGACGCTTTCTGACGCCTCTGCAGCAGACAGCTATTTGAAAACATAGTGACAAACGAAGAAATTGCACAAAACATGCAATTTCTCCTTTTGCCACAATGTTTTCCACTTGTTATCATAGGTTATCCATTCAATTATAGAGATTTTCTATTTTTTGACAAAAAACTTTCAAAGTCATCTGCTGCAGAATTGCCGTATGAGGGAAAGGGTTAACTCATTTACAACACAACCAATACAGGGACAATAAATCACTCATGATATTCAATCTGGACAAGTGTAAAGTTCTTACTCGTAGTGTCACAAAAAGAAAATATCCTCTTCTGCCAGACTGTACTATTATCATTGAAAAGAAATGGAAATCATTGTGGCAAAAGGAGAAATTTCTCATTAGAAGCAAAAACCTTCTTCAGATATCTGCTGCAGACGTGTCAGAAAATAACTATATGTGGGGAAGGGTTATTCAACCATGATAAATACCCCTTATCTAAAACTGTGCATTTACATCAACAATGTTCTCTCTGAGTCTGAATGTTCAACTGTACACCTTTGATTTAGGACTTTAACCCTTTCCCTCGCTTTCTTATGCCTCTTCAGCAGACAGCTTTTTGAAAACATAGTGACAAAAGAAGAAATTGCAAGCAATTTCTCCTTTTGCCACAATGTTTTCCACTTTAAGTCATAGGTTATCCATTCAATTATAGAAATTGTTTTTTTGACAAAAAACTTTCAAAGTCGTCTGATGCAGAATTGTCGTATGAGGAAAAGGGTTAACTAATCATCTACTATGAGCTAGGAGAATTAATCTAGTTTCTTTTATGTATAGGTGGTATGGAATATCATAGTGATCTTCGAAATTAACAGTGGCTTTATGGTTCCTGGCCAGTAACTGGTAAAGTCAGAGTTGTCAAAATGTTTTGTTATAACAGATCAAATGAGAAAAGTAACCGATCAGGCTTGGGGTTAGATCAAGGGCAAATCCCTGGAAGGGGGCCCAGGGGAGCAAAATTAACAGATCAAAAGATCTGATTTTAACAGATGATTTTGATCGGCAATTGGTTAATTTTGAAAACCCTGTAAAGTGAAAAAAAAAAATTGGCCAGTGTAAATTTTACATGTTATATTAACATTACCAAACATTTAAGATTTCTGGACTGCTGAATTTTAAAAGTTCATTTCCTTGACTCATAATTTTCAAAAGTAGATGTCAGTATTAAAACAGTATGAGTAACAAAGAATTGCTGTATGAAAATAAGTTTATTAGCTCAGTTGAATAATTTAACAATTATAGGAAGGGAGTAGCTGCCATTATATCTTTATGAGGCACTTATTTTTTGATAACATATTATCACTTTATTTTGTCTCTTTTCCTTTCAGTAAATTGGAATCCATACCATGCATTTTGAATACACTTAAACAGAAACAAATCTGGAAAACATTGAGATAAACAGAACAGGATTTATTCTCAAAATCCATTCAAGATGGCAGACACAAAGTCCATGCGTGTGGTCCCTAGTGGGAAAATTTACAAACAGATGTTTGAGGCTCAGGTAATATTTTCAGATAATTCTGTAATTTGTTTTTCAAAACTGTTTATTGTAAAATACAGAATGATGTAGATTCAAATCTATGAAGACAAAAATCAGTAATATTTATAAAGTATTCCTCATGCATGTACATCCAATTTCACAATTTGTTTATAAAGGTACACTAGGAGATTAAAACCTGTCTCAAAATAACAAATCTGCTGCAGACATTTTTGAAAACATTTTAGCTAACATATGGGTCAAAATATGTCTGCATTAGGCTAAAGGTTAAAAAAACAAACAACTAACAACATACTTTAATTTTATTTGTAATCAAACTTTAAAACTTTTACTATGCTTTTCACAGGTTCAACTGAATCGCGGCCTCACAAAAATTCCCAGTCATTCATCCATGTTAAAGACAAGTCGTGGTGGTACACTGATACCTCTTGTCCACATGTCTAGAGGTATTTATTTTATTGTTTATTTAATGCGTCTCCAATGATATGATTCATAACAAACCCTTTCCAAGATATAACAAATTTCTAGTAGTCGCCTTTGAAAACATCTGGGTGGACAACGTGTTGGCAAAAATATGGTAAATCTATATAACCCTGTCCCTCATATAGATGCTTTCTGACACCTCAGCAGCAGATGGCTTTTTGAAAACATAGTGACAAAAGAAGAAATTGCTCAAAACGTTTTTCACTTTTTGTCATAGGTTATCCATTCAATTATAGAGATTTTCTATGTTTTGACAAAATATGTTCACAGTCGTCTGCTGCAGACTTGTCATATGAGGGAAAGGGTTAAATGAAAGTGTTATTATTGATTAGAGTTGAAAACATTGTTTGAAAATGGAGAAAACGCTCATTATAAGCAATTTCTTCTTTTGCTACAATGTTTTCAAATGTAAAATTTTGCCAATCAAAATGCATCTGTAAGTGGAAATGATTTATTATCAAGTGACTATATAATAAATGCACTTTGGTGGCTTCGTGCTCTATAACTCGTCCCAAATACTATAAATCTGTTGAAGATTCATTCTTTTCTATGACAACAGCTAGGAAAAATATAGAAAGGTTATTTATTGAATTTGATTTGAAAACGGTATGGCAAAAGCAGAAATTACTCAATATGGTCAATTTCTCCTTTTTTCACAAAATGTTCAAATCCCTTCTGCTTCTGATTGGGCAAAAAGTGTCTGGACGTGGGATAATGTTAAAAGCTAAAATTAAAGATATTTAGACACTTATATTATCAGCCCAGCCTCAATGCTGCTATAGTTACTTATCCATTCTTAGCTTGAAAAAAGGTACAAGCTATATTTCTGCCTAGATCTTCTTCAATATTGAACAATATACAGTGGTTTCAAGACCACTAGTTTCTTAGATGTCTAAATATATGTAAATGGGCATCAAAATCATTTTCTCTCACTCATTATTTAATTTTTCTGTTTTATCCATAAGTATTCTGCTCAGCATGATTGCATTTTTGCTGTCTCGAATAATGTTGACTTTTTAAAATATTGTACAGAAAACCGAAATAATTTGATACATGCACTTTTTTTTTTCTACAATGTTTTCACTTTGTCCTTAAGTTATACTCCGTTTTTCAAGATCTTTCATGCTTCAGACTTTATCCATGTGAAGTCTAAAAATGGGCTAAATTAATGGGTGATTTAATCTAAGACTCTTAAGTGTATTGTTTTGTTTGTAGATGACTTAGAGCATGGGTTACTCGGAGAAAGACAAAAGACATGGGTAGATGGCTTTCCCAATGATCCATATGTAGAAAACCCTGTAGTTTATAAGTAAGTTGGCTTCTCTTTATTTTCTGTTATTAAATTTATCCAACATAATATTGTGTGGCTTTCAAAAACTTAATTTATGTGAGTTTTTGTATTTCATTTATTCATATGAACAAATCTTCAGGAAAACAAAACTAAGGTCATTTGCGATCAGTGTAGATCCAGATAAACATATCGGGGGCGTGTTTCAAAACGGTTGTAACTACATCTTGTTCAAGATGTAGCTACAACCAATTTTCATGAAACAATTGTTATGCTTCTTCACAGATTGATCTTGCTCTGCACTGTTGAACAGTAAGTAATAGAAAACTTCTGAAATACAGTGTCTTTGAAGATCTGATAGCATGGTTGTGCAGGCGGAGAGATGATTTTTTATCTATACATGTTATAATTACACTAAGGTTGGTTTTCCTGGAGCACTGCTCATACATATACTTAAATTTTCCTTTTGAACAAAACATGTTGCAGAGCTTTAGATAAGGGGCATTTTGCATGCTCTAAAATCCTTATTTGACCTCTAAAACCTATGTTGTTGGTACTCAAAAGAATCGTCTCAGTGAGGTTTTAATGAGTGATTACAGAGATATCATGGAAGCAAGACCTGTTTACTCTTCTTATCTAGTCCGCTGATGTTGGTTCAAAGTGTTGTTTGGTTCAAATTTGTTCTACCCAAACATTTCGAGGGCTTGGCGTGAAACGGTTGTAACTAAAAACCTATTTTGAAAACCCTGGTTTAGGGGCAATTTTGGACCCTTTGTAAACAATGCAAATTTAGATGCCATTGCTCAAAACGAGCAATGGCACCTAAATTTCCATTGTTTACCAAGAAAAATGATTTAATGCTTATAAAGACTTTATGGCGAGGTGATTAACCTTAGTAAAAAAAATACCAATTTTAGATACAACCGTTTCACGCCAAGCCCTCGATTTTGTGAAATTTGGTATTGTTTTGTTTTCACCAGGCAATATGCAGAATATGTTGGTTGTCAAATGAGAGAACCAGAGAGTTCTGTGGAGGGAAGAGAAGTAAGAGGCCTTCCTGATGCTGTTGGTAAATATATTTGTTGTTTAGTACATCTTATTTAGCTTTTGACCATGATTAACTCCCCTTTCCAACATACAACAAATCGGCAGCAGACAAGTTAAAATTTTACAAAAGATATGAAAACATTCATGATTTTGGCAAAAGTAGTGATTGCTCCTTATGAGCAATTGCTCCTTTTGTTACAATGTTGTTAAATGTTGTCTTCTTCAGATGCGTCAAACTGCAAACTGAGAAAACTGTACCACTGAGGATTATCAAGCTTGATTTTCAAGGTCAAAGTCACTAGAGGCAATTATCAAAATGTCTTGTAAGCATGTTTAAGAGAAAAAAGCGCCACTGTGGGTAATCAAAGTGTGAATACTTGTTCTCCATTATGAGAACATGTGCTCTATTGATTTTCAGGGTCAAAAGTCAAAGTCACTGTAGTGTACAGGTCAAAAGTCAAACTTAGTTTGCAAAGGGGATGCACCGCTTTGCAATGCCGTTGTTGTATCATGTTTTTTTGGCTAGAGGTTTTCAAAGTTTTTGCAGCTTTGTTGTTTATGGAATGTGATAGAGCTTTGAAAATATATGTACATGTACATTTGTAATGGAATTTCACCCTTTTTCACATGCAGACTTTTCTTTTCATATCTTTTTGAAGCAGCTGACTTTTGCTACAATGATTTAATCTCTTTTCAATAATTAGACTTTAAGTTATAGAGATTTTCACAAATTTTAACCATGATGATTTTAAAGGTGTCTGCAGCAGATTTGAAAATGTGGGAAAGAGTTAATATATGTATGATTGTAGAAAAGCACCTAAAAGTCATTTGTTTCCATAATTACAGCTCCAACTAGAACAGGCTCTAACATCATTGAGAGAATAGCAGCCAGTAGAAAAGATAGGCATGAAGCAGCTATTGAAGAAATGCATCAAGAACTGTCTGTCATTAATGCTGTAAGTAGTTTTAAATGCATTAAGAACTGTCTGTAATTAATGCTGTAAGTAGTTTTAAATGCATCAAGAACTGTCTGTCATTAATGCTGTAAGTAGTTTTAAATGCATTAAGACCTGTCTGTCATTAATGCTGTAAGTAGTTTTAAATGAATTAAGAACTGTCTGTCATTAATGCTGTAAGTAGTTTTAAATGCATTAAGACCTGTCTGTCATTAATGCTGTAAGTAGTTTTAAATGCATGAAGAACTGTCTGTCATTACTGCTGTAAGTAGTTTTAAATGCACCAAGAACTGTCTGTCATTACTGCTGTAAGTAGTTTTAAATGCATTAAGAACTGTCTGTCATTAATGCTGTAAGTAGTTTTAAATGCACCAAGAACTGTCTGTCATTAATGCTGTAAGTAGTTTTAAATGCATTAAGAACTGTCTGTCATTAATGCTGTAAGTAGTTTTAAATGCATTAAGACCTGTCTGTCATTAATGCTGTAAGTAGTTTTAAATGCATGAAGAACTGTCTGTCATTAATGCTGTAAGTAGTTTTAAATGCATCAAGAACTGTCTGTCATTAATGCTGTAAGTAGTTTTAAATGCATCAAGAACTGTCTGTCATTAATGCTGTAAGTAGTTTTAAATGCATGAAGAACTGTCTGTCATTAATGCTGTAAGTAGTTTTAAATGCACCAAGAACTGTCTGTCATTAATGCTGTAAGTAGTTTTAAATGCATTAAGACCTGTCTGTCATTAATGCTGTAAGTAGTTTTAAATGCATTAAGAACTGTCTGTCATTAATGCTGTAAGTAGTTTTAAATACATTAAGAACTGTCTGTCATTAATGCTGTAAGTAGTTTTAAATGCATCAAGAACTGTCTGTCATTAATGCTGTAAGTAGTTTTAAATGCATTAAGAACTGTCTGTCATTAATGCTGTAAGTAGTTTTAAATGCATTAAGAACTGTCTGTCATCAAGACCTGTCTGTCATCAAGACCTGTCTGTCATTAATGCTGTAAGTAGTTTTAAATGCATCAAGAACTGTCTGTCATTAATGCTGTAAGTAGTTTTAAATGCATTAAGACCTGTCTGTCATTAATGCTGTAAGTAGTTTTAAATGCATCAAGAACTGTCTGTCATTAATGCTGTAAGTAGTTTTAAATGCATTAAGACCTGTCTGTCATTAATGCTGTAAGTAGTTTTAAATGCATTAAGAACTGTCTGTCATTAATGCTGTAAGTAGTTTTAAATGCATTAAGAACTGTCTGTCATTAATGCTGTAAGTAGTTTTAAATGCACCAAGAACTGTCTGTCATTAATGCTGTAAGTAGTTTTAAATGCATTAAGAACTGTCTGTCATTAATGCTGTAAGTAGTTTTAAATGCATTAAGAACTGTCTGTCATTAATGCTGTAAGTAGTTTTAAATGCATGAAGAACTGTCTGTCATTAATGCTGTAAGTAGTTTTAAATGCACCAAGAACTGTCTGTCATTAATGCTGTAAGTAGTTTTAAATGCATTAAGAACTGTCTGTCATTAATGCTGTAAGTAGTTTTAAATGCACCAAGAACTGTCTGTCATTAATGCTGTAAGTAGTTTTAAATGCATTAAGAACTGTCTGTCATTAATGCTGTAAGTAGTTTTAAATGCATTAAGACCTGTCTGTCATTAATGCTGTAAGTATGTTTTAAATGCATTAAGACCTGTCTGTCATTAATGCTGTAAGTAGTTTTAAATGCATTAAGAACTGTCTGTCATTAATGCTGTAAGTATGTTTTAAATGCATTAAGACCTGTCTGTCATTAATGCTGTAAGTAGTTTTAAATGCATGAAGAACTGTCTGTCATTAATGCTGTAAGTAGTTTTAAATGCATCAAAAACTGTCTGTCATTAATGCTGTAAGTAGTTTTAAATGCATCAAGAACTGTCTGTCATTAATGCTGTAAGTAGTTTTAAATGCATCAAGAACTGTCTGTCATTAATGCTGTAAGTAGTTTTAAATGCACCAAGAACTGTCTGTCATTAATGCTGTAAGTAGTTTTAAATGCATGAAGAACTGTCTGTCATTAATGCTGTAAGTAGTTTTAAATGCATCAAGAACTGTCTGTCATTAATGCTGTAAGTAGTTTTAAATGCATCAAGAACTGTCTGTCATTAATGCTGTAAGTAGTTTTAAATGCATTAAGAACTGTCTGTCATTAATGCTGTAAGTATGTTTAGGGACCCTTCCACCTTTAATGTTCTTTATTATCCCTGTCAAATCTGTATTAAAATCATACTTTCATTCTCTTTTTTATCTTTTTCACTTTGTTATAAATGTCAAATAAGTAAAATATTTGAATAGAGTTAAACAAAATGTTTATCTTTTTCGCTTTGTTATGTCAAATAAGTAAAATATTGGAATATAGTTAAAAAAAATGTTTATCTTTTTCACTTTGTTATAAATGTCAAATAAGTAGAATATTTGAATAAGAGATGAAAAGAATTTCAACAAAAGGAGATGTTGCTCATTATCAGCAATTTCTCCTTTTGCAAAAATGTTTTCAATATGTGATTGCTGCAGATGCATCTACATTGTATATATGTCTACATATGGGAAACAGTTAACACGTAGGTCCAGATTAGGAGTGGTATTCAGCTCTTTTCCCCACAATTTCTCTCTTATTATAAAGCAAAACCTATGTTGTGGGTACTCAAAAGAATCGTCTCACTGAGACGATTCATTTGAGTACCCACAACATAGGGTAAGAGGGTCAAATAAGGATTTAAGACCATAAAAAACGCCCCTTATTTAGTTCTTTTTTTAATTACACATGACTGTTTTAGGATATGGAACCCCAGATAGCCCATGCCTGTGAAGCTTTGTTAAGAAAACTGGACGAAGACGACGCGGACATTGCATCTATACTGGCCAAATTTGAGCATGATGAGGTACAACTTTATCATTTCTATTCCCCCCTGTGTCCTTTTATACATCAATTTTATACCTCCCTGAAACAACTTCTATCTAAAATCACCGCGTCTGTAGAACTGCATGTTGGTTTGTGGGTTAGTTGTGCCATCAAATATGAAATATGACTTACACTTTATGGAGCTAACCTCGTTTCAATTTCTAAGATATTGTAATGGAAATCAATAAGGATAATAATCATGAATTTAAACATACCAAACCTAATTTTGGATCTCATCCGTTCAAGTGTTTTAAAGTTAACTCCCCTTGAACTTGACTTTCAAAGCAATGTTTTAGGGGGTTCTTCATCACCTTCAGTAGTAGTTCTATTTATTTTCAATGAATAATAGTAAAAATGTAATGAGCCACGCCATACCATTTACAATATATTTAAAGATATTGATTGACTTTGATTTGACATGAAACTTTACATTGATGGTTTATTTTTCCACATAGGATCTTCTATTGTTCCCCTTGGATGGATTACATGACCTCTGGACTGATATCCAGGGTCACTCTGAGGTCAGACAGGGTTGGATCACAGACTTGGATGAAAGGCTGAAGACAGCTGAAGATGACCGCATGGAAATGGTAAATTATTTCATGATATTGTGGAGAGACAAAAAAACATGAATACAAATGATTTATTGAAATTTTTGCAATTATTTTTTCCAACTAAAGAATTATGCATATATTCCTAAGAATAATGAAATCTTACATTTGTTTGTTGTAATTTTTAAAACAAACGTATGTCGTCAGTGTGAAGTAAAGGGTTAACAATATTTTGTCTGAAGCATACCTATCTATCTGAAAAATCATGCATGTAGAGGAAGTGCAGAGATAAAGAATTATAACTCTAACTTCATGACTATGTATAATGGCCCCTTCAATAGAAGATTCAATGGCATTCATGAAAACGGCCCTGTTTTTATTTAAAACATAAACATTGGCCATTATCCTTGACTCCTTGAAGATACTGCTGTCATTATTGGCATGTGTTTGATCTAGTGACCTTGACATTGACCTTTGACATACCTTTAGAATAACTTGTTTAGTTAATTGTACCCTCTGCTTTCTATGCCTAAACATTGATGATAGATAGTCCACAAACAATCTAAAAGTGTATTATTTTTTGTTTCTATTCCTTTTAAAGATAAGAACGGTTTTCCTAGACTATGCTAAAGCCATAGAGAAGATAGCACATGTGATGGCATCTGACCTACACAGATTTATGGATAAAGAATCACAGGTAAACCTGGTTATACCACAAGATACATAGTATATGGGGGCTATAATAGGAGTCACGCTTGTTGGTTTGTCTGCTGGTCGGTCCGTTGGTATGTGGACATTTCTTGTGAACACTATTTCTCAGCAACCCTTGGTCAGAATTCAATATAACTTCACAAGAATGATTGATACCAAGCCTAGTTGTGCATATTGTCGGCGTGTTGCACTGGAATTATTTTTGAATGAGTTATGGCCCCTTGAATTACTCAAACATATGTATATTGTCAGGCACCAGCTGGGGGTATTCATCACCTTCAGTGATATTTCTAGTTTATTTGGATTTTACACCCATTTCAATAGTATTTTAGTTTGAGCACAATGACAAAACACATACATGCATGATAAGGATTTTGGAACATAAGAAACAAACATTTATTTTGAGATCTGACTTATTTAACCTGATATTAAAGAATAAATCTCGAAAAAGAAAATAATAATCTTGGGATAGAGTGGATTTTGAGCAATTTCTCCTTTTTCTTCAATGATTTCCAACTTTGTCTGTATTAAGATGCATCAATATATAAAGGTTTTGACCTTTAACCCTTTCCCTAATACAAAAATTCTGCAGCAGACGACTTTGAACATATTTTGTCAAAAAATGGAAAATCTCTATAACTGAATGGATAACCTATTACTAAAAGTGGAAAACATTGTGGCAAAAGGAAAAATTGCTTGTTTTGAGCAATTTCTTCTTTTGTCACTATGTTTTCAAAAACCAGTCTGCTGCAGAGGCGTCTGAAAGCGTCTGTATGAGGGAAAGAGTTAAAGTGCAATACCTCTTTGGAGCAGCTGCATTCTTTTGCCTTGTGGAGATATTGCTCTGGAGAGGTATAGCTAAACATGGTAGGTTGAAATAACACAAATGTCTAATCAAAACAATTTAATTTCTTTTTTTTTCAGCTTATAAACCAGACGGTGTTGAGCAATAGAAGGGCCTATGGAGACTTGTTTGTCAGGCTGATGTCAACGGATATAGAGAGAGAAAAATCACAGCACAATCACTGGAAACGTCGAGTGGAAGACTGGAAGATGCTGAAAACAGAATTAGCGATTGATAGATTTAAGTGAGTTATGTTTAACCCAATCCCTCATGAATACGACAATTATGCAGCAGACGACTTTGAACATATTTTGTCCAAAAATAGAAAATATCTCTATAATTAAATGGACAACCTTTGACCAAAAGTGGAAAACATTGTGGCAAAAGGTTTTGAGCAATTTCTTCTTTTGTCACTATGTTTTCAAAAAGGCGTCTGCTGCACAGGTATCAGAAAGTGTCTACATGTGGGAAAGGGTTACCCCTTTCCAGAATACAACAGATCTGCAGCAGAACACTTTGATAACATTTAGTCAAAATATTGGAAACTCTCTATAAATGAAAGAACCATTATTGAATAAAGATTAAAATATTGTGGTAAAAACTGCAGAAAAGTCCTATTTGGAGGAAAAAGCATAGTTGGCATGTTGTCAATTGTCTGCATTCATTGGTTCATCCAATTTCTTGTTTGGACCAATTCTCAGCAACTTCTGGTTTGAATTCCATAAAACTGCCGGAAGTTCCAGTACCAAGAGGAGATGCAAATGTTATCAGATTCAACATTTTTTTACTTATTTGACCAATTTTCTTCTTTACCTTCAAATATCGATGTCCTACGCTTGTCAATCAAATGTAGACAAAATCATTTATGAAGAGATTTTTTAGTTATTTAGACTCTTGTTTGATTTTTATTAACCACTTGAAACAAATCTGCAGTAGACAAAAGTGTACTTTCATTTATAGATGTTCTATAGTTTTGCCTGCATGTTTTGTTTTCAAAGACTTTTTATTTGTACCAAAATTGAGAGTATTTATTTATTTTATTTATACATATTTTTGTTTTTACAACAGGAAATTCATGAAAGATGGGAAGGTTGTGTCTCCCCCTGGTGTACAGAAACGGATGCAGTTTATGGTTAAGGAACAAGAACTCCTGAATGCTAAACGATTGGAACTTATAAATCAATTAAAGTATATATCCCTTCACTTTCTTTCACCTACTCATTTTCTTGATTTATTTCCTAGAACATAAGGTTTTTTCCAGCTCGGCCAACTTTATTTCCGATGATTGACAAAAGTCATTGCGACATGCGTCATTCGTCTTCCACCAATGGGCTAAGTATATGTGGAAAAGCAGCCAGTTGCTTGGGAAGATTGTTGTGTGGTGTACTGGTGTGAGAAAACCAGGAAATGCATGAGTTAAAAATGCCATTAAACCCCAATCAATCAACATTAGGTTTTACATGAGTCTCATCTGGCGACTTAGAGTCTTGTTTGATCTACAGTTAAGATTCTGATGAGCCTGTGCATGGGCACAGTTTCAGAGGAGTCTTTTTCCTTTTCCTTATAGAATAGACCCATATGTAATTACTGACATGAATTAGAATTGTAGTCCAACAATTGTTACTACAATTATCCCTTAATCCATTACTTTACATTACTTTTCAAAGATCGTCTGCTTTACAATCATCAGACGAACAATTTCTATAATCTAGAAAACTGAAAGATCTATATCAATAAAGAGTGATAATATTGCAATAAAAGGTGAAATTGCTCATTTTGAGCAAATTCACCTTTTATTGCAATGTTTTCAAAAGTCGTCTACAACAGCAGACGTCAAATGTCGTCTGTGTGATGTAATGGGTTAAGTGATCCAATTACCGAAATACAAAAGGTTTCTGCTTCAGATTGGTCTGCAGAATGAAATCCACAGATAATTACCAGAAATGTTTGATTGCAAAAAGACTTTAGAAGTGCATTTTATAAAACATCATTCAGTGTAGTTTCTAATAAAACAATTTTATAATATAAACTATATTTCTCCGAAAAAGCCATAAATTTTCTCATTTTTCTTTTGGATCATTTTTTGCATGATGCTGGCATAATATAAATCATACTTAACCATTTTCTTATAAATGTTTATAACTGTCTTTGACAGCATATGATGAAAAATATATGATCCTATGTATTGGAAAAGGTACAAGCTGGATCTTGTGAACAATGTAGATCAGTATCAAGATATTCATTGTTCACATATTACTTACAAAAGCATGTTAGAAGATACGGTCAACTTGTGTAGGTTCTGATAAGACAAACCAGGTGTACAAGCTGATCTGAACCTACACTCTTTAGAAAGGCTGGCTTGTTCCTTTTCTCATGCATGGGCTCATAAAGCATCAGACAATTTGAAATTTTTATGTATATTTGAGTTATTTCTCTTGTTGCAACAATATGTTTTTCTGCTGCAGAGACATGAACTTTTGTTTGTCAAGAACAAAATTAAATGTTTCGTTATTTTTCAGGGATTTAACACCTCCTTCTTCTACCAAGACATCGGTGTATCACTGGAATAAGGGTGTACAGGATATCTCGCAGGAAATAGGTCAGTAAACCTTCTCCCGTCACATTTTGACGCATCTGCAGCAGAAAATTTTGAAAATTGGTGTGTCGAAAGTAGAAATTCAGTAATTTCTTTCTTTATCACAAGGTTTTCAACAATATTCAATAGTCATACTTTCATTTATAGAGATTTCTAACATTGTTATACCCCCTTCGAAGAAGAGGGGGTATATAGGAATCACTGTGTCAGGCTGTCTGTCTGTCTGGCAATTTCTTCTTTTGTCACTATGTTTTTAAAAAGGCGTCAGAAAGCGTCTATATGAGGGAAAGGGTTAAAAACTTTGTGAAATGATGAAAAATATGTCATTTCCCGATAATAATTACAATTTCAAAATCATATGTTGATGTTACATTTTTATCTTATGATGTTTCCAAAGAAAACGACTCGAAAATTTCAAATAAATGAATAATTCAATTTATATTCTTCTTTATTTTGCAGATACCACCAATCAATTTCAACTGTCCAATTTACATACTGAATATGAAAGCGTCTGTCAGTACTGCTTGGAAGAGATCGAAACCATCAAGGTAAAATATCTACTCCTTTCCCAAATACAACAATTCTGTGTAGACTACTTTAAAACCATTTCGACATAAAAAATGGAAAATCTCTATAAAGGATTGTATCATTACTAAATAAAGTTGAAAACATTGTACATTGTGGCAAAGGAGAAAATGTTCATTTTGAGCAATATCTTCTTTTGCCAAAATGTTTTCAAAAGTTGTCTAATGTAGATCTTTCAATTTGCTTCTGCACAAATAAAACTGTTAACTAAAGTTTGTTTTTCTTTTTAGTAGTAAAGCTTCTATGCTGATTACACTTTGTTTATTTTCAAAGTGTTTCAGTTACTTAATTATATTCTTCTTGTTTATTTTTTTCTGTCTGTATTTTGCTATTCATCTTTTATTTCAGAATGAGTAAACCAATGTTCCTTTCCTACTGTATTTTATCCTTTTCAACATAGAACAAATCTGCCAAAATCTTGTCAAAAATATGAAAAAAATTCTGTTAATTTATAAATGGAATTGAATAATTATGTTGTAAACATTGTTCCATCAAAATGTATCTGTATTAGTTAAATAAATGGGTATAATGGTACATGTATGTTGACCCTTTCCCTTATATAGACGCTTTCTGATGCCTCTGCAGCAGGCGGCTTTTTGAAAACATAGTGACAAAAGAAGAAATTGCACAAAACGGGCAATTTCTCCTTTTGACACAATGTTTTCCACTTTTTGTCATAGGTTATCCATTCAACTATGGAGATTTTCTATGTTTTGAATAAATATGTTCAAAGTCGTCTGCTGCAGAATTGTCATATGAGGGAAAGTGTTAAATAAGATTACTTGGAGTGAAAATGTATTCTTGCCCAATTTTTATTACAGAATCAGTTGATAGAAGCTGGCGTTTGTTCTGAATCAAGAAGTAAATCTGTTGTCGATGAGTTCATGATACCTCTTGTTGGAGAAAGGCAGAGAATTTATGAACAGAATCTAGAAACCATGGAGGTTTGTGTTTGTTGATGTTGATTATAGAGATCTTTTTTTCAATATTAGATATTACAATCCAGAATATAAAACATATTATATTATTATCAATCCAGTAAAACTTGGATTTATTATCCCCTTTTTTCTTGTTTAGATGGTTTCAATTTTAAACTTTCCAACATGCAGACAATTTCGAAAAAGGAGAAATTGCTTGTTATAAGCAATTTATACACACATACAGCAAATCTGTAACAGACGACTTTGAAATAATCTATAAAGCCAAACCACCATAAAATCTATGTAAATGAAAGTAAAATTATTTAAAATGATTTTTGAAAATGTTGTGACAAAAGGTGAAATAGCAATTTCTACTACTGTTATGATCAATGTTTTCAAATATTGTCTGCTGCATAGGCATCAGAAAGCGTCTATATGTGGGAGAGAGTTTAACCTTTTCAAGCATGCCGAGTTTGTAGCAAACAACTTTTGAAAACATTGTAGCTAGAGCCAAAGGAAAAATTTATCATATTGTCTGCCATAGATGTTATCAAAGTATTCTGCTGTGGATTTAATGTATACATGTGGGAGAGGATTTACCCGAAACTTCTACCTTTTATCTCGACCTGTAAGCTATATATAATACATGTAACCTCTCTTTTGAATTTCAGAAAGCATTAGAAGAACACAACAAGATGACCACAGAACAGCTGAAGTCCTTGTTTAAATTTGCCCAAGGTGCGTCCCATGTGTGGGATGTCCATGAGATAGGTCTAGCCAGACAAGAGCGAGCTCTACAGGAGAAACTAGAACAGTGTAGACAGCAGCATGATAACCAGAACCAGGTAGGGTTCTCAACTCTCCGTCAATGAGCGGGTTTGATGAGCGGGTTCTGCCCCTGGGATTTTTCCACACAAACAGCGCGAGAACTGGTGAAGTCTCCAGGAAGCAAGCAAACATCGAGTGTGATTAATATAAGCTTATTTCGCAATCGATGTAAAATAAATAAGTTAGAACTGGTGAAGTCTCCAGGAAGCAAGCAAACATCGAGTGTGATTAATATAAGCTTATTTCGCAATCGATGTAAAATAAATAAGTTAAAGCTAACTCTCCGTCTCTGAGGCCCTTTCCCATACATAATAAAGGAAAGGAAAGTTTTAAAGCAGACGACTTTTGAAAACATTGTGACAAAAAGAAGAAATTGCTCTTTTACAACAATGTTTTCAACTCTTTTCATTGATTATACTTTCAATAATAGATTGAGTCTTTTCACTTTTTGGCCTAGATGTTTTTCAAAGTCTGCTGCAGATTTGTTGTATGTGGGAGAAGAATTACCTGAAAAGTAAAAAAAAATTGTTGGATTAATATTGTTTACTATGAAAAAAAAAGAACAAAAAATGTCTGATGCAAATGAGTCAATTTTGTTGAGTTTTATGTCGCTTTCAACAATTGTTCAATTATATCACGGCGTTTCCTGGGCAATTTACCAGTTCTTCTGGTCCATTTTTCCTGAGGGCAGCCATTACTCCCATTTTTAAAGTCTTGTAAATGAGTCAAAAAAGTCTGCATGTGGGAAAAGGTAAATTATAATTTAGACGATTGACACTTGTTGCATTGACTTTTGTCAAACGTTTGAAAGAATGTTGACAGAGCTGGGGTTTGTGTTCACAATCCCTGGATTGACAGCCGAGGTCGCTACCGACTGAGTTACCAGTAAACAGTCACTTTCTTTTCATATAACTTTACTTTTAGCAGTTATAATGTTTTAACCCTTTCCAACATATAGACGCTTTCTGACGCCTCGGCAGCAGAGGACTATTGAAAACATTGTGACAAAAGAAGAAATTGCTCAAAACAAGTAATTTTGTCACAATGTTTTCAACTCTTTTTATTAATTATACCTACATGTATAGAGTTTTTCTGTGTGTTTGCCTTGATATAATTCAGAGTCATTTGTTGTATGTGGGAAAGGGTTTAAAAAATTATAATTTGCATTAAGAATTTTGTTGCTTTTAGGACAAGGAAGCCCATTTAGATATCATTATGGACAGAATGAGACAAGATGCCACAGAGAAAGCTCTCAAAGACAGTCTTACGAAAGCCTTAGATATGCTGGAAAAAATTAGATATTCGTAAGTTTATGTTGTTTTTCCTCAATTTCTCTTAGATCATTAAAGTACATACAACACTGAAATTATTGCTTGCCACAGTGTGAAAAAACCAGAAATACAATTGTTAAAGAAGTTCTGAAAAGTTATAAATGTTTAAAGTTGACCAAAAATGGCAACCAGTTCAACCTGGCTCTCTCCAACCAGTGGTCCACACAACATTCTGACCAGACAACTGGCTGCCTTCCCACATGGACTATTCATAATGACATTTTTTCAATTATAGGAAAGAATGAATGGTCAGTTGGGGTTTTAACCCTTTCCCTCATACGACAATTCTGCAGCAGACGACTTCAAACATATTTTGTCAAAAAATGGAAAATCTCTGTAATTGAATGGATATGACTATAAATGGAAAACATTGTGGCAAAAGGAGAAATTGCTCGTTTTGGGCTATTTCTTCTTTTGTCACTATATTTTCAAAAACCCGTCTGCTGCAGAGGCGTCAGAAAGCGTCTATATGTGGGAAAGGGTTAACACATGACCCCCCTAGATTTATAACCCTCCATGTTACTGACTCGACTGGAAATGGGTCGGACCATTCTTTGATAAACTTTTTAAGACCTTCATCAGCAATTGTAAGACCATTGTTTATCGATCTCTTAAGAAATCTGCTGTTGTCGAATGGTTAGAGTCGGGGATTTCGAAACCGGGTTTGATCCCCGGTCGTGGCACTACGGTCATAGTGGAGCGGCCTTGGGCAAGGCACATTTTCTAGCCTAGTACTGGTTACCAGGGATCATGAATAAGTGAACTGTCGCTGTGATATAACTGAAATAATGTTGAAAGCGGCGTAAAACCCCAATAAATAAATAAATAAATTATCTCTTTATTTTGTAGATATGAAATATTCCACAAGGACCAGACTGTTATTGTGAAACAATATCCAGATATGGTGAAAGGGGAATTAAATAACTATGATAACGCTTTGTGTAGACTCTTCATGGTTGACAGATCTAAACCTGTAAGTATTTCTTTAGCCATTTCCCACATACAGCAAATCTGCAGCAGACAATTTTGTAAATATCGAGACAAAATTATGGAAAATATCTGTATATGAAGAAAGGTTTTATTTTAAGCAATTGTGTCAAAAGGAGAAATTGAAAAATTGCTAATTATGAAAAACATCTCCTTTTGCTGCAATGTTTTCAAAAATTGTCTGCTGCAGATGTGTCAAATTGTGTAAGCATATAGGAAAGGGTAAACCATTTCCCTCATATAAACGCTTTCTGACGCCTCTGCAGCAGACGGCTTTTTGAAAACATAGTGACAAAAGAAGAAATTGCTCAAAACGAGCAATTTCTCCTTATGCCACAATGTTTTCCACTTTTAGTCATAGGTTATCCATTCAATTATAGAGATTTTCTATTGTTTGACAAAATATGTTCAAAGTCGTCAGCTGCAGAATTGTCGTATGAGGGAAAGGGTTAAATTTATGTTTGATATCTATTGGGACACTCTGGTTACTATTAAACAATCTTTACTTTCCAAAGTTAACTTCTTTTTCTTTTCTTATGTTGGGAATGATGTTTACCCTTTCCCGCATACCACAAATCATAAGCAGATGTCTTTTTAAACATCAAGCATAAATTATGAAAAATCTCTACAATTATTGAAAAGAGATAACACATTGTGTGGCAAAAGGAGAAATCGCTCATTCCTTTTGCATCATGAGCAATATCTCCTTTTGCCACAATGTTTTAAAAACTCCTTCACTGCAGATACATCAAAATGTGTCCGCATGTGGGAAAGGGTTAAAGGTCAACACTAAACCTGCTAAAATATTAACTTGTACTCTTGTACAGACAACTTTATGCCCAGGTAAGACCCTGTTCAGCCAACATCTCTGCAAGTCTGTTCAAGGTCTTCCCTTTTCCTACATATTCAAGCAAATGGCAAAAATATTTACAAATATAAAAGTACATGTATAATTATTGGATAGAGTTGAACAAATTGTGTCCAAATAGGAGAGAATTATTAATCTTAGCAATTTTTCATTTTGTCACAATGTTTTCAAAAGTCGCCTGCATAAGATGCGTCAAAATGTCTCTGCAAGTGACAAAGGGTTTATTTAACAACCTCTACAACTCAATTTTCCCATTGATTTGAGTTGTAGGTTTATAGCAAAATTTGTAATCAACTATCCGTGCAGGCTATTGTATGTCTACACTATTTGCCCCTATGATACTTTCAGAAGGTGTAGGATTACATTTACTTCAAACAGGAGGAAATATCACTTGCAATCACCAATATTACCACATAGGCTTTAACTTTTGCTGCTATCTTGTCACATAAGTACACAAATCTATATATCTATTGATTTAGAAAAGAGGAATTTAACCCTTTCCCACATATAGATGCTTTTTGGCGCCTCTGCATCAGACGACTTTTGATAACATGTTGGCAATAGGAGAAATTGCTCAAAGCAAGCAATTTCTCCATTTGCCAAAATGTTTTCAACTTTTTTCAGTCATTGTACCTTCATTTATAGAGATTTTCCGAGTGTTTGCAAACATGCTTTCATAGTCTTTTGCTGCCAAACAAGCAATTTCTCCTTTTGACAAATGTTTTCCTCTTTTAGTCATAGGTTATCCCTTCAATTATAGATATTTTTATATTTTTTGACAAAATATATTCAAAGTCGTCTGCTGCAGAATTGTTGTACGTGGGAAAGAGTTAATCCTTCTGTAACTTACTGACAAACAGAGTTGAGCCATGTCAAGCTGCATGGATGCAGTTTGACCTGGATCTAGGCTGATCACAAATGTCCTGTTGTGTTTTTTTTGTAGAGAATGACTCATGTAAAGATATTTATTTGAATCAGTGAAGGCTTGGACCCTATCCCACATACAGACGCTTTTTGACGCCTATGTAACGGAAGACTTTTGTTCCAATGTTTTCAACTTTATTCAATACTTATTCATTCATTTATAGATAATTTCTATATTTTTGACTAAATGTTATTAAAGGCATCTGCTGCAGATTTGTTGTATGTGGGAAAGAATAACAAAACCCTGAGTATTCAATCAGGCATTTCTTTCAAAGTCTTGTACAAATGAAATTAAACTCTTTCCCGAATACAACAAATGGGCATCAGACAACTTTGAAAACATCTAGGTAAAAATATGGATGAACCTTTAATCCTTGAATACAGTTGAAAACATTGTGACAAAAGGAGAAATTGCTCGTTTTGAGCAATTTCTTCTTTTGTCACAAAGTTTTCCAAAGTCATCTGCTGCAGAGGTAAAAATAGTAAACATCTCTATAAATGAAATTATAATCTTTTAAGCCTTTCCCTCATACAGCAATTCTGCAGCAGACGACTTTAAACATATATTGTCAAAAAATAGAAAATCTCTAAAAAGAAATGGATAACCTATGACTAAAAGTGGAAAACATTGTGTCAAAAGGAGAAATCGCTCGTTTTGAGCAATTTCTTCTTTTGTCACTATGTTTTCAAAAAGCCGTCTGCTGCAGAGGCGTCAGAAAGTGTCTATATGAGGGAGAGGGTTAATAGATTTATTAATAGTGTGAGCAATTGCTCCTTTTGCCACAAAAAAAGTCTTCTGCTGCAGAGGCGTAAGAAAGCATCTGTATATGGGAAAGGGTTATACAAATGAAATTTAAGTCTTATGTACAATCTGACAAATTACTACTTTCTGTTATAAATCAACAACAAAGACTTCGGAAGGAAATTTTATTCATGATATTTTTATGTTTTTTGCCTCCATGGTCATTTTCGTCATAAGAAATTATTTTAAATTCATACATTCTGTTCCTTCTTTTCACTTAATTTAATCTGTATAATTTTCTTGCACAAATGCTTTCGTGTGACTTCTTCATCTTTCAAGTGTGTGTTTGTTATTTATATATATCTATATAGTAAATAAAAAATGTTTTGTTGATCTAACTATCTGTATCTAATTAATGCTGCTCAAACAGGCAGAAAAAGTTGATGATGAAAGTGAGGAGCCCACGGGCGATGAAGCCCCTGGGACTTTGGAAGCTGAAGACGGTGATGGGGTAAGGCTGGCTATTGTAGTGAACAAGCATGCTCCCTTCATTATAATCCTCCCTTACTATATAAGACTAACTAATTCATTGCCTGATTTCATCAACCATTGTAAAGTCATTTAAATTATGAACTTGTAAACAATTCTGATGAATCTGTGCATTTAGATAGAGACAGGGAAATAATTGAGATATGTCAGAAGGAAATCTGCGGGAGTGCATTTTTTTTAACCCTTTCCCCATACGACAATTCTGCAGCAGACGACTTTGAATGTATTTTGTCAAAACAAAGAAAATCTCCATAATTGAATGGATAACCTATGACTAAAAGGGGAAAACATTGTTGCAAAAGGAGAAATTGCACGTTTTGTGCAATTTCTTCTTTTGTCACTATGTTTTCAAAAAGCCGTCTGCTGCAGAGGCATCCAAAAGTGTTTATATGAGGGAAAGGGTTAACAGGAAAGCCTTAATTTTCACATTAATTATGCTTTCATTAATTCTAGTTTCACCTGTAAATTGGTTGTATGTGAAAAAGGGTTAAAAGTAGTCAGGAAACCTTTCAACTCTTTTCCACCTACAGATAACAAGTCTGCAGCAGACAGCTTTGAAAACATCAAGTCAAAAATATGGAAATTCTATGTAAACAAAAGCAATATTATCAAATAGAGTTGATAACATTGTGGCATTATAGGAACAATTATATTAACAAAAGGTGTTTGCTGCAGAAGCATCAAAATATTTATGTACAATCAAAAGGGTTTATTCTACAGTTTCATCTGACAGGTTTTCCCATGGCATGACTTATTTTAAAGGTTCATCTTCCTCATTTACCCATAATACACCTGACAACTGATAATTCCATGTTGTCACGGTAACCATCAAAACACAACTCCATTTTGTTTAATAATGCTACTAGCAAAATGATATTTTACCATTTTATTTTGTTAATAATACTTGCTTACTTGACACTTTTTCCTGCATGAAATGAAACTAACCTTTTACAATAACCTTTTTGTTGTGAAATCCAATGCTCAAGAGCTCAGAGATCTAGATAAGATGCGTTTTGCATGTTCTCAAAATCCTTATTTGACCTTATAACTCTATGTTGTGGGTACTCAAAAGAATCGTCTTATTGAGACGATTCTTTTGAGTACCCACATCATAGGGTTTGGTTGGATGATAAGAGAGATATTGTGGGGAAAAGAGCTGTATACGCCTCCTTATCTGGACCTCTGTTAAATAAGCTTGTTACAGTTCTGTACAAATACCGGAAGCCTAAAATGTATTACGCTAGTTTAGGAATGTAGATGCAGAAGAAGAAAAACACGAATAATGAAGCAAATGCTCCTTAAATGTTGTGTGATATTTGCTGTTATAGTGCTACAAAGGTGTTTTAAATAAGCATTAACCGGATCTGTATGACATAACTTCATGAGTTTTGATGTTGAATTGTAAAAATGATTGAACTTTTAGTAGTTATGTATCTGTATTATGTGAAATCTTGTTTTAAAAAAACAACACTCTCCTTAACTGTGACCTGGTATGTATGGTTTTTTCCAAGATGCCTGCTTTGGAAACACATGAACGAAATTCAACATCTGAAACATTGGAAGTTCAACCCTTTCTCACTTGCAGAAACATTTGAAAACAATGGAAAAAAGAGAAAATGCTCACATGATCAATTTCTCTTTTTTCCACAAGGTTTTCAACTCCAATGAAAAGATCAAATTGCAATTATAGAGATTTTACATATTTTAGTGTAGATATTTTAAAAGTGGTCTGTTTCAGATTTGTATGTATGTGGAAGTGTCAATTTTGATGCAGAGCTGAAAATATTTTGAGCATTTTTTTTTATTTTCTCTCAATACATTTTATGTTGATCAACCAGTAACTTCTGTATTAATTTTATATTGGGTAAAGTGTTTATGTCTCAGTGGAAATGAACAACATGTACTGAGATAATAAATTGCCACTTCATTTCACTGTAAATAATAAGAAAATTAGAGTTTAATCATAATGTGCAGTAGGGCCTACCTGTTATTGAACTAATGAGTAGTGAACCAACTATAACCCTTTCACTGCATAGACTGTTTAATCCTCAAGATATCATATTTTCTTATTTCTTTAACCCTTTCCCTCATACAGATGCTTTCTGATGCCTCTGAAGCAGATGAATTTTGAAAACATTATGGCAAAAGAAGAAATTGCTCATGATGAGCAATTTCTCCTTTAGCCACAATGTTTTCCACTTTTAGTCATTGGTTAGCCATTTAATTATAGCAATTTTCCAATTTTGGACAAAATATGATTAAAGTCGTCTGCTGTAGATTTGTTGTATGTGGGAAAAGGTTAATACTTTTTAAACCATAAATTGCTATCAGGAAGGTTCAACTATTTAAAACTTGCATACAGGATAAACATGTGATCTTCTTTGTATTTATTCAATATCAGTACATATTATGGTTCTTAAAGCCTACATACAACAAAACTGCAGCAGACGATTTTGAAAACATGTTAAAATATAGAAAATCTATGTTACTGAAAACTTTTTTGTTGAAAAGAGTTGAAAACACTGGAAAAATAAGAAATTGCTCATAAAGCCATTTGTTTTTTAGCCACATAATTTTCTCTGCTGCAGTTGTGTCAAAATGTGTCTGCAAGTTAGAAAGAATTTAAACTAAATCATTAATTTGTTTGTAAATTGTTTATAAGAATAAGATAATTATATTCATTCTTCTAATCTTTAAGTAAGGTTTTATTTCTAAAACTTTGATGCGATACAAACTTCTTTCTTTCATACACTGTTTATTTGTAGTCATTTACGGTAGATTTGTATAGATCATCCTACATTTATTATATGTTATAAATAGTAAAACGTTATTTCTTATAGAAGTGTAATTTACCTAAATTGGATAGAACAAACTGTTTCATCTAGACAAATAATACTCACAGGAATATTCACCTAAATTTATAGGATAGTACAAACTGTTTCATATAGATATATATAACTCACTGGAATAGTCATGTGTTATCTTAAATTTTCTAATTAAAGAAAAATACCAAAAAAATACAAAATAAAGCAATTTTTACCTTTTGCCTGAATTTTTTCAAATGATGTCTGCTGCAGATGCTTCAAAATGCGTTTAGTCCCCGTTTACAGTTGTGAAGGGTTATGAAATTATATTTGTCACTTGCTTCTCTCAGGACTCAGCGTTGCAGGTGATGGGCTGGTAACAGGATAAACCTACCAGCAATACTGCATGCTCTAAATGAGGCGAATTTGTCATTTTCCAAAATCCTTATTTGACATTCAAACCCTATTTTGTTGGTACTCAAAAGGATCGTCTCAGAGAGACGACTCTTTCATGTACCCACAGCATGGGGTTTGGTTTAGAAATAAGAGAGATATGTGGAGAAAATATCAGTTTACTCCCTCTCATCTAACAAGAAAGCACTCTGATATGACTGAGATACTTTAGAAAGGGGCGTAAAACACCATTAAACCTTTCATTATATTTTCATTATAGACGCTTTCTGACGCCTATGCAGCAGACGGCTTTTTGAAAACATAGTGACAAAAGAAGAAATTGCTCAAAACAAGCAATTTCTCCTTTTGACACAATGTTTTCCACTTTTAGTCATAGGTTATCCATTCAATTATAGAGATTTTCTATTTTTTGATAAAAAAATGCTAATTTGATATAGAAGGGTGGACGAAGATTTGAATATCATGTTGAACAGATAGTTCATCCATGTCCTTTATAATCTCATGCCTCATTTATCTGCTATCCTCTATTGCATATTTAAGTGTTAATGCTTTTGTACTTTAGGGAAAGTTCTGCTTTATTAACTTATGCGTTGTAAATGAATTAACCTTTTCCTACATGTATTCAATATATCTGCAGCAGACGAAAAAATCCTTTTGGCGAAAATTTAAAATATCTCCTTAAATAAAAGTAAATAATAAAAAAAGTTGAAAACATTGTGGCAAATGGTGAAATTGCTCATCATGAACAATTTCTCCCCTTGCCACAATGTTTTCAAATGACGTATGCTGCAGTGTGTCAAAATGGGTCTGCATGTGTTAAAGGATAAAGACATATAATCCAAAGCTAGATTTCAGAAAAAAAAGCTAATTATATTGGAAATAAACTTGTGTTTATTAACCCTTTCCCTCATATAGACGCTTTCTGACACCGCTGCAGCAGACAGCTTTTTGAAAACATAGTGACAAAAGAAGAAATTGCTCAAAACAAGCAATTTCTCATTTTGCCACAATGTTTTCCACTTTTAGTCACAGGTTATCCATTCAATTATAGAGATTTTCTATTTTTGACAAAAAATGTTCGAAGTCACCTGCTGCAGAATTGTCGTATGAGGGAGAGGGTTATAATTGTTTTGTCTTTGAGAAAGGAAGCAGTTTCATTTGGGAAGGTATTATTTTAAACTTTGATATCATTTTGTTTTTAGCATTCTGATGGTCTCAGGTCCGATTTGAAAGTATCTTTCAAACTCCCAGGTAATAAAGCATTCAAAGGTTTTCTTGGATTGAGAGATAAAGTCTCTAAGACCAAAAAAGAGGAACCAGGTAAGCCACTGAGTGCTAAGAAGAACTCAACTGATCCGAAAAAATCCAGCTCTGGTAAAAAGAGTGGTAAAACCAGTGCAAAAAGTAAAACCACTGATGATAGATCTGAATCTGAAACTGAAATACTTGAATCACACCATGTGAATAAAGATGAAGAGAGAATCTTGCCTCATGATAGAGATGTGACTTCTCACACAGCAACACAGAGAGAAGACTTCCCACCAGATGTAGGAGATACTGTCAATGCGAGTGTACATCAAGGAGTCATTGCAGAGACAAGAACAGAAGCCGTAAATGATGCTTATGTAGAAGAATTTAAACTTGATGCCCAAATACACGAAAATGATAGGGGAACGAGTGATAATCTTTTCAGGGAAAGAGCTGGATCGAAAGGTTCAGAGAGTTTGAGAGTCAAATCTGGAAACAGTAATGACAGTAGAAATAGATCTAGGCATGACAGCAAGGTTAGCTCTTCCGGGAATGAAGGTGTTGGTAATGATATATGCAGATCTAGAGCAAGTACATCTGATAACCCAGAGTCTCGAGGAAGCAGTTCTGAAAGGTTCAAGTCCAGGACAAGCACAGCTGAAAGCAAATTTAAACAAAAAACTGGTACCCAAGAAAAATCAAGATCCAGACAAGGTACAGGGAACAAGATGAAGTCTAAAACTGTTAAAGGGGATCGGCTGGGATCTGGCAGTAGTACAGGAAGTAGTGTCGGAGGAGACGTGGTGAGAGTGAGAGTTTTCCTTGTTGTCGCAGTAAACTCTTTCTCACATGTAGACACATGTAGACACATGTAGACACATTTGACGCTTCTGCACAAGACTACTTATGAAGATACTGTGGCAAAAGGATGAATTGCTTATCCCTTTCCCTCATATAGATGCTTTCTGATGCCTCTGCTGCAGACGATTTTTTGAAAACATAGTGACAAAAGAAGAAATTGCTCAAAACGAGCAATTTCTCCTTTTGCCACAATGTTTTCCACTTTAAATCCTAGGTTATCTATTCAATTATAGAGATTTTCTATTTTTTGACAAAACGTGTTCAAAGTCGGCTGCTGCAGAATTGTCGTATGAGGGAAAGGGTTATAGTGAGTGATTTCTTCTTTTGTCATAATCTTTTCAATAATATTACTTTCATTTTTAGAGATTTTTCCATATTTTTGCCAAAAACATTTTGTAGTTTAAAAGTTGTCTGCTGCATATTATTTGTTGTATCTAGGAAAGGATTTAAAGAAATTGCAGCTGCTTCTGTCATTGTCAATGATATCTGCTTCTGTAAAGCACTTTATTTAGCTTCAATTTTTTTTAGAACAGTATTAGATCATGTAAGTGCTAAAGCCTTCATCATATTGCATTGTTGTTGATATTGATGTTTTAGCAACACAGCACACACAAAGGACTTATTAACCCTTTCCCTCATATAGACGCTTTCTGGGGCCTCTGCAGCAGACAGCTTTTTGAAAACATAGTGACAAAAGAAGAAATTGCTCAAAACAAGCAATTTCTCTTTTTGCCACAATGTTTTCCACTTTTGGTCATAGGTTATCCATTCAATTATAGAGATTTCTATTTTTTGACAAAATATGTTCAAAGTCTTCTGCTGCAGAATTGATGTATGAGGGAAAGGGTTAAGTTGTTGGTGGGCAATGAAACATTAATTTTTCTCATCAAGAATGAACACTATTTATACAATATTTCAATTAAATGAGAAAAGGGTTATGTAGAATTTTGCAACCTGATTATTTTGTGTAGTCATTTAATAAACATTATTTTTTTGCACCAAAAATGAAAGCAATTACAGGAAACAACCTCTTAACAGGATGTCAACTTATCATATAATTATTCAAATTTGTAAACAAAACTTGATGCATCAGTGATTAACATTTCATAAATCAGTTTGGGGTCTGCATTATAAAATCCCAGTATATTTTGATGAGGCAAATATTTAACTCTTTCCCTCATATAGATGCTTTCTGATGCCTCTGAAGCAGACGTCTTTTGAAACATTGAAACAAAAGGAGAAATTGCTTGTTTTGAGCAATTGCTCCATTTGCCACAATGTTTTCAACTCTTTTTAATAATTAAACTCTCATTTATTGAGATTTTTTACATTTTTAGCTCGACTTTTGAAAAAAATGAGAGCTATTGTCATGACCCTGGCGTTGTCCGGTTAAGATATTTTGTTTAGCTCATTTTTTTGTGTTTTTCTCCCTATCAGTCGAGCGTCTGTGCCGTACGCGGTGCTCTTGTTGTATATAGGTTTTCAAAGTCTTCTGCCGCAGATTTGCTGTATGTTAGAAAGGGTTAAAACCCAGAAAATGGATATGAGTCACATCAGGCGTAAATGGGTCTTGTTGCACATAGTAACACAGTTACGAGTCTGTGCATACCTAGTCTCGGCAGAGCCTTTACTGCCTTAACCCTTTCCCCCATACAACAATTCTGCAGCAAACGACTTTGAACATATTTTGTCAAAACAAAGAAAGTCTCCATAATTGAATGGATAACCTATGACTAAAAGTGGAAAACATTGTGGCAAAAGGAGAAATTGCACGTTTTGTGCAATTTCTTCTTTTGTCACTATGTTTTCAAAAAGCCGTCTGCTGCAGAGGCGTCGAAAGCGTTTATATGAGGGAAAGGGTTATGGTAAACATATAGGGAATATTATGTTGCAGTAGCGATACAGGTTTTAGTATTGTACTACTCGGGTGTGGACAATTTGACATTCCTCTTGACCTTTGGTCTTGGGAGATATCAATTGTCCTCGACCCTCGTAGTACGATACTTAAGCCTTTTTTGCTAGTGCAACATAATTTTCCTTTTATTATTATACCATATATAACTTTAAAGACGGAATAAAGAGGAAAAAATATCTATATTCTAAAATAAAGAAATAATATAATTTACAAATAAAGTTTGATTTATGATTAGCGTGTGAATTAACCCTTTCCCTCATACGACAATTCTGCAGCAGACGACTTTGAACGTATTTTGTCAAAACATAGAAAATCTTTATAATTGAACGGATAACCTATGACAAAAAGTGAAAAACATTGTGGCTATGTTTTAAAAAGCCGTCTGCTGCAGAGGTGTCAGAAAGCGTCTATATGAGGGAAAGGGTTAAGCCCAAATACCACATTTTGAATGATGTAGGCGTATTTCAATGAAGTCACATAATATTTCAGTAGTGTACAATTACCTCATTCTAATCAGTAGTGTTTGAACTGCCCATGACCATCTGCATGTATTGGCGCTGGAAAATGTGCTTCTTAACTTCTGTCTAAAAACTAGAAGTATAGCCGAACTTTGTTCATTCCCATATACTTTTATACAGCATCAAGCTGGTAATGCGAAAACACCCCATTTTGGTTTTTGCGACTTGTATGTATTTGTTTTCTTTAGTCCATCCATGAAACATTTTGTATTCCACTTCATGCATTGATTGTTTAGATCTACTGTGAAATTAAGACTACTCAACATTCTATTCATGCTGTTGTTATGGTAAAGTTATGCACCGTAAAATTATCAATTTAAAAACATTAAATGCCCTCTAGACAATAAATATCATAGCAAATTTTAAAGTTTGGTCATGGGACAATACTTCTATTGCAATTATCCCTTCCACATATACAGATAAATATTGATACATCTGCAGCAGACAAGTTTGAAAGCATTGTAACTGAAAGAAAATTTCTCATTTAAGGCAATTTCTACAATTGCCACAATGTTGTCGGCTCTATTCAATAATTGTTCTTTCATTTACGAAGATTTTACATATTGCTTAGATGTTAACAAGGTTGTTTGTTGCAAATTTTTTGTATGTGGTAAAGTGCTCCATTAAAGAATTCTGGATTTCTGGAAACTTAATATTTTGTGAAACAAAAAGCAGACATTATCAAATTGTTTGCACGGTTAAGTATTCACAATGGCTTGCTTGTTAATCATGAACTTTGTGAACTCTTCTGCAAGTAAAACATGTTTTTCAATGTTATGTCAGTTATGCATTTAGTGTAGTAAATTTGCTAGTTTAGTTTGATAGGCTTTGCTATCATCTATATATCGAGGGCTTGGCGTGAAATGGTTGTAACTAATAACCTATTTTGAAAACGCTGGTTTAGGGGCAATTTTGACCAATTTGTAAACAATGGAAATTTAGGTGCCATTGCTCAGAACGAGCAATGGCACCTAAATTTCCATCGTTTACCAAGAAAAATGATTTAACGCTTATAAAAACTTTATCGGGAGGTGATTAACCTTGGTAAACAAAATACCAATTTTAGTTACAACAGTTTCACGCCAAGCCCTCGATATATATACATGTAACTATATTAGACCAAAGTCAGGTACTGTTGAAATGGAAGCTTATATACATTTGGTTATACCATGTTTATTTGTATATCAACTTTAAGTTTATTATGAACAGGTTTGGAGGAAGGGATGGCTTTCGGACTATTTTCTTTTTAATCCTTTCCTTAAGACATGATAAATCTGCAGCAGAAACTATTAAAACTTCTATGTGAAAACATGGAAAATCTTTAATTAATTAATGAATAATTACTGAAAAAAGTTGAAAACATTGTGACTACAGTAGAATTTGTTTGTGTTGAGCAAGTTCGCCTTTTGTTATTTAGTTTTTCAAAAGTCGTCTGCTGCAAAGTCATCAAAATGTATCTATAATATAGAAAAGGGTTAAAAATCCAAAATTGTCACCAACTATATATTTTTGTTTTTTGCTGGGTTATGACCCAAAGGAATTCACATTTATCATATAAATTTTTTATTCAACAAAATATCTTTAATGGGCATACATTGATGAAAACCTCCAAAGTTCTCTGTTTTGAATCTTCGTGTATTTTGCCTTTTCCTCGATACAGCTTTACACCCTTCAGAACCTGACAACACGGAAAATTTCACCTTTTTCGTTGTAAAATCAATTACTGTTCTATTTTGATTCTTAAATGTTTTCAGCTTAGAAAGCTATAAATAGCATATCAGGTGATTCATTTAAGTGTAGAATTTATTTAAAGGGAAATATTTTCAATTTTATTAGTTCCATTCTTAGCAAATATCTTATTAACTATTTTATGAAAAACTTGGTTTATTATTAACTAAAATATTAATATTTCTTCCTTTTATATGTTATTTCCTTCCCTGAATTTAATGTTCAACATCATTAAGGTATATGTTTAAATTGGTATCTCAAATGTCAATTTTAGATAGAAGTTTATGATTGTAGAACATATATTTATTTTAAACAAGTATATGATTGTAGAACGTGTATTTTTTTTTAAACAAGTATAATGATTGTAAAACGTACTCTTTCTTGACGTAAGATAAAAATGTTTGATGTTAGTATCCTTGATATAGTGATAAATCATTTAGCATGGTAGATCAATTTTGATATATGATGATTATGTAATTTGAAAAACTTATATTACCCACGAACCCTTTCCCGCTTACAGCAAATCTGCAGCAGACAACTTTGAAAACATCTAGACGAATATATGGGAAGTCTTAAACCTTTCCCTCATACGACAATTCTTCAGCAAATGATTTTGAACATATTTTGTCTAAAATTGGAAAATCTCTATAATTAAATGGATAACCTATGACTAAAAGTGGAAAACATTGTGGCAAAAGGAGAAATTGCTCGTTTTGAGCAATTTCTTCTTTTGTCACTGTTTTTAAAAAGCTGTCTGCCACAGAGGCCTCAGAAAGCGTTTATATCAGGGGAAGGGTTAATAAATGAAAGTATAACTATTGAATAAAGTTGAAAACATTGTGCCACAAATATTTCAAGAAGTTGAGTGCTTTAGACGTGTCGAAATGCATCTTTAAGTGGAAAAAGGGTTCATTTAAAAAGTTAAAAAATATAACGAACTTGTAACTGAATCAATATACATAATGAAAAGGCAAAACCAATCTTAACCCTTTCTCACATATATATATAGACGCTTTCAGATGCCACTGCAGCAGACTTCTTTTGAAAACATTGTGATAAAAGAAGAAATTGCTCAAAACAAGCAATTTCTCCTTTTGCCACAATATTTTCAACTCTAATCAATATTTAAACTTTCGTTTATAGAGATTTTCTACATTTTTTTTCTCTATATGTTTTCAAAGTCGTATTCTGCAGATTTGTTGTATGTGGGAAAAGGTTAATGATAAAAATGTACATGAATATGTTTACCTTATATGATATTTCAGTGACATCCTTTTATTATAACATGGACATGTTGAAAGTTTGAAGTTCTGATTTATATAGTTTAGACAATTCTAACTGTCTCTACCATATTTATTTTTCAATTAAAAGTTATGTTGATTTATTAAATAGAATCGTAAAGTGGATGTTTATTAGAATCATTAATAAAAGTGGACCTTATGACTAATGCACCTTTGTAGAGCTCTTTACTGTTTACATAAAGAAAGTACCAATAGTTTTGATATTCAGCAGACATTGATCACAGATCTGGTTTGAATTTATAGCATTTTTTGTTTTGATCAAGTTATTTCTGTAATTGTCTTTTATAGTGAATGACTGATGTTTTCTTTAGGAGTTTGATTATTTCCAGTCCTGTATAGACATGCCACTTGAGATATTATATGAGGCCCTCCATCCACAAAGGGACAAGTTGCCTTTTGTGAACAGTGTAGATCCAGATTAGCCTGGCAATTTGTTCACATTACTTGCACAATTTTGCTTTATGCTTCTGTCAACTTGTGTAGATTCGTATAAGACGGAGCAGGTATACATGTAGATTCTGATCTGAATCTACACTGTTCAAAAATGCCAACTTGTACCTTAACCCTTTCTCTCTTATAGACGCTTTTTGACGCCTCTGCAGCAGACGGCTTTTTGAAAACATAGTGACAAAAGAAGAAATTGCTCAAAACGAGCAATTTCTCCTTTTGACACAATGTTTTCCACTTTTAGTCATAGGTTATCCCTTCAATCATAGAGATTTTCTATTTTTTGACAAATTATGTTCAAAGTCGTCTGCTGCAGAATTGTCGTATGGGGGAAAGGGTTAATTTCCCCATGGACGGGCACATACATATGAGATATTATAATTGGAATTATATCCCATATTTCAGACTAATAAAGGAAAAAAGAAGACACCCAGGCCAGCAATGAAGAAAGAGGTAAGTTTGTTTGTTCATCTGTAAATCCCATAACCTGATACCTTTCCCACAAACTGACATATTCTTACCGTTTCTCATCTTCAGATGCAATTGGGCGTAGTAACTGCTGCAGACGACTGTTGAAAACATTTTGGCAAAAGGCGAAATTGCTAATAATGTGAAATCTCTTTTTTGCCACAATATTTTTTTATCTAATAGTCATTATAGGCTTCTGCTGCAGATTTAAACATTTCCCACATACAATAAATCTTCAGCAGACGACTTTGAACATATTTTTTTTCTGCATATTGAGCAATTTCTCATTTTGCCACAATGATTTTCATTACAAGAGATTTATTCTATTTATGCCTAAATAATTTCAGTCATCTGCTGCAGATTTATTGTATGTGGATAAGGGTTAATACGGAGTTGGAAACAATGCTGGTTAAAGAGAAATTGTTTAAAATGAGCAATTACCCCTTATGCTAGGATCTTTTCAACATAAAAAAACATCTCGATTATGGAAAAGATAGACCAAGTTTAAATCCTTTCCCCCCATACAACAAATCTGCAGCAGATGATTTCGAAAACATCCAGGTAAAAAAATGGAAACTCTCTTCAAATTAAAATAATGGATTTTAATGTAGGGTGATAATTTGCATTAAATGTAGGATAGAGATATTTAACTTGATTATTTTCATAGGTGTGATGGTTAGGAAGGGTTGTATAAAGTTTCAATGCAATGCATCAATTAGTTACTAAGATATGGTATCTTAATGTAGTTGCACGCAAAACTTTAACCAGAATTTCTAAGTAAAAAAAGGGCCATAACTTGCATAAAATGCAGGATAGAGTTATTTAAATTGAAAATAAACATAGTTGTGATAGTTTGGCTGGGTTGTATCAAGTTTCAATGCAATGCATCTAGTAAATACTGAGATATGGACTCTTAATTTAGTTGCACGCAAAACTTTAATCAGAATTTTTAAGTAAAAAAAAGGGCCATAACTTGCATAAAATGCAGGATAAAGTTACTAAGATATGGTATCTTAATGTAGTTGCACGCAAAACTTTAATCAGAATTTCTAAGTAAAAAAAGGGCCATAACTTGCATAAAATGCAGGATAAAGTTATCTAACTTGATAATCTTCATAGGTGTGAAGGTTGGGTAGGGTTGTATAAAGTTTCAATGCAATGCATGAATTAAATACCGAGATATGGACTCTTTAATTTAGTTGCACGCAAAACTTTAACCAGAATTTCTAAGTAAAAAAGGGCCATAACTTGCATAAAATGCAGAATAGAGTTATCATACTTGATAATTTACATAAGTGTAATAGTTGGGTAGGGTTGTATAAAGTTTCAATGCAATGCATCTAGTAAATACTGAGATATGGACTCTTAATTTAGTTGCACGCAAAACTTTAACCAGAATTTCTAAGTAAAAAAAGGGCCATAACTTGCATGAAATGCAGTATAGAGTTATCTAACTTGATTATCTACACAGGTGTAATAGTTGGGTAGGGTTGTAGAAAGTTTCAATGCAATGCATCAATTTCTAAGTAAAAAAAGGGCCATTACTTTCAAAAAATGCAGGATAGAGATATCTAACTTGATAATCTACATAGGTGTGATGGTTGGGTAGGGTTGTATAAAGTTTCAATGCAATACATAAAGTAAATACTGAGATATGGACTCTTAATTTAGTTGCACGCAAAACTTTAACCAGAATTTCTAAGTAAAAAAGGGCCATAACTTGCATAAAATGCAGGATAGAGTTATCTAACTTGATAATCTACATAGGTGTGACAGTTTAGTAGGGTTGTAGAAAGTTTCAATGCAATACATGTAGTATTTAAGTACTTGCATGCAAAACCTTAACCAAAGTGTGACGTTGACGCCGACACCAGGGTGAGTAGTATAGCTCTCATATTCTTCGAATAGTCAAGCTAAAAACACTTAACGACCGATTATTTTTTAAATAATTTGAAGATTTATTATACATATATAATATTGAACTGTATACAAAATTACAAAACATTGACTATCAGATCTATACTAATGATAGGGACATTATAATAAAACATGTATATACTGTCTGAAAGGGCAAGGGGAACTTCTCGAAAAAGATAATGAACAAGTTTGTGAATATAAAATGTGCCCTGCCCCCCAAGGTAGATTTATGAGACAACCAACTGTGCTGCATGAAAAACAACAATAGCAGGCATGAGCCTTTACTTTTTGAAGATTCAGATTTACTTAGATTCTGTTCTCTTGTCATTCCCTCTAGCTTAATCCAAATTAAATTTCGATGCATCTGCATGAGACGACTCATAAAGAGCAAATTTCTTCATTAATTTTGCTACAATGTTTTCAACAGTGTTTCTAACTCAGAGCCACAGAGTCTGAAAAGTCTGACCAGGTTCTTCCCTGTTTGCATCCTATATCTTATGTAAGAATAATTTATAAAGACATTAACCCTTTCCCTGATAGGACAATTCTGCAGCAGACGACTTTGAACGTTTTTTGCCAAACATAGAAAATCTCCATAATTGAATGGATAACCTATGACAAAAAGTGGAAAACATTGTGGCAAAAGGAGAAATTGCACGTTTTGTGCAATTTCTTCTTTTGTCACTATGTTTTCAAAATGCTGTCTGCTGCAGAGGCGTCAGAAAGCGTTTATATGAGGGAAAGGGTTAACTACACAGAAACTAAACTATTAGAAATAATTAGTAATCAAAGTTTTGTGTTTAACAATTTCTGATCTTTGGATTCTGAATGGTCCTTCTTCTTCTTCTTTGAATATTTCCTGTGTTGATCTCCATTAGCTTGTGGGTGTCCATCTGTGATGAACAGTGGATTGTTTACAGGCTTGTCCTCTCTAAATTCCGGTGATGCTACTTTCCACATATTTGCTGGATTATCCATCTCTTCTTTAATATGTGCTTTGGCGAAACCTTTAGGCCCCATTGTCCAATGCTTATTCACTTGATTATCGAGGTCTTCTGATAATTCAAGACCTTTTGAACTAGCACCAATTAGTATTGGATGTTCAATACGCATTTCCTTACCTCCAGAAAGCTCTATCCTAAACTGAAATGAGTAATTAAGCTCTATTATATCACAACACGCTAAGCTAGATTCCGGGATGTAAGGTGGAATAGACACTCTAACACCCTGCCACCGTCGTCCGTCGCCCCCGACAAGTTCATAATCGTCCCTACGTTTATTCACAATTTGTCGAAATGGGATTTGATTTTTCTGAGCACGGTATATAGTATTCATCATAAGAGAAGCTTGAATAGCCGTAATTCGTAAGGGGCTACGATTTTGTATTTCTGCGTCAAGAAATATGTCCTCTCCAGGAATAAAACCCGTCTTGTTGATCGTTATGTTAGCTTTAACTTTACCCCATGAACACGAGGAGATAAAGGTTTTAGCTAGCTGAAAGTCCGATGGCTCGTTAACTAACTCGGGAAGTCCCACTTTTCTCATGACTAAGAAAGGTTCTGTCGCTATGGTTGTGTCCCCAGTTCGATCTCCTTTCACTGTGGCTTTAAGGATATACGTGATGCTGCCAAATTTGCCTATGAACGAGGACGGGATGTTTTCCGGTAGTTGATACTCAAACGGAAAGTCGTGAAAGCCATGGTTTAGATATCGAGGTTGGTCCTCCGCATCCAACACAACCTGGATAAGATGTATTCGATTTACTCATAAATAAAAGTTAACCCTTAACCTAATACAATACAATATACAATATACTTTATTGCACAAAAACAACAAATTTCATATCATGTTTTAAACAAACAAAATCATGATAAAAGTCAATGAATTTTCCAAGCAAAAAATCTGAGAGTAGACAATTGTTTTGAAAATAAAGAAAAATTCTGTAAATGAAAGCTTATTGAGGGAACAGTTAGATAAGATAAACACTCAAATTTCTTTAAATGAAAATGAAATTATTGAATTGAGTTGAAAGTTAAATCATTAAATAGAGTAGAAAACTTTGCGACAAAAGGAGAAATTGCTCGTTCTGAGCAAATTCTTCTTTTGTCACTATGTTTTCAAAAATCCGTCTGCTGCAGAGGCGTCAGAAAGCGTCTATATGAGGGAAAGGTTTAAAAGAGGATGGTTACCTGTGTAGCATCCACATAGCTTTCGGATGACTGGAACCCGTCCCCATACTCGTCTTCCCATGAACACAGCCCTTCACCTTTTACACTGAGAAATACAGTTCTAACCAACGTACTTTTTTGTAAATGGATACCTGTATATAAATAATAGTTAATTAGATATCTAAACATTAGCCCTTTCCCACATTCAGACGCTTTCTGGTGACTATTGAAAACTCTTGTGACAAGCGATTTCTCCTTTTGCCACAATGTTTCCATTTTTTTTTCAGTCATTTTACCTTCATTTATAGAGATTTTCCATATTTTTACCTAGATTTTTTTTAAGTCGTCTGCTGTAGATTTGTTGTATGTAGGAAAGAGAGGATTACATAATATTATGAAATTGCTTTTGATGAGCATTCGTTTTCTCCTTTGCCACAATCTCTTATCAACTATCATGATATATTTTATAGAATTTTCCATTATATTTGTATCGATTTTCTCTATGTCGTCATTTGCCACGATGTTTTCAAAAGATATGTCAAAATGTGTCCCCATGTGGGTAAGGGTTTACTAACTCTTTCTCTCATATAGACGCTTTCTGACGCCTCTGCAGCAGACAGATTTTTGAAAACATAGTGACAAAAGAAGAAATTGCTCAAAACGAGCAATTTCTCCTTTTGCCACAATGTTTTCCACTTTTAGTCATAGGTTATCCATTCAATTAAAGAGATTTTCCATTTTTTAACAAAATATGTTCAAAGTCGTCTGCTGCAGAATTGTCGTATGAGGGAAAGGTATAACACTCGAAGATTGGCTAAATTTCGACGGTTGGACAACTATCATGTTTACCTATTTTTCCTCGAATGATTTCAGCAGGTTGATATTGATATTGTTCATCAATATCATGTTCTAGTGTAATCACTACATTCTCAAAGCTTGACTGACGTCCTGCCATCGTTTAGTGTGTGATTGTCTGGTCTAAAGGTCGGTCATCCCTGTAATTAAAAAATAAAAAATTAATTTGATTGTTTAATCCAAACCAGGCTTCAAAACTGTTAAAGTTGACTAAATTTTCAAAATTTGTGCTCATTTAGTATCCGATTGGTTAGAAATATAGAGTCCCTGGTTAGAAGCAAATTTAGTCTTGATTGACCAGTCACGAGTCTAATTCGGAGAGTAGAATTCAGAGAACATTTTCAGAGATTAATAGTTTTTGGGCCAGCTAATTTAGCTGTTTTAATTTGAATTATCTGAAGAAAATAATGGACATAATTATGAAAAAACGGGCAATTTCTCCTTTTCCTACAATTATTCTCAATCAAGTTGCTAAAGAGATGTGACAAGAAAATAAGTTCAAGAAAAGAAATGAATAAAAACTTCCATGCAAAGAAATGTACTCTTGAGTCCAAACAGATTCTGCAGTGACGAAAAACCCAAGATAAAATCTCAATGGATATGAATAAAATATACTGTTGAGAAAATTTGATATTTCTACTATTTGATAAATCTCCAGTTTAAGGTTTTATTAGCACATTTATTGGATTTAACAAGGGTTAAAAGTTTAGTTTTATGAACATGCAGTAACGTTTATACAAGCATCAACAAGCGACTTCAAAAACATGAAAATTTAGAAAAAAGCTAAAAACATTATGAGCAATTTCTCCTTTTGCAACAATGCAAGTGGGAAAGTTTAATTGGACAAAATACACTTGTCTTTTTTAAGATGTCCTACAAAATCCTTTTAAGTTTGATTCAGAATTACTGCATTTCCATCTGGTAATGAATAATTTAACCAAAAAATCCCACGCATTATCTTAAATGGGTTGGTTAATAATCCTAAAATTGAGATGCTCTTGGTCCTAAATTCGTTGCTTAGTAACATTTCAATTGACGGGTGCTTTTATGCAAATTCATCAAGCATGAAATCATATCAGATCTTTATATATTTAAGGTTATTTAATATAATGGTTATTTTGCAATGTACAGGATGTATATTGTGAAAAAACGTGATTATTTCTAATTATCTACATTTTAGATCTGTAGATATAATTTAAAAAATGTTTTCATTCGTGACATTGTGTTCTATAGTGTGATCACCTTTTCCCTTTTAAGCCCTTTCCTACATACAGCAAATATGCAGCAGATGACCTTCAAAACATCTAGGCGAAATTAGATTTATAGCTTTCACCTTATCCCTTTCCCTCATATAGATGCTTTCTGACGCCTCTGCAGCAGACAGCTTTTTGAAAACATAGTGACAAAAGAAAAAATTGCTCAAAACAAGCAATTTCTTCTTTTGACACAATGTTTTCCACTTTATTAGTCATAGGTTATCCATTCAATTATGGAGATTATCTATGTTTTGACAAAATACGTTCAAAGTCGTCTGCTGCAGAATTGTCGTATGAGGGAAAGGGTTAAAGCGATGTTAAACAACAATCAAACTTATTAGATGAGAAAGTTTTAGAAAATGACCTCTGACGCTTGAATGCCGTCATTAAACCAGAACATTTAATTCCTTGAGTAAACAGGCAAGTCACGACATTACAATAGTGAAATTAATCTGACCTATACAACACTGAATATTTTGCCAAGTTAGCTGGTTTTATATACTTATGTTTAAGGATTGAATTAACGCTTTCACATATACAACAAATCTGCAGCAGACGACTTTGCTAGTATCTAGGCACAAATATGGAAAAATCCCTGTAAATGGAAGAATTTGAAAACATTTTGGCAAAAGTAGAAATTTCTCGTCTTGAGCAATTTCTTAATTTGCCACAATGTTTACAAAAGATATCTACTGTAGATGCATCAAAATATGTCTATATATGTCAAAATAGTATATTAACTATCAGATTTGAATAATATTATTTGTTTATTATAACACAAATGGATGAATCATTAAATGCTTTTCGTGTATTGATCTATTTCGTTTTTAAAAAAAATCTTCTTTTCCAAAAGTTTCAAACTTTGTTGAATATGGCCATGAAGGACTGCTTAATCGAAGCACATTTTTGGTACAGAGTTGAAAGCCTTACAAGTGGGAAATGGAGAAATTGCTCCTTTGAGCAATATCTTCTTTCTCAACAATGTTTTCAAAAGAGATAGATCTGCTACCTGGCTGCTTAAGTGGTGTGTCAACATTGAAATTGGGTAATCATAAAAATCACAGAGATAACAGGTTTTAGATTGATTCTTTACTTTTTGAAGCCGTTCCTTGATTGATAATTCCCTTAGCCCTTTCGAAACTGTGAAAAAAGGAGAATTATTCAGATTAAGCAGAAGACTTCTTTTCTTATGATGTAAAAAAATAGAAAATCTCTATAATTGAATAGATAACCTTAGTATGACTAAAAGAGGAAAACATTGTGGCATGGAGAAATTGCTTGTTTTGAGCAATTTCTTCTTTTGTCACTATGTTTTCAAAAAGCCGTCTGCTGCAGAGGCGTCAGAAAGCGTACGTCTATATGAGGGAAAGAAAGAAAATATTATGGGAAAATCGTCCACTGCAGAATGTGAGAAAAGTTGTCTGTAGTAGGCAAAACCTTGAACTTACTTGCTTAGCTTTAAAGGTTATCAAATATCACTTAAACAGGAAGTTATTTTTTATTTGTAAGTTTATTCCTTACAATGAATGAAATATTAATAGCAATATGTCTGTATTGTCTGTGTTAGTTGAACTGCAGCACAATGAATACATAACAAGGTCAGAGTTTATATGGAAATATGCAGTTATCTCACTTGTTATTATGCATATACATCATTTGACAGTCAAACTTACACAGAAAATTTCAACTTTTGTTACAAGGTTTTTAACTTTATTCAATAATTATACTTTCACGTAAACATATTTAAGTCTATGGCAGATTTGTTGTATGTGGGAACGGGTTAGATAATGGTATTTGGTAACTGCTATTCAATATTAAATTATACTTGCATTTGTAGAGAGTTTCCATATTTTCCCCAAAATGTTTTCAATGTTGTCTGCTGCAGATTTGTTGTATGTGGGGAAACAATTATCTCACATTATCTAATAATGATCACAGTTATATATAAAGTATATATATGATGACATTTCATATAACTGCTTTAGCTGTTCAGGTAAAATGAAAGATTGTGGTTTGAATGTGGTATTGATCGGATGAAAACAAGTACCTGTCTTATCAATAATACAGGAGGACAGGTTAACCCTTTCCCACATGAAGACTTATTTTGTCAATTATGCAGCAGAAAAATGTTCTGGAAAACATTGTGGCAAATGGAGCAATTGCTCATATTCCATATTCTTGCCTCAGGGCTGTTTGCTGCAAGATTTGTTGTATGTCAGAAAAGGGTTACCGTTTCACACCTGTAGATGCATTTTGACACATCTGCAGCAGACGACTTTTGAAATCATTGTGACTAAAGAAGAAATTGCTCAAAACGAGCAATTTCTCCTTTTGCCACAACGTTTTCAACTTTTTTTCAGTAATTACGTATAGCTACAATTATAGAGATTTTCCATATTTCTGAGTAGACATTTTCAAAGTCGTCTGCTGCAGATTTGTCTTATGTGGGAAAGGGATAAGCCATTGCCTGGGGGTCCCACCTTTTACCCAGGCATGCAGTACATAACTTTCTACCATTTAGTTAATCATCAGCCAATATCTGGGGAGGGCAATGAATTTCATTTTATTGGTTAAGACCCTGATATAATTATCACAAAGTGAGTAAATGTCATTTCCATTAGAATGTCAAACTTCCATATGGGTCTTCACTGTTAATGAATCCTCATAAGAAAGTATTTCTCTGTTGTCATGGGACCCATTTCCACATGAAGACAACATTGCAAGCTAATGGAGGTCAGCAGGTGACTTTCGAATACAATGTAGAAAAAAGAAAAAGAAAATGATCGAAATAAGTAAATTTCTCCTTTACCATCAATGTTTTTTACAGACATTATCTAAGCAGTTGACTTAAGTAAACAGTGATATTGATATGGATGCATAGGTTTTTGGGCGTGAACTGTATGCGATATAATGATATTCATATCTTACATTCCTACAGTTACTGATACTGTTTACCAAGCTCTGTTTGATCCCGTGTTTATGTCACCATTGCCTTTGAAATATAGGGATTTAATTAATGGTCTAAGACCTGCTCAACCGGTTGTCATACATGTATCTTAATTAACCCTTTCCCTCATATATAGACGCCTCTGCAGCAGATGGCTTTTTGAAAACATAGTGACAAAAGATGAAATTGCACAAAACGTGCAATTTCTCCTTTTGCCACAATGTTTTCCACTTTTCGTCATGGAGATTTTCTATGTTTTGACAAAATAAGTTCAAAGTCGTCTGCTGCAGAATTGTTGTATGAGGGAAAGGGTTAACCTTTTCCCACATTTAACTTTTTGTCATTGAATTTGGTCACCGGTTGAACCCTTATCTTGTAAACACAAAACTATTGTTTTACCTTTTTCATGCCTTTGCAGCAGACGACTTTTGAAAATATTGTGAAAAAAAGTGGTTTGAAGGAACACAAGACTTAGTGTCCTCATCCAATATATATATATCAGTATTAGGGAAAGCGTCACTGACAAACAGACTGATCGACAGAGACAAGGGAGAAGGGAATGAATCCTATCTGTCCAACTGCCAAGGCAGTCAGCACTAAAAAAAGAGAATTGTTTGATACAAACATTTTCTCCTTTTCCCAAATTGTTTTTAATTCAAAATCAGAGTGCCAACATTTAATAAAAGACATTTTGTCCTCAGGTATTTTCAAAGCAATCAACTATGTCCAAGTCCTAAAATCTACAACATTATATAAAAAGTGCTCTAATAATTAATTATTATGTTCAAGTCACCACTCCTATATTTAACTGTATTACAAACATTCATCGGTAACTATTTACAATTCATATTATCACCTTTCAATGTTAAATATTACCTTATTCCACTTTTTATCCATGTGAAAAATTTCAAACAGGTAGATCTGTTTAAGAGTTTAACTATGTCCCATGTTTTAAAGGATAATAAATATTCTCCAATTCTACTGAATGAATTTCGTGATAATATAGTCCTTTTTCAATATAATCCAATAGATGTCACGTCCTATATATTATAAATATAAGTGACTATGTAAGGTTGTATCAAATAATACACAGGGATTTCTGAATAGGTAAACTGGTTTTAGCTGTGGCCAGTCATGCATGGGTCGTCAGGATAAAATAGTGTTGAAATCCACATAGGCCAGGCTTAAATAAACATTGGGTGTGCGTTATTGGTTATCGTTAACCCTTTCCAAGATACAACAAATCTGAAGCGGGCTACTTTGAAAGGGTCTAGATGAAAATATTGAAAATCTCTTTCGATAAAAGAAATAAATATTGAATAGAGTTGAAAACATTGTGAAGAAGGAAGTCCATGTAGTCTGCTGCAGAATGATCTGTCAAAATGCATAAAAAACAAATTATGCAAGTGGAAAGGGTTAAAATAATATTGATCAAAGATTTCACTTATGTGATATTATATAAGTATTATAATGGTATTAGTCTTTTTGACATTCTTGTACTTAGATTGTTTAATGTTTTATTGCACTTCAACGATTTCCTAGCTTTTCCTTTTTACCTTTGGCCCTGCAGCACATAAATTATGATAATAGTCAATTTATTTTTTTCTCGCAACATGTTAATTAATCTCTGTTCTATTTTCACTAACTCACATCAGTGCTCGACATTCTTTTCCACTTGAAATTTTCCAGATGATGCATTTGTTCTAAGATGCAGGGTTTGATACCCAGTCAAGTCATACGAAAGACTTTAAAATGGTGGTCATGGCTTCCCTCCTCTTGGCTCAGGGTTGCAGGAATAGAGTTATGACTGCATGCATCAATATTATAGGTTATTGCATCAATATGGGAAAATATTGTGTTGGACGAGTTACTTTGGCTGAGTTGCCCGTGCTTGCAATAACCTTTTTATTGTATAATTTGATATTGGCTATTTAAAATGTGTCATTTTGTTTGTTTTAAACACGTCACACTATTAGAAAATTAACAGTCGTTTTTTATTGTTTTGATAAATAAACATTAACGATATGATCGCGCAATTATACTCTCCTTTACGCTGGTTGCTAAGGTCGCGGAAAATATAATTTACGAACCGCCATTGTTGCCAACTCGAAATTGGAATCGTCGACAAAATGATGTGTAACGCCTTTTCTAACAGTGTTTTTCATTAACTTAAGAACTCGTGTATTATCTTATTCTTGTATTTATGCCTGGATATTTGTTTTTTTATTACGATTTAGATGTCCCTTTAAAAGGGCCTTTTGACCTCGCAGTATGTTCAGTAAAGCGAACACACATCTTTGATATACATATAAAGGCTACTGCGTTGATAAATTCACATCAGAGGATAACAAAACAAATCTGAAGACCTACCTTTGAAACAATCATTTGCTTATTCATCTAAGCAGTTATGAATCCCTCTTTATTTGTTGATACACTTATAATAGATCGTCAACGACAATCAAAACAACAATCGAGCAATATTATTGATGTACACGTCACATTATTACGTCAGAAACTACGTACGTGTTAGCATAGCTAACGCTATAAATAGACCAGATTGGGTTTTGTGTATGTCTATCAATTTTTTCACTACGTGTCATCTATAAAAGATGTACCAAACAATGTACTACGAACCGTATAAGCACAGCTTTTTCCTAGGACTATCAGAGAGTCAAACCGTGAGCAGATCACATCTGTAAACTGATTCAAGTCCCGTCTACATTGAAACACATATGTTTTTTTATTTCATTTATATTTGTAAATATGCCTGATTAGTTTTTTTAACATTTTAATGGGTTCACTTGCCTGCGATGCACTAATCCCTGACAGTAACACAGTAGAAGTAGAAGTTAGCTGGTCTCTAAATCATGAAAGGTTGGATGAGAGCGCTTTGTAACGTTAGTGTATGGAAATAGTTCCGTCCTTAGCGTCACATGAAAAAGATTCTAGTGCAATATCAACCCGTGCAATATCAAATGATATTGCATCCTTTGTTCATATGGAAACAAGAAGGAACAATATCAAAGTATACAATAAAAGGATAAATTATGCTGGAAACACTGATATTTTACACAGGAAACGCCGTGATATAACTGACATACTGTTAACAGCAACATAACATAAAACACCATTCAAACAAACCAATTTAAAAACCTCTACAGGTTTCTTTTTGTGTGGGACAGCCCCCTCATCACACCTCTGTAATCCTTTGTATATATATGACTAGATCATGTTATTTGTGCAGTACATTGTATGATACTCAACCAAAAACGTCCTTGTATTTGTCCAAATCATGGTATACCCTTCCTATCCTTTAGCCTGCATTATGTTCACTCTTTCAAATTGAAAACAAGTGAAGAAAAGAAGGGAAGTGAACATAGACAAATGATAGTAAAATAATGTTGAAAAAGGAGAAGTTATTCTGGTTTTCTGCAGAATTTTGGAAAATGAGACATCTTTTCTCCCAATATCTTCTACTCTGTTATAATCATAAATTTCATTTATTCAAATGTTCCATGTTAGCCTACATAATTATGATCTCTGTCTAGCACTTAACCCTTTCTGTCATACAACAATTCTGCAGCAGACGACTTTGAACATATTTGGTCAAAAAATAGAAAATCTCTATAATTGAATGGATAACATATGACTAAAAGTGGAAAATATTATGGCCAAAGGAGAAATTGTTTGTTTTGAGAAATTTCTTCTTTTGTCACTATATTTTCAAAAAGTCGTCTGCTGCAGAGGCATCAGAAAGCGTTTATATGAGGGAAAGGGTAAAGGGTCTCATTAGCACATGTCAGTCAACATGTGATTTAAGTCCTCAACACATCTTATTACAAACATTAAAACTGTAGCACTATTAGTTTCACTTAAATTTACCTTTATCGGATCTGGTTATGGAGATTCAGTTAGGATGCAGATCATGTATTTTCAAATTGAAAGATTGGTTAAGGTCCCCTCTATACACTTCATTGGAGAAAAGAGGGTACACATTTTTAAAATCAAATTTTATAAAAACCTTAGACTCGATTCATGTAGTCAAAAATGAGCCGTGTCTATAGTGATATTTGGTCTTACTATTGCCAAACAGGATTGGCATCATTTAAAGTTGCATTGGTGTGCAACTTGTGGGGCTACACTTCTAGTTATAACCCCAGATACATAGTATATGGGGGCTCTTGTCGGTCCGTCCGTCCGTTGGTCTGTGGACATTTCTTGTGAACACTATTTCTCAGCAACCCTTGGTCAGAATTCAATATAACTTCACAAGAATGATTGATACTAAGCCTAGTTGTGCATATTGTCGGCGTGTTGCACTGGAATTATTTTTAAATGAGTTATGGCCCCTTGAATTTCTCATACATATGTATATTGTCAGGCACCAGCTGGGGGTATTCATCACCTTCAGTGATATTTCTAGTTTCCCCTAGAGATATTTTCTTGAGAAAAAAACGACTGGCAATTACGCTTACAATATTTAGATAAAAAAATTGTATTCAAACATGGGTACCGTTTATTTATTTTCTGAATTGTATAGGGGAACCTTAATGGTTCCAACAAGTACAAATGTGTGGGAGGGTACTTGAGGTAAATGGCTGTCTGGGTTTGTCTCTAAATAGTGTCCTGTAGTTTACTTTGATCCATTGCTGTAGGTCTAATCAATATCCTGTCTGAAAAAGCTTGGGGTTGTAAGTTCAATTCCCAGTCTGGGAAATACTGTTGAAACTGGTGTTTTTCACAAACAACCAAAAACCAGGACCACAATTTACTTTTGCATAAAGAAATTAACTTATTCATGATATTTCATGGACTAAACTATAATAACTGTATCATATAACAGGATTAAAAGTTAACAGTTTTACCTGAGGTTTCTAATATTGATATTAGGCGTTGGGCTGCACTGTTAAAGGTTTTGAGTACGTAGTATTGAGTATTGAGTCATATCGATTGAAAAAAGATTTTTCCACCCTTTACCTGTTGGGGTTTAGCTCCAATTTCAACAGTATTTTCCCACATACAGACACTTTCTGACATCTCTGCTGCAGACGACTTTTGAAAGCACTGTAACAATAGGAGAAATTGCTCAAAACAAGTAATTTCTTCTTTTGCCTCAATATTTTCAAATCTATTTAATGGCTGAACCCTCATTTATCGAGATTTTCAGATATTTGTCTATATGATTTCAAAGTCGTCTGCTGCAGAATTGTTGTATGTGGGAAAGGGTTAATATCACAGGTTTCCTTGGTAAATTACGGAGACTGCAAATAAATTTATCCTGACACCTGTCTATCAGTGGTAATACGCTCCCTACCCACTTCCCTGAGCGTCAAGGAGGGAAGATATCACTACCAGTTTTTAGGTTGCCTATTCGATACCCTGTATGTCAAGTCCCACAACTCTGAAATGGATTTTGACTGAATTGTGCCCCTTCTTGGATTTAGAATTTTGGTCAAACCTTTGCGTGCAAGGCCTTTTCTCAAACACTGTGTATACTGTTGCCTTGAAACTTTACACACTTATTCAAGTCCAATAACTCTGGAATGGATTTTGACTGGATTGTGCCTCTTTTTCGACTTAGAATTTTGGTCAAACCATTGCGTGCAAGGCCTTTTCTCAGACACTGTGTATGCTGTTGCTGTGAAACTTCACACACTTATTCAGGGTCATTATATGACCCTGTATGTCAAGTCCCATAACTTTGGAATGGATTTTGACTGAATTGTGCTCCTTTTTGGACTTAGAATTTTGGTCAAACCTTTGTGTGCAAGGCCTTTTCTCAGACACTGTGTAAGCTGTTGATTTGAAACTTCACACACTTATTCAGGTGTATTATTGAAAAGGTGTATTATCTTGCAATAGGTGATACTGTGTGACTTACCTAATGCTATAACTGTTCTGAAGTAGGCCCTGATAGGCAAGTTATATTGTCCTCCGACAACTCTTGTTAAGTCTGTGGTATGAACCCTGATGTCTCGTTCTTCAAGGTGGACGTTCTAACCACTGTGTACATGCATGTATAACAGAAGCTGTTGTCGTAATATTTGAATCATTGCAAAATGTAGAATCAAAAATTTAAGTGATTTGAAGATTTTAACCCTTTCCCACTTGCAGATGCATTTTGACTTGTCATTTGTCATTGTCATCAGTAGCCTCTTCAAAAAAAAAGAAGATGCAACACAGTTTACTCTTCTTCACCTCTGAACCCTTTCACAGGTACAGACATATGTTGATGCCATGCACTGCAGCAGAAGACTTTTGAAAACATTGTGGTAAAAGGAGAAATAGCTAATAATGAGAAATTTTGCCCACAATGTTTTTGACTCTATTCAATACATATATTTCCATTCATAGGCATAAACAATATTTTCTCCCTGATGTTTTCAAAGTTGTCTGCTTAAAATTGTTTTTATATGGGAAAGGGTTAACCCGAGTTTAAAACATGGGAAAAAGAGGAATTTCTCAGTATGCTCCTATTCCAACAATGTTTTTCAAAAGTTGTTTGCTGCGGATGCATCAAAATATTATTTGTATCAGGGTAGGGGTTCAATAATTCTAATATTCAACAAGTGAATTTCTGTTTTAAGAGTTTGAGCAGAGAAATTCACAGAGAAGGCAAAAGATAGCAAAAGGGATCAATTCATATTTTGAATTGATTTGATAACCGAACATAAGTACATAAGTACTGATAAAATAACAATTTGATGCAGGGTAAAACCTTTTGATCTACTGTAACTTGTTAAAATGTTTTTAATCCTTTCCCTCATACAGAAGCTTTCTGATGCCTCTTCAGCAGACGACTTTTATAAAGCAATTACTCCTTTTGCTACACTAATGTTAACTTTATTCAATAACTGTTATTTCATCATAGAGAGTTTCCATATTTTTGACTCAATGTTTTCGAAGTCATCTGCATCAGATTTGTTGTGTGTGGGAAAAGGTTTACCCTCATACAGATGCATTTTCTCGCATCTACAGCAGACGATTTTTTAGAACATTCTGACTAAAGGGGAAATTTATCACAATTCTATAGATTCAATAATGATACTTTAATTGATAGTCAATTTCATTTTTTCCCCCTAGATGTTCTCTGTTCCAGATTTTTTGTTTGTGGGAAAGGGTTCAGGTAGTTTCTTTTCTATGGTATTTGTGACTTGTTTGGATATCGGTCTACATTACTACACAGTCTGATCAATATCTACACTATTCACCAGTAGCCTCTAAGAGTCCTGAATCCTTTTCCACATAAAGACGCTTTCTGACACAATTTTTCAACTCTTTTCAATACTTTAACTTTCAACTATAGATCATTTTCACATTTTTAAAGTCGTCTGCTGCAGATTTGATGTATGTGGGAAAGAGTCAATAAAATTGTGTATATTCCAGCTGATCTCAATCAACATTTTGTTGTAAATAAACTAAGGTTGGGCCATGATTCTTGTACATTACTTTGTAGGATGTTGCATAGGTACTTCTAAAGCAAGGAAGGAAAAGTAAAAATCCTTCTAAACAAGCCATTCTTCTTTCTCCTTGCTTTCTCAGTCGGTAGCGAAGGGGGCTGTCAATCCAGGGCTTGTGATTTCGAACCCCAGCTCGGCCAACATTGTTTGACAAGTGTCTTCCACCAATGGGCTATCAGTCTATGTGATTAAGCAGCCAGTTGCTTTGAACGAATGTTGTATGAAGTACTGGTGTGAGAAAGCCAAGAAACATATATATGAGTAGGTGAGCTGGCCACCATGTTATGACTGAAAAATTGTTGAAAAACGGCTAAACCCCAATTAATCAATCAATCTTTCTCCTTTCTCCAGTTTGTGTAATATTATTTTTCCAAAAATAACATACTCTTGTCCTTTGTTCACTTGAAATAGCCTAGATATAAGGTAAACTCGTTTCCTCATACAAGCACATTTTGACGCCTTTGAAGCAGACAACTTTGGCAAGCAATTTCTCCTTTTGCCACAATGTTTTCCCTTCTATTCAATTATTATTTTTTCATTTACAGAAGAGATTTTTCATATTTTAAACAAGTCTTCAAAGTCGTCTGCTGCCGTTTTGTTGTATGTGGGAAAGGGTTTAAAAAAGGTTAAACAACAACTTTGATTATTCAGAACCATTAGACTGATGAAAAAAGAAAGTGTCAAGATTGTATCTCCAAATGTCAAAAAAATACCCTTCTCTTTCGCTGATTGTATATTTCGATGCCTCTATAATCAAGAATTTCTATCCATCTGTCTGTCTGTCTATTAACTTTAACATTGACCCTAACTTTAGACCCATGATAGATAGAGGTTTCATATTTGCCATGACAATGTTTTTTATGTGTGATTTAACCCTTTCCCTCGTACGACAATTCTGCAGCAGACGACTTTGAACATATTTTGTCAAAACATAGAAAATCTCTATAATTGAATAGATAACCTATGACTAAAAGTGGAAAACATTGTGGCAAAAGGAGAAATTGCACGTTTTGTGCAATTTCTTCTTTTGTCACTATGTTTTCAAAAAGCCGTCTGCTGCAGAGGCATCAGAAAGCGTCTATATGAGGGAAAGGGTTAAAGATCCTTCAGTCCACCAAGGGTCGGACAAAGACTAAATACTAGTATAGTTTTGTTGGTAATACTCCACTACACACCTATAGATACAGAAATGCAAGAAGACCATATCATTAGCTCATAATTATATCCCTTTCCCACATTATGACAAATCTGCAGCAGACGACTTTGTAAAGATACCCGTGAACATTTTGAAAATCATTACGTAGGGAAATGTAATTATTAAATAAAGTTGAAAGATTGTGGCAAATGGAGAAATTGCTCATTATGAGCAATTTCTCTATTTGTCACAATGTTTTCAAAAGTAGTCTGCTCCAGAGGCGTCTGTGTGAAAGGGATACTTACAGATACAGAGTTTATTTACGATTGAACTGTTGATACAGGAATTCTAATCCAAGTGAATTTTACGTTCACTAATGAAATTCGATAGATTCATGCAAAACAGTTGTAACTACATGTTGTAAAAAGTTGTAGTTACAACCTATTTGCATGAAGCCCACGAAATGAGTGCTTCTGCACGAGTTTGTTATTAGCTGGTAAAATCTGAAGGGATAAGAATTCTTATATTAAGCATCCAATGGTGCATAAATTATTATATTACTGTACATAATATATACATACAATCAATGAAAAGGTATGTCATTTCGCAAAACTGATGTTTTATTCGATAATAATGTTTGTTTCATGACGCAATCACATCTGTATTATGACGAAGGTGCAGATGTAATATATGATGTCTTTTCATAATTATCATGTGTCACTGACAACATCCCGAGGAAGTTATTTCCTCTGTATAGTTAGAGCTACAAATCTCTGAACCATATGTATTAATAAACATCTCTCGATTTTTTTTTTTAAATTAGAAGTTAATTTATAAAACTGTATTGAAAAAATTGTAGGAAATGTATTCAATTGTTGTTGTTGTTTTTTAGGCCATTCCTCTTTTACCCACAATGTTTCAAAGGCATCAAATATCAGTCTGTTTTAAGTAAACAGTTGAATGTATTGGTTTAAAGAGGTAAATGTTATATATGTTCATGTGTTTATATTTACAGGCAAAAGACCTTCCATCAGCAGTGAACGAGGTACTCTCTACAAACAAGGGTACCACATTTTATGTCCTGACTGTCGCAGGGGAACATGGGATACCACCCGGGAAACCAGTCGAGACGGAAAAGGCAGCTGGAACATCGGCTTTTATGACGGAAGTGTCGGGTGTGTCAGGGGAGGACAAACCCAACTATCTTAGAAGTATTGATGTGCATGATTCTCTTCTCATTGAAATTAAAAAACAGTAAGTTCTATCTTAATCCTTTACCTCATGCAACAAATCTGCAGCAGACGACTTTGAAACCATCTTTTCAATTTTTTTAAAAGTGTCTATTTATTAACCCTTTCCCTCATATAGACACTTTCTAACGCCTCTGCAGCAGGCAGCTTTTGAAAACATAGTGACAAAAGAAGAAATTGCTCAAAACGAGTAATTTCTCCTATTGCCACAATGTTTTCCACTTTTAGTCATAGGTTATCCATTCAATTATAGAGATTTTCTATTTTTTGACAAAATATGTTTTAAGTCGTCTGCTGCAGAATTGTCGTATGAGGGAAAGGGTTAATGACAGTTTAATTATTAAATAGAGTTGAAAACATTTTGGCAAATGGTGAAATTGTTCATGACGAGCAATTTCACTTTTGCCAAAATGTTTTCAAAAGTCGTCTGCTTCAGAGGTGTCTGAAAGCGTCTATATGTTGGAAATGGTAAATCCATGGCCACATGCTGACGCATTTTGATACTTTGCTTACTTTGAGAGTCAGAATATTGTTCGAATTAAGATTTTGCAATTATTTTAACATGATTGAGGAACAAATGAACATGTTGTTTCTTATGTTGATCATGCTTATATTCCAAATTCTGTGTTTTTAGATCACCTAGAGCCAAAGGCTCAAGGTGAGCTATTCTGATCACTCTGTGTCCGTCGTCCGTCGTCTGTCGTCCGTCGTCGTCCGTCGTTAACTTTTAGCTTTAAACATCATCTCCTCCTGAACCGCAAGAACAATTTCCGCCAAACATCACAGGAATGTTCCTTTGGTGGTCCTCTTTCAAAATTGTTCAAAGATTTAAATTCCATTGAGAACTTTGGTTGCTGCGGCATCAGAAAGGGGACAAAATGTCCAAACTTTAAAAATCTTCTCCTCCGAATCTGCCTGTCAGATTAAAATATAATTTGGTAGAAATGTTCCTTGGGTGACTCTCTATAAAAATTGTTCAAGCCATACTGATTGGTCGAAAAACATGGCAGTCAGGCGGCATCAGAAAAGGGGCAAAATTACAAAATTTTAAAATTCCATTTTTATGACAGTGCTTGTCTGATTTTAAGAAAATATAATACGAATCTTACTGTAATGATCCTCTATTTAATTTGTTTAAGCCGTTTTGATTGGTTACACAATCATAGCAACCAGGCGTCATCACAAAAGGGGTAAATTGAACTTTTAGCTACAAATGACAACCAACTCCTACCATTCCAATAGACCAATTTCCACAAAACATCACAGGAATGTTCCTTTGGTGGTCCTCTTTCAAAATTGTTCAAAGATTAAAATTCCAATGAAAACTTTGGTTGCTGCGGCATCAGAAAGGGGACAAAATGTCCAAACTTTAAAAATCTTCTCCTCCGAATCTGCTTGTCAGATTCAAATATAATTTGGTAGAAATGTTCCTTGGGTGACCCTCTATAAAACTTGTTCAAGCCATACTAATTGGTCGAAAAACATAACAGTCAGGCGGCATCAGAAAAGGGGCAAAATGACAAAATTTGAAAATTCCATTTTTATGAAAGTGTTTGTCTGATTTTAAGAAAATATAATACGAATCTTACTGTAATGATCCTCTATTTAATTTGTTTAAGCCGTTTTGATTGGTTACACAATCATATCAACCAGGCGTCATCACAAAAAGGGTAAATTGAACTTTTAGCTACAAACGACAACCAACACCTACCATTCCAATAGACCAATTTCCACAAAACATCACAAGAATGTTCCTTTGGTAGTCCTCTTTCAAAATTGTTCAAAGATTTAAATTCCATTGAGAACTTTGGTTGCTGCGGCATCAGAAAGTGAGAAAAATACCCAAATTTTAAAATCCTTTTCCTCCATAATCTACTTGTGCGATTGCAAGATAATTTGGTAGAAATGTTCCTTTAGTGACCCTCTAAATAAACTGTTGAAGCCATATTGATTTCGTTGAAAAACAGGGCAGCAAGGCGGCATCAGGAAAGGTGCAAAATGACAAAAACTTGATAATTCCATTCTTATTAAAGTTCTTGTTAGATTTCAAGATATAAATGGCCTTTACTGATAAGCTGTTTCTTGAGAAGTGTCCACTCCTTGCAGTTTCATTTGCACTCTCTGATAAAATTTTCCCAGATATTTGCAGTTAACTATTTGCTACTAATTTACTATCAATTAGGTGATCGATTTAGGGCCATCTTGGCCCTCTTGTTCAATTTAGTTACATTTTTATTTCGGTGTATCTTTGGTATGTTTTGTACATACTTAATTGTTTTACTTTTAGAATAAGAATCAATTTCCTGAACCACCTAGAAGACTGGACAGACCAGGCCTCAGAGCGGTCCCAGAGTGTTGTTGTAGCCAAGGTAAGTGTTCGCCCCCCCATCTGTCACATTTAATTCTCATTGACGTTTACTATCATTTCTACACATTGAACAGTTTACATTCAAGGATGGGCATGTTTACAACATATAGCAACCTAGATAATTAATCCTTTCTCACAATGCATTGTCACATTTGCAGCAGAAGACATTGTGGAAGAATTTTGCTTATAACCCTTTCCCTCATACGACAATTCTGCAGCAGACGACTTTGAACATGTATATTTTGTCAAAAAATAGAAAATCTCTATAATTGTATGGATAACCTATGACTAAAAGTGGAAAACATTGTGGCCAAAGGAGAAATTGCTCGTTTTGAGCAATTTCTACTTTTGTCACTATGTTTTCTAAAAAGCCGTCCGCTGCAGAGGCGTCAGAAATTGTCTATATGAGGGAAAGGTTTAATGATCAATTTCTCCTTTTCCTACTATATTTTCAACTCCATACTATAAAACGTACTTTTATCTGATGGTGCAGAGATTTTTGCTCACATGAGCACGAAGTTCTCAGAGTGAGCTATTGCAATCACTCAACGTCCTGTAGCGGCAGTGGCTAAGAGATGCTATTATGATATATTGTGTTGATAATTTGACACATCAAGGTTGAGCTTGCATTCTGTTTTTTGGGCTAAGACAGGTTATAAAGTAGACAAACAGTTTTAATCTTTTATAACAATTTGTGCATGTTCAATAAAAACAGAAAATGCATGATTTATTACAAGCTGTTTAACACTTTCCCTCATACGACAATTCTGCAGCAGACGACTTTGAACATATTTTGTCAAAAATTGGAAAATCTCTATAATTGAATGGATAACCTATGACTAAAAGTGGAAAACATTGTGGCAAAAGGAGAAATTGCTCGTTTTAAGCAATTTCTTCTTTTGTCACTATGTTTTCAAAAAGCCATCTGCTGTAGAGGCGTCCAAAAGTGTATGTTTGAGGGAAAGGGTTAATTAACCGACTGTAGCGGCAGTGGCAAAGAGATGCTATTACAATATATTGTGTTGATAATTTGACACATCAAGGTGAGGCTTGCATTTTGGTTTTTTGGGCTAAGACAGGTTATAAAGTAGACAAACAATTTAAATCTTTTGCAATAATGTGTGCATGTTTAGTAAAAACAGAAGATGCATGATCAATTACAAGCAGTTTAATTACATTTGCCTCTGTAAAACCCTGTTAACCCTTTCCTTCGTACGACAATTCTGCAGCAGACGACTTTGAACATATTTTGTCAAAACATAGAAAATCTCCATAATTGAATGGATAACCTATGACAACAAGTGGAAAACATTGTTGCAAAAGGAGAAATTGCACGTTTTGTGCAATTTCTTCTTTTGTCACTATGTTTTCAAAATGCTATGCTGTTGCAGAGGCGTCAGAAAGCGTTTATATGAGGCAAAGGGTTAAGCATAAAGCACATTATTTAGATATCCGTATCAACCCCCTCCTGATGTGTCAAATGATTAAAACAATTAAATCTTTCAAACATACAAACACATCTTGATGCATTTGCAGCTGATGACTTTTGAAAACGTTTTGGCAAAAGGAGAAATCGTGAGCAATTTCTCCTATTGCCAAAATGTTTTTGACTCTATTTAATAATTAAATTTTCATTTATAGAGATTTTCCATATTTATGCCTATGTGTTTTCAATTTCATCTGCTGCAGATTTGTTGTATGAGAGAAAGTGTTATAAATGACAAAATTTAGAAGAAAGAATGACACACATTACCTGAATTGAATAGTGTCTTACCTTTATAAAACTCATGTTGACCCTTACCGTGATGAAGACATGTTTTATTTATCTATTGATATCTACATTCCGTGACTGCCTCGGTGTTGTAGTGGTAGAATGTTCACCTCTGGAGCAGGAGGTTGTGGGTACGATCCCCGGATGGGTCATAACAGAGACTTTAAAATTATACATATAGTAATGGCTGGCTGGTGTCAGGAACCTGGTACCTAGGAAGCATAAATACAGAAGCATTCTGATACCCGAATCAGTCACTTTTGAAAACATTATGGCAAAAGGAGAAATTGCTCATAATGATATATATCTCCTTTTGTCACAATATTTTCAATATTTTTCAATAATTAGGCTTTTATACATGTGTAGAGATTATCCTTATATTTGCCCTGATGTTTTCAAAGTCTGTTGTAGGATGGGAAAGGGAAGGTTAAAAATATCCTAGTTTTAATTGTCTAGATTTCACTTTCTTATTATGCTGATTATAATAAATTGGAGGAATCTAAAATAATGTATATCACATAAAATAATTAAATTCACATTATAATCATGATTTAATGGTTTGACCCTCTCCAACATGCAGACGAAATTTTATGCATTTGAAGCAGATGAATTTTGAAAAAATTGTGGCAAAAGGAGAATGGACAATTTCTCTTTTTACAACAATAATTGTCATCACTTTTCAGTAATTTAATGTACTCTAATTTAAAGACATTTTTAAATTTTGTCCAGATATTTTAAAAGTCATCTGCAGCAGATTTGTTGTATGTGGAAAAGGTTTACTTTGTTTGCCTGTCAACAAAGGTGACATCAACAGTGCATGGTGATAGATTTGTACTGACAGGTGTTTTGGTCTGTACAAAAAAAACACATTTATTGTTTTACATGATATTGTCTATTGATTTATAACAGTTGTTTATTGTATGAAATACATGTGTACAACCCTTTGGAAGAGAAGTTAACCCTATTCCCTCATACTAATGTTTTCTGACGCCTCTGCAGCAGACGGCTTTTTGAAAACATAGTGACAAAAGAAGAAATTGCTCAAAACGAGCAATTTCTCCTTTTGCCACAATGTTTTCCACTTTAAGTCATAGGTTATCCATTCAATTATAGAGATTTTCTATTTTTTGACAAAATACGTTCAAAGTCGTCTGCTGGAGAATTGCCGTATGAGGGAAAGGGTTAAAGTTGTTTATAATAAATGTGAGATGTGAAGACAACACTAACATGGAATATATTCACCATCTAGTTCCGCGTCCGATCCAAAGCTGAGCTTGCTTTTATTGGATCTGTAAATATCCATTCAATTATAGAGATTTTCTATTTTTTGACAAAATAAGTTCAAAGTAGTCTGCTGCAGAATTGTCGTATGAGGGAAAGGGTTAATCAAGTTCCCTCGTACAACAAACCTGCAGCAGATGATTTTCAAAATATCTTGTCAAAAACGTAGAAAATCTGAATGATTTAAAAGTATAATCATTGAATAGCGTTGAGATCATTGTGACATAAGATGAAAATACAAAGTAATTCATCCTGTTGCCACAAAGTTTGTCTGCTGCAGATGGGTCAAAATGCTTCTGCATGTGGGAAAGGGTTAACAATACGAAAAAGTGTTGGAAATGAAGAGATGTCTTGAAACCAATAATTTCTCCATTGCCCATGGTGTTTTCTAATCTGTCTGAGACATATGCACCTCCATATATTCGTTTTAAAGCCTTATAGCATAAGGAACTGAACCATTACTTCTTTTTTCTGTGTTTTCTACTCAGATTTACAGGAATCTGCTATTACTGAGCGGTAAGCGCGAAGTATTTGAGACTGTACAACTTGTGGTTGTCCTTGTCTGATGCTGTTGGGCACGGCACATTTCCTAGCATGGTACTGGTTAGTTATTCAAGGATCATGGATGAGGGTACTGCCTCCATGGAATAACTGAAATAAGGTTGAAAATGCGTAAATCTCCCAATAAAACAAACAAAACTAGTAAAGTAAATAATTTCCCCTGTGCAGATTTATCTTTCTTTCCTACAGAGTGTTTCGTTGTATACCCTTCCCAAAACATGTGCTTTCTGACACCTCTGCAGCAGACGATGTTTGAAAACATTGTGGCAAAAGGAGAAATTGCTCATGATGAACGATTCTGATTTTGCCAAAGTGTTTTTAAGTTATAATTTCATTGCTAGAGAGTTTTCATATTTTGCCAAAGTGTTTTCAAAGTCGCCCGGTTAAGATTTGTTATATGTGGGAAAGGGTAGAAAAATATATATAAACATAGCAGCATAGGTTAAACACTACATTTAAGATTATACCATCTCTGTTTCTATTTCAGTGTGAGGAACTGAACAGTGAGTTAGATCTTCGCCTCCATCTACACAAGCCTCGTGCTCGACGTGCAGAATACGACGTACACAATGTCCGTGCAGGTAATATTAACATACAGTCAAACCTGTGTTTTAAAGACCACCCATGGTAAGTGAACACCTGGTCTTTGTTCACAGGTGGTCTTTAATTGCAGGGTAATTTATAAAGAAAATGAGTATTTGGGAAACTGAAAGTATGGTCGCTATAGACAGTGCTAATCCAAGGTGGTCTTAATCACAGGTGTACATTAAACTTTTATTTTCTCACAATTGACTTAACCCTTTCCCTCATACGACAATTCTGCAGCAGACTACTAAGTTTAAAGTCTATGGTATGACCCACACAACCCTTTCCCTCATATGACAATTCTGCAGCAGACGACTTTGAACATATTTTGTCAAAAAAAAGAAAATCTCTATATAATTGAATGGATAACCTATGACTAAAAGTGGAAAACATTGTGGCAAAAGGAGAAATTGCTCGTTTCGAGCAATTTCTTCTTTTGTCACTATGTTTTCAAAAAGCCGTCTGCTGCAGAGCCGTCAGAAAGCGTCTATATGAGGGAAAGGGTTAAACCTTTCCCACTTACAGATACATCTGCTGTATACTTTTGAAAATATTGTGGCAAACGGATTTATTGCTCATGATGAAGAAATATGAAAAAAACTCTATGAATTAAGATATAATGTTTGAAAAGAGTTGAAAACATTGTGACAAAGGGAGAAATGTGTGAAAATGCATCTGCAAGTCATATAGACGCTTTCTGACGCCTCTGCAGCAGACGGCTTTTTGAAAACATAGTGACAAAAGAAGAAATTGCTCAAAACATGCAATTTTTCCTTTTGCCACAATGTTTTCCACTTTCAATAGGTTATCCATTCAATTATAGAGATTTTCCATTTTTTGACAAAATATGTTCAAAGTCGTCTGCTGCAGAATTTTTATATGAGGGAAAGGGTTAAGTGTTATCTGCTTCTTACACACCTGATGGAGAGCAATTGGTAAGTCATTGAAAAGCACAAAAGCCTGTCACAGAAAAAAAGAGATATCAATGAAATATTTTGAATTTATTTGCTGAATTATGTTATAGATTTTAACCCTTTCCCACATACAACAAATCAGCAGCAGACAACTTTGAAAACATCTAGCCAAGAGCATGTTAAATCTCTTTAAATAATTAAAGGTATAATAACTGCACAAAGTTTAAAACATTGTGACAAAAGGAGAAATTGCTCATGATGAGAGCAATTTCTCCTTTTGTCACAATGTTTTCAAAAGTTGTCTGCTGCAGAGGTGTCAAAAAGCTTTTATATATAGGAAAGGGTTAAATAAAGTTAATTGAGTGATCCATCTTTTTCTTTCAGCTGAACTTGTGATGCACTCAGAGAGGGTGACAAGACATTGTAAAGGCATACAGCAGGCCCTTACTGAAGTTAGAAACCGGCTCACTAACATGACCAGTGAACATAACATCCTGGCTGCCACATTCAGACAAGAAATTGAGGGTCTGGAAGTGGTCTTTATCAATGCCACCAAGGCATCCAAGTAAGTGGTTAACTCTTTCCCAAACACAGACGCTTTCTGCCGCTTCTGTAGAAGACAACTTTTGAAATCATTTTTGCGAAAGGAGAAATTGCTCATAACAAGCAATTTCTATTTGTGCCACTATGTTTTCAAAGGTTTTCTGCTTCAGATGTGTCAAAATTCATTTGCCTGTCTGAAATGGTTAAAACCTTTTCCCATTGTAGAGAATCAGAATAGTTTGGAATCTCCAAACTGATTGTTTTGAGGTTGTCTGTGCACCTGGCCATGTCTAGACTCCAAGCTTTTATCGATTTTTTTCTATTATTTGATGCCAAGTTTCTTTTGGTCATTACCTTTGAACCTCTGGTGCCCATGTTATTGCTTCTTTGGGAACCAAAAGCAATAAAGCATATACTGTCACAGCATTTAGATAGTGTGTTCCTGCTTCAGGGGACTGGTTAATACAGTTTAACTATAAAAGAGCATTGCATTTGGGGGCAGCATCCAATTGGCTCCTTATAACAAGTTGCTTAATAGAGGTGACCACTGACACAAGATTTGACTTTATTTCAGTGTTCCAATATGCAAAAACAGATCCATCTGTTTAATTGAAAGCTTTGATTTGTGCTACACTAAACTATCCATTGATCTTCTTTTCAGATTGTATGGCTTGAAGAACCAGTTGAATCTCGAGTTAGACAAGTTCATGTCTGTGATCAGAGCGTCACTTCGACAGTTCAGACAGCATTTAGATGAGACTTTGCAGATGTTGAGGGAGTCCAATGCTAGATTTATAAAATCCTTCAAGTAAGTTTTCTTTCCTTAGTCTCTTGATTTGTAGCGAATAATTATTCAAATTAACTTTAATCTGTCTATGAACTACATGTAGGTCTCAGTTTGAGAAGTTACTTTTTGAGCATGCATTTCTAGTGTACAGTAAATTTAAACTTGCTATAATCTATTGGAATTTTTGGAAAACTATTATAACCCCCTACCACTAACAGATTTCCATGCAGCTGCAGCAGATGACTCTTAAAAAAAAATATGGCAAGGGAAAAAATTGCTGATAATAACTAACTTTTCCCTTTATCAAAATGTTTTCAATAATCATATACTTATTTATAGAGATGTTCAATATTTCTACCTAGATATTTTCAAAGTTGTCTGCTTCAGATTTATATCACGTGGGAAAGAGTTAAATCTCCCATAATTGAGAATTAACCCTTTCCCTCATACAGCAATTCTGCAGCAGGCGACTTTGAATGTATTTTGTCAAAACATAGAAAATCTCCATAATTGAATGGATAACCTATGACAAAAAGTGGAAAACATTGTGGCAAAAGGAGAAATTGCACGTTTTGTGCAATTTCTTCTTTTGTCACTATGTTTTCAAAACACCGTCTGCTGCAGAGGCATCAGAAAGGGTTAACTTGAACAATTTAACTCCATAGATATACACATTGTTGATCCGTTTATAGTCAATTTGATTATTTCTAACTCCATATATTGTTTATCCGTTTATAGAGTTTTCAGTGATGGGGGTAACTTCTGTCCCGAGGAAATTGATGAATACCGAAAGAGACTGGACAAGATGGCGAACAACATAGATAAGGCGGAAGGTTCAATAATGTCAGATCTAGAAGATATGGAGTCCAAACGTTTAGAGCAGGCCACTAAAGTGGCCATGGAGTTTGAAGACAGGTTTGTTTTTATTCTTCACTTGATACTAACAACATTTGATGCTTCTGCATCAGATGACTTTTGAAAATATTGTTATTAAAGGAGAAATTGCTTTAAGCAACAATGCTTGCAACTGTCTTTTTGAAAAATATTTCTGGTATAAAAGCAACTGAACCATATCAACAAACCTGCATGAATTTGTAAAAGGTTTATTGAAGGCAAAAATCATCAGATCCTCTATTCCCTTTCCTACATGCAACAAATCTGCAGCAGTTGACTTCCAAAACATATTGGCAAAGACATGAACATTTTCCAATTTGAGCAATTTTTACTTTTGTCACAATGTTTTCAAAGTCGTCTGCTTCACAGGCCTCAGAAAGCGTCTCTATGTCGAAAAGGGTTTTAAAAAAAAGACCAGTGACATATCCATCTGTCTGTCTTTCTGTCTTCTTTCACTTACATACAAATTAGCAGGTGACACATGTATGTGTTCCTTCAAACACTCTTGTTACTACACTTAACATTAATACACTATGGTTTGTTTTGTTTTCTTTAAACATGCCTCAAATATTAAGGGATATGATAACTGTATTATTTATAATTATTTCTATTAAAGATTCAAGAATCACATGTTCGATTTGATCTTCATGGAAAAGATTGCTCGCTGGTTGACTAACACCCAGGTGAAAATAAAGGGCGAAGTTGCCAATAGCAACACCCAGGCCCAGCAATTAGGACAACATCTACTGGACATTGATCGGAGAATTGATGCCTGTGAAAGACCTAATCTGGATAAGGAGGTAGGAAATCTGTAGATTATTATGTCTCCCCCTGTATACAGGGGAGATATATTGTTTTTGTCCTCGGCGTCTGTCTGTCTGTCTGTCCTTCTGTCTGTCTGTCTGTCTGTCTGTCTGTCTGTCCGTCTGTCCGAAATCGTGTCCGCTCCATATCTCCAAGACGGCTTGAAGGATTTTCATGAAACTTGGCTCACATGTTCACCTCATCAAGGCGACGTGCAGAACCCGCGTCTCGACAATATAGGGTCAAGGTCAAGGTCACGCTTGAAGGTCAAAGGTTTGAGGCTTTATTTCGTGTCCGCTCCATATCTCCCAGACGGCTTGAAGGATTTTCATGAAACTTGGGTCACATGTTCACCTCATCAAGGCGACGTGCAGAACCCGCGTCTCGACAATATAGGGTCAAGGTCAAGGTCACACTTGAAGGTCAAAGGTTTGAGGCTTTATTTCGTGTCCGCTCCATATCTCCGAGACGGCTTGAAGGATTTTCATGAAACTTGGGTCGCATGTTCACCTCATCAAGGCGACGTGCAGAACCTGCGTCTCGACAATATAGGGTCAAGGTCAAGGTCACGCTTGAATGTCAAAGGTTTGAGGCTTTATTTCGTGTCCGCTCCATATCTCCCAGATGGCTTGAAGGATTTTCATGAAACTTGGGTCACATGTTTACCTCATCAAGGCGACGTGCAGAACCCGCGTCTCGACAATATAGGGTCAATGTCAAGGTCACGCTTGAAGGTCAAAGGTTTGAGGCTTTATTTCGTGTCCGCTCCATATCTGTCCCAAATTTATAGGTTGGAATGTTTTGAGAGATTTTGACAGATATTTGAGGGGAGACATCTGTTTTTTGCAAAAACAATTCTAGTTTTTTATTAGACGTACCTTGGTAGAAAGACTTCCAGTCCCAGTAGCTCAGTCAGTAGTGATGTGAGCTGTCTATCCAGGTGTTGTGAGTTTGAACCTCTGCTTGACCAACATTGTTCCCGACAAAAGTAAATGTGACAAGCGTCATTCATCTTCCACCAATGAGCTAACAGTTTTACTGGAAAAGCAGTCAGTTGCTTGGAAAAACTGTTGTGTGGAAAAAAAGGTGTGAGAAAGTCATGATATGACTGGGAAATTGTTGAAAATGTTGTTAAACCCCAATCAATCAATCAATCAAACCATTTGCAGGAAGACACTTAGGGATCCATTCTTTATTTCCTCGCCATAGGCGTCAAGACAGAATCTGTATGTGGGAAAGGGTTGAAAATATTTCTAGGTTGGTTTTTGTAGAGCATACATCATATATATATATATACATGTGAAGTACTGTGATCAATGTTATTCATCTTTTACAGCAAATCACCTCCAAGCAGTTAAATAACAGTCTGAAATCTGTATTTGGGGCGTTCCAGTCTCGAAGTGAATATCTGAACTGTTTAAAAGACCCTTCTCTGAGACCTCCATCTGGAATAGTTCAAACTCAAGGTAAGTTAAGAAAATTTATATTTTAACCCCCTTTCCCATGTATACAAATGCTTTCTGATGTTTCTGTACATGCAGATGACTTTTGAAAGCTTTTTCCGGAATGGAGAAATTGCTCATGATGAGCAATTTCCCCTTTTAGCCACAATGTTTTCAGTTTTATTCAATGATCATACTTTAATGCACATAGGTTCTCCATATTTTTCAATAAATGATATATAAATGATTTCAAAGTCGTCTGCTGCAGATTTGTTGTATGTGAGAAAGGCTTAAGATAATACTATTACAATCAGACCTTGAGATAAAAGACATACTGCATGATATTAACCCTTTCCCTCATATAGACGCTTTCCGACGCCTCTGCAGCAGATGGCTTTTTGAAAACATAGTGACAAACGAAGAAATTGCTCAATACGAGCAATTTCTCCTTTTGCCACAATGTTTTCCACTTTTAGTCATAGGTTATTCATTCAATTATAGAGATTTTCTATTTTTTAACAAAATATGTTCAAAGTCGTCTGCTGCAGAATTGTCGTATGAGGGAAAGGGTTAAATCCGTTATTTGATCTTCAAACCTTTTGTTGTGGGTACTCAGTAAGAGCTTCCATCTAGAAGTGAATATATCTTAACTGTTTAAAAGATTCTTCTTTGAGACCTCTATCTGGAACAGTTCAGACTCGAGGTCAGTGTAGAAAGAATGTCTTTAACCCTTTCCCTCATATAGATGCTTTCTGACGCCTCAAAACTAGCAATTTCTCCTTTTGCCACAATGTTTTCCACTTTTAGTCATAGGTTATCCATTCAACTATGGAGATTTTCTATGTTTTGACAAAATATATTCAAAGTCGTCTGCTGCAGAATTGTCGTATGAAGCAAAGGGTTATACCCTATCCACAATGACATGCGGACACATTTTGATGCATCTGCTGCAGACAACTTAAAAATAATTGTGGCAAAAGGATAAATACTCATCATGAGGAATTTCTCCTTTTGCTAAAATATTTCCAATTCTATACAATAATTATACGCGCATTAACCCTTTCCCTGATATAGATGCTTTCTGACGCCTCTACAGCAGACGGCTTTTTATACCCCCCGGCAAACAAAGTTTGGGGGGGTATATAGGAATCACCCTGTCTGTCCGTCCGTCTGTCCGTCTGTCCGTCTGTCTGTCTGTCCGTATGTCCACATTTCTTGTAAGCACTACTCCTCCTAAACGGCTCAATGGATTTGGTTCAAACTTTACATGAAGGTGTCCGTCTGTCCGTCTGTCTGTCTGTCCGTATGTCCACATTTCTTGTAAGCACTACTCCTCCTAAACGGCTCAATGGATTTGGTTCAAACTTTACATGAAGGTTACACATCATATGTAGATATGCATGAAGGAAGATCACACGCCTCGGACTCTTCCAAGGGGAGATAATTTAACTTAGAGGTTATCTGCGAGGGACTCCTGTGCACATACCTCCACATTTCTTGTAAGCACTACTCCTCCTAAACGGCTCAATGGATTTGGTTCAAACTTTACATGAAGGTTACACATCATATGTAGATATGCATGAAGGAAGATCACACGCCTCGGACTCTTCCAAGGGGAGATAATTTAACTTAGAGGTTATCTGCGAGGGACTCCTGTGCACATACCTCCACATTTCTTGTAAGCACTACTCCTCCTAAACGGCTCAATGGATTTGGTTCAAATTTTACATGAAGGTTACACATCATATGTAGATATGCATGAAGGAAGATCATACGCCTCAGACTCTTCCAAGGGGAGATAATTCAACTTAGAGGTTATCTGCGAGGGACTCCTGTGCACATACCTCCACATTTCTTGTAAGCACTACTCCTCCTAAACGGCTCAATGGATTTGGTTCAAACTTTACATGAAGGTTACACATCATATGTAGATATGCATGAAGGAAGATCATACGCCTCGGATTCTTCCAAGGAGAGATAATTCAACTTAGAGGTATCCGATGCTTTGGGAGGGGAGCGGGGGGGTATTCTTCAGTGAGCTTTGCTCACAGTATTTCTAGTTGAAAACATAGTGACAAAAGGAGAAATTGGTCAAAACAAGCAATTTCTCCTTTTGCCACAATGTTTTCCACTTTTAGTCATAGGTTTATCCATTCAATTATAGAGATTTTCTATTTTTTTGACAAAATATGTTCAAAGTCGTCTGCTGCAGAATTGACGTTTGAGGGAAAGAGTTAATGGAGATTTTTCATGTTGTTGCTAATATGTATTCAAAGTCACCTGCTGCAGAATTGTTTTATGTGGGAAATGGTTAATCAGGTTTTTTTGTATATATTTTAGGTGCTCGAGTTGGATTTGTCCATGACTCTGGTCCCACTCCTATCAGTAAAGCAGGGAAACAACCTAATGAAGATCCATCCGTTAATGTTATTAAAGGCATCATGAAGTAAGTGCTATTTTATAACTATATTTGATATAACGTCATCTTTATTTACCCCTGATACAGAAGAGTTTTGATAACATTGTAGGAAAAGGATAAATTGCTTAAATTTCTTCTGCTACTAGGTTACTTTCTATTAATACCAAAGGGTAAGTGTTAGTCTGGTTACCCATTAAACCCATTCCCAAATATAACAAATTTGCAGCAGACAACCTTTGAAAACATTTTGTCTAATTTATGGGATATTTCTATTAATGAAAGTTAATTTTTATGCCCCGGCATACGAAGTATGAGGGGCATATAGTTTTCCGGTCTGTTAGTCCGTCCGTTCGTCCGTTCGTCCATTCCATTCTCAGGTTAAAGTTTTTGGTCAAGTTAGATTTTAGTGAAGCTGATGTCCGATCATGATGAAACTTCACACAAATGACTATTAACATATCATTCTTTAAAAAATTGTATCAATTTGAGGTTGGACCAACTGTTCGTCCGTCTGTTCGTCTGTCTGTTCGTCCATTCCATTCTCAGGTTGAAGTTTTTGGTCAAGTTAGATTTTAGTGAACCTGATGTCCTATCATTATGAAACTTCACACAAATGACAATCAACATATCATTGTTTAAAAAATTGTATCAATTTGAGGTTGGACCAACTGTTCGTCCGTCCGTTTTAAAATATAGTTAACAACCGGGGCATCCGTGTTCCATGGACACATTTTCTTGTTTGAATAGAATTGAAAACATTGTGGAAATAGAAGAAGTGATCCTCATAATGAGCCATTTCTTCTTTTGCCACATTGTTATGAAAAGTCATCTGCAAAAGGGATAAATATTTCCGGTCCTTTAACCCTTTCCCACACACAACATTTCTTTCAGCAGACGACTTAGAAAACATATTGGAAAAAATGTGAAATAACTCCAAAAATTAGAGTTTAATCATTAAATAGAGTTGAAAACATTGTGGCAAAAGTGGAAATTGGCTCATCATTTTCTCCTTTTGCTACAATGTTTTCAAAAGTCGTCTGCTACAAATGCGTCGGAATGCGTCTGCAAGTGGGAAAGGGTTAATTATATGTGAGTAACAGTTTTGTATACATGTACCATCCAAAAAAAAAAAGTGTTACGCACATATTCTGATTCTATTTCTAACTCATACATGTATATTTACAGATCCAATAAAAGCAAGCTCAGATTTGGATCGGACGCCGAACTAGATGGTGAATATATATCATGTTAGTGTTGTCTTCACATCTCACATTTATTAGAAACAACTTTAAATACTCAATATTGTCATTTAATCCCTTCCCACATACAACAAAATTTAAGCCAACAACTTTAAAAACTTTAACCCTTTCCCTCATATAGACGCTTTCTGACGCCTCTACAGCAGACGACTTTTTGAAAACATAGTGACAAAAGAAGGACTTGCTCAGAACGAGCAATTTCTCCTTTTGCCACAATGTTTTCCATTTTTAGTCATAGGTTATCCATTCAATTATAGAGATTTTCTATTTTTTGACAAAATATGTTCAAAGTCGTCTGCTGCAGATTTGTTGTATTCATGAGGGAAAGGGTTAAAAACCTCTAAGCCTTTCCCTTATATATAACAAATCTGCAGCAGACGACTTTTAAAACAAATGAAATGTTTTGGAAATTTACCCTTTCAATGAAAGTACAATAATTGAATAAGGTTGAAAACATGGTGACAAAAGGAGAAATTGCTTGTCATGTTTTCAAAAAGTCGTCTGCTGCAGAGGCGTCAGAAACTGTCTATTATGAGGAAAAGGGTTAAATAAAAAAATATGGAAAATCTCTGAAAATTAAAGTATAGTTATTGAACAGAGTTGAAAACAGTGTGGTAAATAGAGAAATTGCTCATTATATTTTCACATTCTGTCTGCTACAGATCTGTCAAAATGCGTCAATATGTTGGTAAAGTTTAACCCTTTCCCTCATATAGACGCTTTCTGATGCCCTGCAGCAGACAGCTTTTTGAAAACATAGTGACACAAGAAGCAATTGCTCAAAGCGAGCAATTTCTCCTTTTGCCACAATGTTTTCCACTTTAAGTCATAGGTTATCCATTAAATTATAGAGATTTTCTATTTTTTGAGAAAATATGTTCAAAGTCGTCTACTGCTGAATTGTCGTATGAGCATCAGCATCAGCAGCATCAATATTAAGAATTGGCATTATTTAAACCTTTCCCTCATACAGACGATTTCTGACACCTGCAGCAGACAGCTTTTTGAAAACATGTCGACAAAAGAAGAAATTGCTCAAAACAAGCAATTTCTCCTTTTGTCACCATGTTTTCAACTCTATTTAATTATTGTACTTTTATTTAAAGGGAGTTTCTTAAAAAATAATCCGGCAATTCGGTCATGGTGGAGTGCCCTCGGGCAAGGCACATTTTCTAGCCTAGTACTGGTTTGTTCACCCAGGGAACATGAATAATAAAATATAAATGCGCGCTAAATGACCTTAGCTGTCGATGCGCCATAAAACAATATACATTCATTCATTAAAAAATAATTGGGTATGTTTTCAAAGTCGTCTGCTGCAGATTTGTTGTATGTGGGAAAGGGTTTAAGTAATAATTCATTGTTGTTAGTTATCACCTCAAGATCACTGTTTATTGTGTTATATTTGTTATGTGTAACATACATTTGTTATTACCTGTACCTGTTCTTGAGATTCAAAAACTGTATATTTTATTTCAAATTAATTGAATAACAGTGAAAGGATACATTTATACACATCTGCATCAGACATATTCTAAAAACATTGTGGCAAAAGTAGAAATTGCTTATGATGAGCAATTTCTCCTTTTGCCACAATGTTTCCATCTCACATCAATTCATAACACTTTGATTTCAAATGATATTCACAATGTTTTTAGATGATTTTGAAGGTCAACTGCTGCAGATTTGTTGAATGCAACAAGCAAATTCTGATCAGTTTAAATTGAAGCATGTATTCAAAAACTGTTGATTTTAACAATATAGCAGATGTGTAGTGTTTGCTTTAAAACTAGATCAGTAAGATATTTATAGTACAGATTTGAAACCATTGGGGGAAAAGGAGAAATTTCTCATAATAAGTAATGTCTCACCCTATTGATACCCTTGGAATTGTCATCTGTGTTGTCACAAAACTTTAACCTCACCTCATTACTCCATAACCGTTCAACATTTTCAAATGAAACTTGGTACACATGTTCCGAGGAACACTACGCATGTCTATACCAAGTCACATAACTCTTGCTTAACCCTTTCTCTCATATAGACGCTTTCTGACGCCTCTGCAGCAGACCGCTTTTTGAAAACATAGTGACAAAAGAAGAAATTGCTCAAAACGAGCAATTTCTCCTTTTGCCACAATGTTTTCCACATTTAGTCATAGGTTATTCATTCAATTATGGAGATTTTCTATTTTTTGACAAAATATGTTCAAAGTCGTCTGCTGCAGAATTGTCCTTTGAGGGAAAGGGTTAAATAATTATCCAGTGATGCCATTTTTTCGACTTAGAAAAAAGCAGATGAGCGTTGGCGTTAGCTTGAGGCTCTCTTGTCGTATAAAAGCTCTCGCTACAACGTCGTCGGATGTTGCACGGTTTAGGTAAAAGGTTAAAAATCTGATGCACATTTAGGACCATTTATAACGCATTTCAGAATGTTGAAAAAGTAAAAATAAATTGTTTTGTACTTCAGCTCCAGATGGAAGGGAGAAGATGAAATCAGCCATGTCGACCAATGCATCATCAGAGAGGGGAAAGGCAAGTCGCCATGGAGGCCCTTCACCAAATAATGAAGTAACTGTGAGAAAAGCCACATCTGCGGCGTAAGTATTTGTATTATACTATTGCAGTAGAACTTCACCTTCTTCAATTTTTACTTGTATGAAATATTAACAAAGCAATGATATACAAAACTATTGATTTAAACAAACAAAAAATCCTGTTTCATAAACTAATAAAGACAAATGAATGGGAACTGTATGCTGCTTAACCTATGGTGGTGACACTTTGCTTTCCAGAGACTATTTAATATGAAAAAACCTGTTATTCAAAACATAGTAGATAAAGGAATTATAGCTCTTCATGCACTGAATTAGAATGATAACTGATACTGTGATTACAGTTCTTATGTAACCAATGAGTTCCCATACTTATATTAAAGCATAACTGACAATGCAATTACTGTACTATTGTTACCAATGAGTCCGGGAATCCCATATTTATATATAAAGATAACTGATAATGTAATAACAGTAATTATGTAACCAATGAGTTGCGGGGTCCCATATGTATATGTAATGATAACTGATAATGTAATAACAGTAATTATGTAACCAATGAGTTGCGGGGGTCCCATATGTATATGTAATGATAACTGATAATGTAATTACAGTTCTTATGTAACCAATGAGTTGCGGGGTCCCATATGTATATGTAATGATAACTGATAATGTAATTACAGTTCTTATGTAACCAATGAGTTGCGGGGTCCCATATGTATATGTAATGATAACTGATAATGTAATTACAGTTCTTATGTAACCAATGAGTTGCGGGGTCCCATATGTATATGTAATGATAACTGATAATGTAATTACAGCACTTATGTAACCAATGAGTTGCGGGGTCCCATATGGATATGTAATGATAACTGATAATGTAATTACAGCACTTATGTAACCAATGAGTTGCGGGGTCCCATATGTATATGTAATGATAACTGATAATGTAATTACAGCACTTATGTAACCAATGAGTAGGGGAGTCCTTTATTGGTTATGAGGTCCTATATTGATATGAAATGAGTTCCCATATTTATATGAAAGCATAACTGACAATGTAATTACTGTACCATTGTTACCAATGAGTCCGGGAATCCCATATTTATATATAAAGATAACTGTCAATGTAATTACAGCACTTATGTAACCAATGAGTAGGGAAGTCTCATATTTATATGTAATGATAACTGTCAATGTAATTACTGTACTTATGTAACCAATGAATTATGGAGTCCCATAACGATAACTAATAAGATAAGATTTTTTTTTTTTTTTTTAATAATGTAATTACAGTACTTATGTAACCAGGGAGTCCCATATTTATATGTAATGATAACTGTCAATGTAAATAACAGTATTTATGTAACCAATCAGTTGTGGAGTCCCATATTTATATGTAATGATAACTGAAAATGTAATTACAGTATTAATGTCACCAATGAGTCGCGGGCCTCAGATTTACAAGATGATGATAATGAAGGGTAGGATGATGTAATGTTGTTTAATCACTGACATGGATAATTTATATTGTTTTATCACTGATATTGAAAATTCGTATTGTTTAATCACTGATACGGATAAGTTGTATTGTTTTATCACAGACATTTTTGAGACATGTTGTTCTGTTAGTTATCATATTGTGAAGCAATTTAGATCACCATGTTTTAAAGAATTCAGCAGGATTCAGAGTCAGAATGAGGGGTTTTATGTATTCACTGTCTGTTATTACCATTTTTCAATCCATGTTTTTTATGCAAAGATGATATTTACTTAATTGTTGCCGAGACGAAAATAATATATTTTTTTTAACTCTTTCCTAAAAGAAGATGCATCTGCAGCAAACAATCCATAATGTGTGGAAAAAAAGAGAAATTGTTCCTTTTGCAACAATATTTTCAACTCTATCAAATAATTCTACTATAATTTATATTTTTCAAAGCCATCGGCTGTAGAAAAGCTACATGCTGTAAAAGGTTACCCATTACCCACATACAACAAATCTTCAGCAGACCGCTTTCAAAACATCTAGGCAAAAAAAATATAATTATGGAAAATCTCTATAATGAAAGTAAAATAATTTAATAAAGTTGAAAACATTCTGGCAAAAGGATAGATTGCTCATTATGAGCAATTTATCCTTTTGCCAGAATCTTTTCAAAAGTCATCTGCTGCAAATGCATTAAAGTTTGTCTGCAAGTTGGAAAGGGTTAAATGAGTTATAAGTATAATTTCACTTTATAGCCCATCTGTATCGTCGCGAGCTGACTGGTAAGTGAGGTCTCAGGTTGCATGTGCTGTTTTGAATTTTAACAAAACATCAGTGTTGTAGATTGTACAGGTTTGACTAATACACTGTATAAATATCTTTATTGAAATTATCATCTATTTAATGAAATAGTAGAAAGTATTAGGAGGATAAAACTATATTATCTCTGACTTTGTTGTGTGATATCATTATAATGGTGGTTCTGATGATGTTTATAGTATGCAAATGCTATATTTGTATAGGTAAACTATTGTTTTACCACTATATCAATAATATTTACTATTCAACATTAAATAAATTATATTATATTATATTTGTGGAGTTTTGGGTCTGATATTGTGTTTTGTCAACACTTAACAAGGGTATTGATCTAGAAACAAAAATCAAGCATACTTTTATACTATAAAAAAAATATTATTTATTTTTCATTATCTACAGCACTGAAAATAAAAAATAAACAATGATATTGAATTTTTATATGTTGATTTAACCAATGCCTTGCTATTTCAGCTAATATGTTTGTGTTGAGCCTAACAAATCCACTTCAACTAATATATGAGCCGTTCCATCAGAAAACCAACATTATGGCCCCCTGCGTAATGTATCGACCCAGATCAGCCTGCACAGTCTGCACAGGCTAATCTGGGCTGACACATTCCATTTCTTGGAGATAGAAGTATAGAGTAATGATTCCTGAAACTGAAAATCCACAGGAGGCGAAAAGTGTCTCTCCAGGTTAGCCTGGGCTGCATGCTTAGGCTGATCTGGGTTGATACTTTACGCAGTCAACAATGTTGGTTTTCTCACGGGACGGCTCATATTATTTTTGCAGTTATAATTTATAAGGATAACACTACAAATTTCCCCTAAGACAACCTTTACTTAGTTCCATCGTACAATAAAAAAACATACCCTCCTTGGCGCTGAGGGTTGCGGAGATATTATTATGACTGACTGACTGGTGTCAGGATAAATGGAACAGAAGTACTGGTAACTTATCCAGGAAATGCTGTGATATTTATAACTGATAAAATGTTGAAAGCGGCGTTAAATATCTAACAATCATATCATTCGAGAATTGTTTTTTAAATGTGTGTGAGTTGATTAAAGCCTTGTCTACTCATATAGACGCTTTCTGATGCCTCTGCAGCAGGCGACTTTTTGAAAACATTGTGACAAAAGAAGAAATTGCTCAAAACAAGCAATTGCTCCTTTTGAAACAATGTTTCCCACATACAACAAATCGGGAGGAGACAACTTTGAAAAGATCTAGGTAAACAGATAAAAAATGGCAACAAATGAAAGCATGATAATTGAATAGAGTTGAAAACATTGTGGCTCATTATGAGCAATTTCACATTTTGTCACAATGTTTTCAAAATTCGTCTGTTGCTAATGTGTCAAAATGCATCTGTAAGTGGAAAAGGGTTAATTTTCTGGCCTGATGTTTGCCCTAATGGTGTTTGTAACCTTTTCCTGCATACTACCCAATTGTTAAAATTTATACTTCACAACTTCATAATGAGTTCATTTATTCCCTTTCCCTCATACAGCAATTCTGCAGCAGACGACTTTGAACGTATTTTGTCAAAAAATAGATAATCTCCATAATTGAATGGATAACCTATGACAAAAAGTGGAAAACATTGTGGCAAAAGGAGAAATTGCACGTTTTGTGCAATTTCTTCTATTATCACTATGTTTTCAAAAAGCCGTCTGCTGCAGAGGCGTCAGAAAGCGTCTATATGAGGGAATGGGTTAAGTATTTTCTAAGTAAAGGACACTCAAACATGCATTTCGGGTAAAAAGTTTAACCCTTTCTCTCATACGACAATTCTGCCGCAGACGACTTTGAACATATTTTGTCAAAAAATAGAATATCTCTATAATTGAATGGTTAACCTATGACCTATGACTAAAAGTGGAAATCATTATGTCAAAAGGAGAAATTGCTCCTTTCGAGCAATTTTTTCTTTTGTCACAATGTTTTCAAAAAGTCGTCTGCTGCAAAGGCGTCAGAAAGCGTCTATATGAGGGAAAGGTTTAAAATACGTGTTTTAGAAAATAAGTTGAGTTTTATTGTAATTAACAGTCCTGTGATGGAATCCACTCAGTGGTGAGTTTACCCCTCCCCACATACATCGAATCTGCAGCAGATGACTTTGAAGAGATCTGGTCAAGAATATTTAAAAATCTCTGTGGTCCCGATGTTTTCAAAAGTCTTCTGCTTCATGCATTTTGCATGTGGGATAGGGTTTTAAGATTTGTGAATGAAACAGAATTTATTCTCCCCAGAATTTAATTAAGTTTTTTTTAACCCTTTCCCTGATACTGTCAACTTTTGCTGCTTCAACAGAAGACCACGTTTGAAAATATTTTTGGGAAATAATTATTTGCAAAGAGCATTTTCCTTCTTTTCCCTCAAATGATTTAAACTTGGTTTCAAAATCATTCTCCAATTTTTTAGATATTGAACATATTGTCAAACTGAAACACAGAAGGAACAACGAGAATTGCTTTCTGTTTTCATGCAACAATTTGAAAAATGATTCTTTTAACCCTTTCCCTCATATAGATGCTTTCTGACGCCTCTGCATTAGACAGCTTTTTGAAAACATAGTGACTAAAGAAGAAATTGCTCAGAACGAGCAATTTCTCCTTTTGATACAATGTTTTCCACTTTTAGTCATAGGTTATCCATTCAATTATAGAGATTTTCTATGTTTTAACAAAATACGTTCAAAGTCGTCTGCTGCAGAATTGTTGTATGCAGGAAAGGGTTAAGATAGGTGACGGAAGCTGTTGGTGATAGGGAAAGGGTTAATGAAATTAGTTGTCTTCTCAAAGCACATCAGAGAGATAATTTGAAGTTCTATGAAAACTGTCATGCAAAGTCAACATATCTAGGGCTTGGCGTGAAACGGTTGTAACTAAAAACCTTATTTTGAAAACCCTTGTTTAGTGGCAAGTTTGACTCCTTTGTAAACAAAGCAAATTTAAGTGCCATTGCTCAGAACGAGCAATGGCACCTAAATTTCCATTGTTTACCAAGAAAAATGAGTTAATGCTTATAAAGACTTTATGGCGAGGTGATAAACCTTGGTAAAAAAAATAGCAATTTTAGTTACAACCGTTTCACACCAAGCCTTCGATATTTTGCTTGATAGCTGTGTAACGGAGAACCAGTCAACCTTTCATTCATGAAAACTTCAGGGAAAACGGGGAACCAAACATGATACGATTTGTTGAGGTTGCTGTGGTGCTCTGGTTTTTGCTTGTATTTGGATCAGTCGGATGCTTCATTTTATCCATTCTCACATTATTTATTACTAAATTAAATATATGGACAATCTCCATTAATGAACGTATGATTATTGAATATAAATGAAAACATTGTGACAAAAGGAGAAATTGATCATCATGGTCTATTTCTCCTTTTACCTTAATGTTATCAAAGGTCGTCTACCTAAGATGCATCAAAATGTGTCTGTAAGTGGTAAAGTGTCAAATCTATATCATCTGTATGAGTCAAAGCGAATACATGTATTGGATTTAACCCTTTCCCTCATACAACATTTCTGCAGCAGACGACTTTGAACATATTTTGTCAAAAAATAGAAAATCTCCATAATTGAATGGATAACCTATGACAAAAAGTGGAAAACATTGTGGCAAAAGGAGAAATTGCACGTTTTGTGCAATGTCTTCTTTTGTCACTATGTTTTCAAAAAGCCGTCTGCTGCAGAGGTGTCAGAAAGCGTCTATATGAGGGAAAGGGTTAATAGATGTTTGTGTATGCAGGTGCACAGGTTTTCTAGATATGAAGTGCTTCTTTTGCTTGAAGAGTTTTCTTTGGTCATATTGAATTTCAGCATTCAGTAGTTGCTAGAAAACTTTGAGGTCAATTTATTTCTTCACCTATTTTCTGACTATGGTATATATACAGTTGGCAAAATCCTCCAAAACAAAAGGCTTTAGAAAGAAAAATTTATAATAAGACGTCTTGTGTGAAAAGGAGAAATCGCTTGAAATAAGGTACAGATTCTGCTTTTCCCAAAGTAATGTCAATTGCAAGCTTAAGAGCCATCACAAACTCTCATCAGAGAAAGAATTTCAATCTATATTTTGAATAAAAATTTATAATTTTCTATACAAAGGTTTCTTTTTCTTTGATAAATCTGTGTGATTTAGGAGAGAAAAAAAAAAATGTCAAAAAATAAAACGCTTGTATTGTTACAAATAAATATAAAAAAATCTTGCATCATCATTACAAACAAATATAGTGAAAAGTAAACTGGTAATTAGATGGTTATAAATACCTTCTGTGTAATATGTTACAGGAACAGGCGAGCTAGTAAACCAGCCAAGTATGAGAAGAAGACGGTTATATTTGGTGATGTAGCCCCAGATGAGGAGGATAACTCCACACACTTTCTGGGTATTATACGGAAATCTCTGAAAGAAGCCCTCGATGGTTTATTGTCTGCCTCAGAAGTAAGTGCTCACGGATTCTTAACCCTTTCCCACATACAACAGATCTGCAGCAGACAACTTTGAAACTATCTAAAGAAAATATTGAAAAACTCTTTAACCCTTTCCCACATACAATCAATCTGCAGCAGAAGACTTTGAAATCATCTGGAGGAAAGCATAGAAAACATCTTTATATTAAAGTTTTGTTTAAGAAAAGATTGTCAAAATGTTTTCAAAAGTCGTCTGCTGCAGAGGCATCAGAAAATGTCTGTATGTGGGAAAGGGTTAAGTGAAAGTAATAATCTTAAATAGAGTTGTAATCAATGCGGAAAAGGGAGAAATGCTCAAAAGTCATTTGTGTCAGAATGAGTCTGCAGATGGGAAAGCCATAAAGCAGGTCATGTCATTTTAAAACTTGACATTCAGGATTTTTTTATTCAGCTAATTTCAGTCTGATCAGGACCTTCCCTGTATACCATTTCTTGGTACACCTGTCATGGGAGCACCTTTAGAACCTACATGACCAATACCCAATTATACCAGTTTGGTATGTAGTTGTATATGCCAGTAATTCTCTTTTGACCACATTGTTTTCCAAATTAGTCTGCTGTTGATGCGTTATACTGCATTATATAAGAAATGTATCCTTTTGTCACAATGTTTTCAAAAGTCCACTGTTGCAGAGGTGTCAGAAGTGCAGCACCTGTATGTGGGAAAAGGTTTAATGTAGTCTGCTATATTCAATTTGATTACGGTAAGAGTTGGCTCAAACAGAGAGATCGCATTTCATGAAAATTTAAACATGGTTGTTTTCTCATAGATGTACTACAGACAGAAAGGCACTAGAACTGTCACCAGACCCCAGGCTTTACAAGAAACGTTTGAACTGTGTGCAGATGTCATAACACAAAAACTACAGTCCTACTTTCAACAGGCGGATGAGTACCATAACCAGTGCCTTCAAGGTAAGTCAATTCATTTATTATACCTCACGTGACTTTGTAATGTTAAATTCTCATATACTCATCATGGGCAATTTCTTACTAACAGTACGTTTTTTACCAGTTAACAGTATACTGTTACATGGCATGCGTGTTAAAATGTTGGTTATGCACGTGCATGACGTCATTTCAAACAATAAAGTCACCATTTAGACGCGTGTGCCATGTAACAGTATACTGTTAACCGGTATATTCATATGTTTGTGTTACATTGTAGTAGATCTACCCATGTTCAACCCCTCTACAAAGGTACAGAATAAATTGAATAAACGTGTAATTTTGTTCAGTATAATAAAATAAATATTGCATGGCTTCCAGTGTGACAGTACATATTGTCATCATTCGGGTAAATACTATTAACGTCGGCTTCGCCTCGGGTAACAGTATTTTCCTCATGTTGACAATATGTACTGTCACACTGGAAGCCATGCAATATTTATATAATTATTTATCCCTTTTCCACCTGCAGACACATTTTGACGCAATAGCAGCAGACAACTTTTGAAAACATTGCGGCCAGAGGTGAAATTGCTCATAATGAGCAATTTCTCCTTTGGCTACAATGTTTTCAACTCTTTTTTAACAATTAAGCTATCTTTTTTGGAGATTTTTCAGGTTTTTGTCACTATGTTTTCAAAGCCGCCTGCTGCAGATTTGTTGTATGTTGGAAAGGGTAAAGCTACTTGTAACAGTTCCCACATACTGCAAATCTGCTGCAAAAGATTCGGAAATGCCCAGGTGAAAAAAATGGAAAATCTCTATAAATGAAGGTTTAACTATTGAATAGAGCAATTTCTGCTTTTTTCACAAAGATTTTAAAAGTTTTCTTCTGCATGTTAATATCTATTTATGTGGTAAAATGTTAAACAGAATTTGACATTGTCTTCTTTGTTTAGAATAATCAAGCTTTACACATTGTCCATTATTTAAAAAAAATGACTAGTTAAATACCATGCAAGCCTAACCATTGCTCAAAATTAATGATATATGCTTTTCTAGTAGAGTAAAATCAATGCCAATGTCCCCCCCAAAAATATGAACTGAAGATTACATACTTATAAAAGTACCTTAAAGTTTAGGTATACACTCTTTTTACTTTCTATTTATAATGTTTCAATTTGACCTAAGCTTTTCTCCCACAGCAGCAAAGGTAGATACAAGGGCAATTTCTCTTTTTGCCAAAATGTTTTCCATATTACTACATAATCATACTTTCATTTGTAAAAATCGTTTATTTCTTTGTTAAAAAATATATAAGCTGTCTGCTACAAGTTTGTTGTTTGTGGGTAAGCTTGTAGTGTATTGATGGTTAACTAATTTTAGGAAACACTAGGCAAACATAATTAAGATACACTTTATTCATTACGTTACAGAGTTAAGAAATCAGTTACAGAGCCTAGAGAAATGTGTTGCACACATACCCCAGTTGGTGGTGTCGGGCGTCCTGAAAGAGCAGATAACTCTGTCACAGACCGCCAGGGGAGATTATGAAGCCCAGTTCACCCAAACACAGACAGATTTAGAGAACAGACAGGTTTGTTGATATTTTAATTTCATAATTAGCATGGATGATTTTTTATCATTACTCCTTATTTGAGCATGCCCTTACAAAATGGAACAAGTTGGTATTTGTGAATAGTGTAGATCCAGACAAGCCTGTGAATCTGCACTGTCTGGTCAAGATCTACACTATTCACATTATACTTGTAAACATAATCAGCCAGTTGCTTGGAAAGACTGTTGTGTGGTGTTCTGGTGTGAGAAAGCCAGGAAACACATAGACTGGTGAACTGGCAGCCGTGACATGACTTTGTTGAAAATGGTGGTAAACCCCACATATACATAAGCTTGCGAGACGTTTCCCTTACCTTGTGTAGATTCTGGTAAGACTGACAGATGAACAGGTTGATCTAAACCTATACTTGGACAGTCTCATTTGTTAGGATATATATCTCTGTTTGTAACAATGAAGGATGGTAATCCTGTAATCCTGGGACTATGAGTAAAAAATCACAGCTTGACCAACATTTCGCTCATTTTCAAGTCATAAACAGCATCATTCTCCTTCCACCAATGGGCTAAAGAAATCCATGTGTAATGGTAACCAGTACAAGAGAGAGATCAGTTGGGATGCAAATGGATAGGTGAACTGGCTCCCATGATGTAACTGAAAGGGGCGGGCGTTTTTAACCCTTTCCCTCATATAAACGCCTTCGGACGCCTCTGCAGCAGACGGCTTTTTGAAAACATAGTGACAAAAGTAGAAATTGCACAAAACGCGCAATTTCTCCTTTTTCCACAATGTTTTCCACTTTTAGTGGATTCAATTATGGAGATTTTCTATGTTTTGACAAAATACGTTCAAAGTCGTCTGCTGCAGAATTGTCGTATGTGGGAAAGGGTTAACTCTACTCAATCAATTAACCCTTTACAACATATAGACGTTTCTTGACGCCCCTGCAGCAGACGACTTATGAAAATATTGTGACAAAATGAGGAATTACTCTAAATGTGCAATTTCTCCACAATGCCACAATATTTTCAACTTTTTCAGTAATTGTATCCTCATATATAGAGATTTCCCATAATTTTTCCGATATGTTTTCAAAGTCGTCTGCTGCTGATTTATTGTATACATGTGGGAATGTGTTAACCCTTTCCCTCATACGACAATTCTGCAGCAGACGACTTTGAACGTATTTTGTCAAAAAATAGAAAATCTCTATAATTGAATGGATAACCTATGACAAAAAGTGGAAAACATTGTGGCAAAAGGAGAAATTTCACGTTTTGTGCAATTTTTAGCTCCACTGGCTGAAAGCCAGTCGAGCTTATGTCATGGCGAATTGTCCGTCGTGCGTGCGTGCGTGCGTGCGTGCGTGCGTGCGTGCGTGCGTGCGTGCGTGCGTTAACATTTTCCTTTAAACGACTTCTTCTCCCTAACCACTTGGCCAATTTGGTTGAAACTTCATGGGAAGCATCCTCTCAATGTCCTCTACTAAATTCCTTCAAATTTTTTTGATCCATTCAAAATTCTGGTTTCCATGGCAACCGAAAGAAAAAAATAGTGAGAACTTAAAAAATCTTCTTCTCCGAAAGTGTCAGGCCGATTTTCAAATAATTTTGTAGAAATGTTCCTTGGGTGACCCTTTATTAGATTCCTTCAAGAAATTTTGATTGGGCTAAAAACATGGCCGCCAGGGGGCGGGGCTTTTTTGCCTTATATAGCTATAGTGAAAACTTAAATAATCTTCTTCTCAAAAAGTGTTCAGCAGATTTTCAAATAATTATGTAGAAATGTTCCGTGGGTGACCCTCTATCAGATTCCTTCAAGCCATGTTGATTGGTAAAAAAACATGGCCGTCACAGGGCGGGGCTATTTTGCCTATATGGCTAAAGAGCAAACTTAAAAAATCTTCTCCTCCAAAAGTGTCAGGCCGATTTTCAAATAATTTTGTAGAAATGTTCCTTGTGTGAACCTTAATTAGATTCCTTCAAGAAATGTTGATTGGGCCAAAAACATGGCCGCCAGGGGGCGGGGCTTTTTTGCGTTATATAGCTATAGTGAAAACTTAAAACATCTTCTTCTCCGAAAGTGTTCAGCCGATTTTCAAATAATTATGTAGAAATGTTCATTGGGTGACCCTCTATCAGATTCCTTCAAGCCATGTTGATTGGTCGAAAAACATGGCCGCCAGAGGGCGGGGCTATTTTGACTTATATGACCATAGTGAAAACTTAAAAAATCTTCTCCTCCGAAAGTGTCAGGCATATTTTCAAATAATTTTGCAGAAACATTCCTTTGGTGACACTCTACAAGATTCCTTTAAGCCATGGTGGTTGGTAAAAAAAATAGCCACCACGGGGCAGGGCTGTTTGGAGATTTTATTTTTGCCTTATGGCCGTGGAGCGATACTGGCCCTCTTGGGCCTCTTGTTTCTTTTGTCACTATGTTTTCAAAAAGCCGTCTGCTGCAGAGGCGTCAGAAATCGTCTATAAGAGGGAAAGGGTTAATGAACCTGAACAAACAGATGATACTGTATTGTCACGGCTGCATGTTTTTCAGGAGGAGCACAAACATCAATTACGTCCAGGATTGGGTCACCCCCACCAGAAACCTCAGCTGGAGGCTCTCTGTGAACAGGAGAAGGACAGACACAAGGAATATGTCGTTGTTGTTGAGGAAAACACCAAAAATCTACAGGTAAACCATGAATAAATATTACTGTTAACCCTTTCCCTAATATAGATGCTTTCTGACGCCTCTGTAGCGGACGGCTTTTTGAAAACATAGTGACAAAAGAAGAAATTGCACAAAACGTGCAATTTTTCCTTTTGCCACAATGTTTTCCACTTTTTGTCATAGGTTATCCATTCAATTATGGAGATTTTCTATTTTTTGACAAAATACGTTCAAAGTTGTCTGCTGCAGAATTGCCGTATGAGGGAAAGGGTTAAACCCTTTCCCACATATAGACACATTTTGATGCATCTGCAGCAGATGACTTTTGAAAACATTGTGGCAAAAGGGGAAGGACAGACACAATGAATATGGTGCTGTTGTCGAGGAGTACACCAAAAATCTGCAGGTAAACAATGAACAAATACTTTTGTCCTTTTCCCACATATAGATGCATTTTGACGTATCTGCAGCAGAAGACTTTTGAAAACATTGTGGCAAAAGGAGAAATTGCTCATTATGAGCAATTTCTCCTTTTTCCCACCATTTTTTCAGTCGTTTTCCATAATGACATTATCAATTTAAGCAATTTTGCATATTCTTGTCTCAATGTTTTAAAGTTGTCTGGTACAGAGTTGTGTGGGTAAGAGTTAACACTTTCCCTTATACAGATGGCTTTTGAAAACATTGTCGTCTAACCCTTTCCCTCATACAACAATTCTGCAGCAGACGACTGAACATATTTTGCCAAAAAATGGAAAATCTCTAAAATTGAATGAATAACCTATGACTAAAAGTGGAAAACATTGTGGCAAATGGGGAGAAATTGCTCGTTTTGAGCAATTTCTTCTTTTTTCACTATGTTTTCAAAAAGCCATCTGCTGCAGAGGCGTCAGAAAGCATCTATATGAGGGAAAGGGTTAAAGAACTTTCTGAAGGTGAGCAAATTCTCCTTTTTTCACAATGATTTCAAATATTGTCTTCTGCATACATCAATTTGTCTGTATCAGGAAAAGGGTTGATGAAGCAGGAAAAACATTTAAAAAATAAAATTCCAATAAATATTTCAAGCTTTCCATCCTTTGAATGTAGATTTCTGTCCGTTGATATGTTTTATGTAATATTTTACTACATTTACAGACAAGCGCAGAAAAACATGCTAAGAATTTTGTGGAAGCATTAGCCAGAATGTCCGAGACTCAACTACTTCAGTACGATAACATGTTAGTCATAGATGATGTGGAGAAGGGACGTAAGTAAAACAATTAAATTCACCTTTTTACATATCTGTAGGAGACGATTTTATAAACATCTTGGCCAAAATGGAAAATCTCTTATAAGTTAAAATATTGTTATTGAAAAGAGTTGAAACAAAATGTGGCACAATGAGAAATATGCTTATAATGAGCTAATCTCCTTTTGCTACATTGTTTTTAAAGGTCGTCTGAATCGGGAAAGGGTTAACCCTTTCCCTCATACGACAATTCTGCAGCAGACGACTTTGAACGTATTTTGTCAAAAAATGGAAAATCTCTATAACTGAATGGATAACCTATGACAAAAAGTGGAAAACATTGTGGCAAAAGGAGAAATTGCACGTTTTGTGCAATTTCTTCTTTTGTCACTATGTTTTCAAAAAGCTGTCTGCTGCTGATGCGTTAGAATGCGTCTGCAGGTGGGAAAGGGTTAAACAGTAATATTTGTTTATGGTTTACCTGTAGATTTTTTGTGTTTTCTTTAAATCTGCAGCAGACAACTTTGAAAATATTAAGGCAAAAATATGGAACAATTCTATTATGGTAAAATGTAATTATTGGGTAGTGTTGAAAACATTGTTGCAAAAGGGGAATTTGCTCTTCATAAGCATTTTCTTCTTAATTTTAACATATTTTACATCGTTAAGAAACAAGCTTTTAGCATATATATTAATCACGCTAGATGTTTTCTTCCTGGAGACTTAAGGCAGAACCCACTCATCACGGGATTCAAACCTTGGACCTTTGGTACAAGACATGCTACCACTGCACCAGTTATCCACAAATGGGTTAAACAGTAATATTTGTTTTTGGTGAACCTGTAGCTTCATATTCAGCTTAGTTAATGAGTTTATTAAAAGTGATACTAAATAAATATGAATGAGATATTCTATTTATCACATAAAGTGATTTGTGAGGCGTATTTCGAGAAAACGTACATATTTCTACATGAAAATTACCAGTTTATGACGTCAAACCACTTATGTGGCGTCATTTTCATAGTTTGGTTTCCGAGTTGTAACAAAGACTTGAGTGTAAGACTGGAAACCAAATTAGTAGTGTCATGTGTCATATGATATTTATGTAATGGCATTTTGTGATAAATAAAAATATAATTAATGAATAGTTATTTCTTCTTTTGCCGCAATGTTTTCAAAAATGGTCTGCTGCAGATGCATCGAAATATATGCGCAAGTGGTAAGGTTTAAAAGTATTAGTGAACGTAATCATTCGATGTTTATCAAACCTATATCATGGAATTCTGTTTGACAGGTGTTGAGGCAAAGAAGTATCCAACAACCGAGTTGATTAGACGTAAAAAGGTCGGAGAGCCTCTGGAGGACGATGATGATAAGGATGCTCTTCCTAGGGGTAAAAACACATGGACTGGTGTGCCCATCAACGACATGGTGGCAGGCGAGATACCCAGTAAACCCCAGTTAACAGCTTCTGTTACCACTGCTAAAACGACCCTAGGACACAGTGCTACCATTACTGCTAGGGACCAAGCTTTAGAGGTAAGGGATAAGGGAGTCTAAGCAAATAAGTTAAATTAACCATTTACCTGATATAGACACTTTTTGACGCCTCTGCAGCAGACAGCTTTTTGAAAACATAGTGACAAAAGAAGAAATTGCACAAAACGTGCAAATTCTCCTTTTGCCACAATGTTTTCCACTTTTTGTCATAGGTTATTCATTCAATTATGGAGATTTTCCATTTTTTGAGAAAATACGTTCAAAGTCGTCTGCTGCAGAGTTGTCGTATGTGGGAAACGGTTAACCATTTACCTGATATTAGACAGGTTTGCTTTCAAAATCAAATCAAATTCTGGACAAGTTGAAACAAATATTTTGAAACTGTTTTTTTTTAAAACATTGCAGGAACGGAGAAATTGCTTGTTTTGAGCAATTTCTTGTTTCCCCCCACGATATTTTAAAATCTGTCTGATGCAATATATATAGTAAATGTTGAAGTAGAATCCTTAACCCTTTCCCTCATACAACAATTCTTCAGCAGACGACTTTGAACGTACTTTGTCAAAACATAGAAAATCTCCATAATTGAATGGATAAAAACTATGACAAAAAGTGGAAAACATTGTGGCAAAAGGAGAATTTGCACGTTTTGTGCAATTTCTTCTTTTGTCACTATGTTTTCTAAAAGCCTTGATATAACTGAGAAATTGTTAAAAACGGCGTTAAACCCCACTCAATAAATCAATCAATCCTAGGAACAATAAGCATGTCTATACCAAGTCACATAACTCTGGATTTAATGATAATTCAGAAATGCCCCTTTTTAGGCTAAAAAAACCCAGATGAGTGTTGGTGTTCGCTCCGCGGCACTCATGTTTCAGTATGTTGTGTTTTTCCCACATGCAAACACATTTTGATGTGTTGCAGTAGACGACTTTTGCTCACAATGAGCAATTTCTCCTTTTGTCACAATGATTTATGGTACTTCCAATTATGGTGTTTTGTCATATTTTTGCCTATATGTTTTTGTTGTTTAAGTTGTCTGTTGCAGATTTGTTGTATTTGGGAACGGGTTAGAATAAACAAAAAATCGTACAACTTGAAATAAACATTCAGATAAAATTAATGTAATGATTATGTTCTTATTTTCAGGAGTATAAAACACAATTTAGGAAAACCCTTCAAGAAATTGAAGATGAGAAACAGCGACTCATGGTTGCAGAGCAAAGATGGATGGATAGTTGGGACACATCTGTGGAAAAAGTTAGGAAGTTATATCAGTGAATGAACAGACTTTTCACAAACTGAATGTGTGCACTTGTTGATAGAAGTATTTATCAGAAAATAAAATTCTTATTACTAAAAATAATAAATGAAAAAAATGAAAAATTCAATTGTTATTTTGTAATAGAAATGCATCCATTTGTATTTTTGTGATAGACATTCCATTTTCTTTGAACCCTTTCCAACATGCAGACACTTTTTGCAGGCGACAACGTTTGAAAATATTGTCGCAAAAGGAGAAATTCATTATAATCAGCAATTTCTCCCCAGCAACAAAGTTTTCAAGTCTATTTAATAATGATTATTTATTTAATATAGACATGTTCCAAATGTGTGTCTAGTTGTCATCTGCTGTAGTTTTGTTGTTTGTGGGAAAGGGTTAAAAATTCATTAACCCTTTTCCACATACAACAAATATGCAGCAGACGACTTTGAAAACATACCCAAAAACAATTGGAAACTCCATTTAAATGAAAGTACAATAATTGAATAGAGTTGAAAACATGGTGGCAAAAGGAGAAATTGCTCGTTCTGAGCAATTTCTTCTTTTGTCGCAATGTTTTCAAAAAGCTGTCTGCTGCAGAGGCGCCAGAATGAGGGAAAGGGTTAAAGTAAGGAACTGCGAGCGACTGAGCATTATATTTAAATTTAGAAGTACTATTTTTGTATTTGTCTTGTAGATCATGTTGATTGGTGATAATCCCTGTGTAATAATATATAAATTTGTTTTTTCCCAATGTATTTCATAAGCAGTCCAGCTTTGATACATTCACTGATACATAAACATATCTGAATTCATGACCAATTTTCATGACGGCAGAATTTGTTCTAGGATAAAAATAAACATATTGAACACAATTCTTGTACATGCAAAAGATTATACCTTTGTTAGAAAGGTTTAGGCAACTTTCAAACAGTTTCAAGTTATACCACATTTTGATGTGTTTCCATATGATAGAAAAATCAGCCTTATTGAAATGCAATTGTTTTTCATACAAAACTTCCTGCTTAACTATGCTATTTTTCATAAAGTTTCAATTTTCGAAATGTTTCGTTTGTCTTCGTAATCCGTCCAGCTTATAATGATAGTTTTACTCTGTGATTGTTTATTTACAAAATTATTGGAATATCTAATATCTCTTCAACTGTGATAGTATGTATTGTAAGTTCCTGAATAAAATGTGCATTATTTTCATCTTTCTTGTCTTAAAATGTTTCCTACCAAAATTAAATATTTCCGACACCCATTTGAAGAAAAATCTTGTCAAGGCTACATATTCTTTGATAGAAAACCTAATGGTAATTTAGTCTTTCCCACTTATAGACACATTTTGACGCATCTACAGCCAGACGACTATTGAAAACATTGTGACAAAAGGCAAAATTGCTCAAAATTCCTGGCATGATTAAAAAATATTTGGCACCATTATTCTTTGGATGACCCTCTACCAAGATTGTTCAAATTATTCCAATCCGTTGAAAAACATGGCCGCAGCTTGTTTTCCTTATATGTGTATAGTGAAAACTTAAAAAATCTTCTTGTCAAAAGTACTTGTTGGTTTCATTTTAAAACAATTTGGCGCAGATGATCCTTGGATTCCCTTTGTCAAGATTGTTAAAATTATTCCGATCCGTTGAAAAACATTACCACCAGGGGGCAGAGCTTGTTTTCCTTATATGTGTATAGTTAAAACTTAAAACTTGGCAACGATTTCCTTGGGTTACCCTCTACCAAGAATGTTCAAATATTTCCGATCCGTTGAAAAACATGGCCACAGGGGGCGGAGCTTGTTTTCCTTTTATGTGTAAATGGTGAAAACTTAGAAAATTTTCTTGTCCAAATTACTGGCCTGATTTGAAAATGCATTGGCAATGTTTCTTAGGTGACTCTCTACCAAGATTGTTCAAATTATTCTGATCCATTGAAAAACATGGCCATCAGGTGGCAGAGCTTGTTGTCCCCCGCTTTCGCGAAAGCGCGGGGACTATTATTTCTCATTCGTCAGTCCGTCAGTCCGTCACGCTGTCACACTTTCGTTTCCGGGCTATTTCTCTGCAACCGCTTTTTCGAATTTGATGAAACTTCATAGGAAGGATCACCACCAAGTGTAGATGCGCATATCGTGTTTGCGTTCCGGTTGGATTATTTTTCACGGAGTTATGGCCCTTTACCCCTATGTATGACTAAATTCATTTCCGGGCTATTTCTCTGCAACCGCTTTTTGGAATTTGATGAAACTTCATAGGAAGGATCACCACCAAGTGTAGATGCGCATATCGTGTTTGCGTTCCGGTTGGATTATTTTGCACGGAGTTATGGCCCTTTACCCCACCATCAGGCTATGTATGACTAAATTCATTTCCGGGCTATTTCTCTGCAACCGCTTTTTGGAATTTTATGAAACTTCATAGGAAGGATCACCACCAAGTGTAGATGCGCATATCGTGTTTGCGTTCCGGTTGGATTATTTTTCACGGAGTTATGGCCCTTTACTCCACCATCAGGCTATGTATGACTAAATTCATTTCCGGGCTATTTCTCTGCAACCGCTTTTTGGAATTTTATGAAACTTCATAGGAAGGATCACCACCAAGTGTAGATGCGCATATCGTGTTTGCGTTCCGGTTGGATGATTTTTCACGGAGTTATGGCCCTTTACCCCACCATCCGGCTATGTATGACTAAATTCATTTTTCCGGGCTATTTCTCTGCAACCGCTTTTTGGAATTTGATGAAACTTTATAGGAAGGATCACCACCAAGTGTAGATGCGCATATCGTGTTTGCGTTCCGGTTGGATGATTTTTCACGGAGTTTTACCCACCATCCGGCTATGTATGACTTAATTCATTTCCGGGCTATCTCTCTGCAACCGCTTTTTGGATGATTTAATTTTCCATATAATTTAATGAGGTCAATCTGTTTAGACTTCACAAATACAACTGACATATTACTATAAACAATAAAGCCTTCTCTAGACAGAAAAGACAGTTACAATATGCCAGGAAGCGTTGCAACCCAACCAATAAAACCCCCAAAGCGGGGGACCATAATTCTCTGAATTTGCTTGTTTTCCTTACATGTGTATAGTGAAAATCTTCTTGTCCAAAGGTCCTGGACGCATTTGAAATTAATTTGGCACAGATGTTCCTTGGGTGACCTCTACCAGATCAAATTATTCCGATCCGTTGAAAAAAAATGGCTGCCAGGGGGTGGGGCTTGATTTCCTTGTATGATTATATAGTGAAAACATTAAAAAAAACTTCTTGTCAAAATCACAGGCCTGATTTTGAAATAACTTGGCACAAGTGTCCCTTGGGTGACCATTTACCAAGTTATATTAAATCAGGTAAGCGATCCAGGGCCATCATGGCCCTCTTGTTTCAAAAGTTGTCTGTTACAGATGCATCAAAAGGTGGGGGATGGATTCAAGAAAATGTTATATAATAATTAAGAAACAGTGTTCATGAAACAGTTTATTCTTTCCCTTGATTTTATGTAATAAATTATAAGATACTGTACTCTTTAACAGAAATACAAAAATAGTTTATAAAATAATAACTTTAATAACAGCAAAATATATCACAGATCGACATTAAAATACTGAAACTTGAACATCAAAGAATATGACCAACATGTAGGACATTTTGTTTCATTGCAAAACTGTCTGTTCCCTTTATAGAAGATAAAATATTGAAAATGAACTCTCAAACGGATACCTAAATTTTACCCAATTAATCCTTTCCCTCATATAAACGCTTTCTGACGCCTCTGCAGCAGACGGCTTTTTGAAAACATAGTGACAAAAGAAGAAATTGCACAAAACGTGCAATTTCTCCTTTTCCCTTAATGTTTTCCACTTTTTGTCATAGGTTATCCATTCAATTATGGAGATTTTCTATTTTTTGACAAAATACGTTCAAAGTCGTCTGCTGCAGAATTATCGTATGAGGGAAAGGGTTAAAGAAGACGGCGTTTTGAAAACATAGTGACAAAAGAAGAAATTGCACAAAACGTGCAATTTCTCCTTTTCCCACAATGTTTTCCACTTTTTGTCATAGGTTATCCATTCAATTATGGAGATTTTCTATTTTTTGACAAAATACGTTCAAAGTCGTCTGCTGCAGAATTGTCGTATGAGGGAAAAGGGTTAAGCAAAAAGGGAGTAAAAATTATAGTAAGATCACACTTTACTATGCAGGTTGATCATGATCTGAACAATATTAAGCATTTCATTTAATAAACAGAAACAAAAATATCATTATTTCAAAATTTACAGGCAACCTTGTGATAATCAGTATTGCTTGTGATACTATAACCCTTTCCTACATTCATCAAATCTTCAGCAGACGACTGAATATATCTACAAAAAAACATGGAAAATCTTTATAAACAGTATAATTACTGTATAGAATTAACAAGATTGTGGCAAAAGGAGAAATAGTCTTCTGCTGCAATTGTATCTGCATATTGGAAAGGGTAAATAGAAGCAGAAAGTTTAACACACACTAAAAACAATTCACACACTGTTTACATATGGTAGATAGAGATTCAACACCTCATTTCTATGTCGCAAATCAATGTTCGAAATTCTCTGTTGATACACGTAATGCGCGTAGTCTCTCCGCTGGTCCACTTCGGGGTTCAGGAGTACGACCTTCTGATTGACGGGGATTCGTTCATGAGACGCTGAGGAACCAGGCAGAACCTTGACCTTCTGTGGTGTAACACTGCGTTGTCCGTATTCACCAAGTGATTCATTAGCCTGAAAAACGAAATATTTATATTGGAATACATGTGTATCAATCCTTTGTCTGCTGCAGACTTGTTGAATGTGGAAAATAGTTTACATTTTTGAAAAGAAGTTTTTGTTCCTGAAAAGAACTTAACCATTTTGAAATCACAAAAAAAAATCTACAACATTTACACACTAGTACTCTGTTAAAAAGTGCTGCTTTGCAGACTGTTAAACAATTAAGCAATTGGAAAAAGATTAATGCAGACCAATTCTGATATTTGTCTGATTAAAATAATTGTAAACAAAAACCTAGAAAACTTGGCAATAATTGACTATGCTTTAGTGTATTACAACATTTCCGTAATGATTGAATTCAACTTAGATTACACATGTCAATATTTCAACGTAAAACAAAAGGTGTGTTTTTTTAACCCTTTCCCTCATACGAAAATTCTGCAGCAGACGACTTTGAACTTATTTTGACGAGAAATAGAAAATCTCTATAATTGAATGGATAACCTATGACTAAAAGTGGAAAACATTGTGGCAAAAGGAGAAATTGCTCGTTTTGAGCAATTTCTTCTTTTGTCACTATGTTTTCAAAAAGCCGTCTGCTGCAGAGGCGTCAGAAAGCGTCTATATGAGGGAAAGGGTTAAACGAATACATATTACGGATTCAACCAAAGAGAAATAACCAAAAGATCAGAGATCTAGATTAGGGGCATGTTTTTCATGTTCTTAACCCTTTCCCACTTGCAGACATAATTTGAGGCATCTGCAGCAGATGTCTTTCTAAGTGTGTTGAGCAATTTCTCCTTTTGCCACACTGTTCTCAGATCTATTCAATAATAATTCTTTCCTTTGCACAGATTTTCCGTATTTTTGCATAGATTATTTTTTTAAAGTTGTCTGCTGCAGATTTGTTGTATTGGGAAAAGGGTTTAAATTCTTTTTAATGTCATCCTAATCCTATGTTGTCCCACTGAGACGAGTCTTTTGGGAACAACAAGGTAGAGTTAACCCTTTCCCTTATACAACAATTCTGCTGTGAACGACTTTAAACATATTTTGCCAACAAGAGGCCCATGAGGGCCTATGCTCTACTGGTATGGTTCTTTGGTCATTTTCAATCCAGAGCATGTATGTATGGTGAAGATCGGATAGTAAATGGAGGCTCTTTTGTGTTCACAAGCTGTATTATAGCAATTTTTACAATTTCATGGGCCATAATCCAGTTTTGCATGGGCGGATCTGGCTAATTTTCAAAAGGAACCAAGCTCTCATCAATATTTAACTTCTACCTAAGTTTGGTGAAGATCAGATAGTAAATGGAGCCTCTATTGTGTTCACATGCTCAATTATAGCAATTTGGACAATTTCAAGGGCCATAATCCAGTCTTGCATGGGCGGATCTGGCTGGTTTATGAAAGGAACTGAGCTCTCATGGATATCTAACTACTGTATAAGTTTGGTTGAGATACAATCAAAAGTGAAGACTGTATCGTGTTAACAAGCTCTTTTATAGCAATTTTGACCATTTCAAGGGCCATAATCCAGTCATGCATGGGCGGATCTGGCTGGTTTTCGAAAGGAACCGAGCTGTCATGGATATCTAACTACTGTATAAGTTTGGTTGAGATACAATCAAAAATAAAGACTATCGTGTTAACAAGCTCTTTTATAGCAATTTTGACCATTTCAAGGGCCATAATCCAGTCATGCATGGTTTTCGAAAGGAACCGAGCTCTCATGGATATCTAACTACTGTATAAGTTTAGTTGAGATACAATCAAAAGTGAAGACTGTATCGTGTTAACAAGAAATTGTTTACGGACGGACGGACGCACGCACGCACGCACGCACGCACACACGCGCGACGGACAAATCGCCACGACGCCTTTGGCCAGTAGAGCTAAAAAATGGAAAATCTCTATAATTGAATGGATAACCTATGACTAAAAGTGGAAAACATTCTGACAAAAGGAGAGAATTGCTCGTTTTGAGCAATTTCTTCTTTTATCACTATGTTTTCAATAAGCCGACTGCTGCAGAGGTGTCAGAAAGCATCTATATGAGGGAAAGGGTTAAATTCAGTTATAAGAGAGGTATTGTGGGGTTTGACAAACACCATAAGTTTACTTTTCCTTATCAAGGTCTTAACCCTTTCCCACTTGTAGATGCATTTTGACGCATCTGCAGCAGACAACACTTTTGAAAACATAGTGACAAATGGTGAAATTGCTCAAAACGAGCAAATCTCTTCTTTTGCCACAATTTTGTTCAGAAATAGCTCATACTTTTTTAGTGATTTTCTGTGTTTTTGCCTAGATGGTTTCAAAGCCGTCTGCAGCAAATTTGTTGTTTGTGGGAAAGTGTTAAAAGAATTGCAACACTGCAAAGTGGTTTCACACAAGATTTAAAATTGTACTACAATTTGAAAGCCTTAATCAATATGCTAGGTGGGTGAAAGATATAACATACTGTGTCAGGCAATAAAGGGTCTTTACTCTTTAATGAATGCTATTTCTGATTTAACTCTTTCTAATATGCAACAGACAACTTTTGGAAACATTGTGTCAAAAGAAGAAATTGCTCATAATGAGCATGTTATTCCTTTTGCCATAATGTTTTCAACTTTATTAAAATAAATATACTTTTATTTAACCCTTTCCCTCATACGACAATTCTGCAGCAGACGACTTTGAACATATTTTGTCCAAAAATAGAAAATCTCTATGATTGAATGGATAACCTATGAAAAAAAGTGGAAAACACTGTGGCAAAAGAAGAAATTGCTTGTTTTGAGCAATTTCTTCCTTTGTCACTATGTTTTCAAAAAGCCGTCTGCTGCAGAGGCGTCAGAAAGCGTCTATATGAGGGAAAGGGTTAAAACAAAGATTTTCCATTTTTTGCCTAGATGTTTTCAAAGTTGTCTGCTGCAAAATGTTTATATGTGAGGAAGGGTTATATAAATGCATAGGCATAAAACCTGAGAAACTATCCAAATTTCAGATTTGTTGTCTGTATTCATAATTCTTATACACAAACCTTTAATCCTTTCCCACATGCAGATGTATTTTAATGCATCTGTTGCAGACGGCATTTGAAAACTCTGACAAAAGGAGAAATAAGTCATAATGAGCAATTAGATTTAAGGCCCGGCCAAAACTGTGTGTATCTCGAGACTTGTCTGAGAATTTGCAGTACTCACAAAACCATTTCTTACCTGACCATGAATGGTGTACATGTATATGTGGTATATTGTAAAACCCGAAAGAAACCAGACAGAGAAAGTGAAATGTTCTATAATATGTCTTTACTAAAATCCTTTGAAAAATCATAGAACAAGATCAGTCTTCATGCTCATGCAGTACAATCTTGATCTGCACTGTTCAAAGCTTTTATAACTTTTGGTAGGAATGAGATTATACGAAATCAAAAGAGAAAAGGAAAATTTAGAATAAAATATAGGAAAACAAATTGGTTTTGACATGCAATTTCTCTTTTCCCTTTCATTTTTTCCATTGTTCAAAAGTTTTCATATCTCCCATCTATAGCGATTTCCCACATGCTACAGCATCTCAATGTGTGTTCAGCAAATGAAGTTATAATGAAAACATTCAGACATAATCAGAAATTGCTTATTTGTTTTAACCCTTTCCCTCATATAGACGCTTTCTGACGCCTCTGCAGCGGACGTCTTTTTGAAAACATAGTGGTAAAAGAAGAAATTGCACAAAACGTGCAATTTCTCCTTTTGCCACAATGTTTTCCACTTTTTGTCACAGGTTATCCATTCAATTATGGAGATTTTCTATGTTTTGACAAAAATACGTTCAAAGTCGTCTGCTGCAGAATTGTCGTATGAGGGAAAGGGTTAAAGCAGACGGCGTTTTGAAAACATAGTGACAAAAGAAGAAATTGCACAGAACGTGCAATTTCTCCTTTTGTCACAATGTTTTCCACTTTTAGTCATAGGTTATCCATCTGACAAAATACGTTCAAAGTCGTCTGCTGCAGAATTGTCGTATGAGGGAAAGGGTTAACCATATTTTGTTGTATGTGGGAAAGGGGGTGGCAGTTTGTTCTACAATGTATTCAAATTTGAATAGAGAATACAATGGCTTTACCCTTTGACCGCTGGGCTGGATTTTGGTGAAGCCCGCGTTACCAGAACAGATCCAGGTCAGCGGGCGCATCAGTGCCCTCTGACTTGGCTCTCAACTGCTGGCTGCTCAAACTCATCATTTATATCTTTATAGTCCTAGACGCTAATATGGACTCTTCCAAATGCAAAGCTGGACAAGCCCTATTTGTAAAAATTCAGCATTGAAAGGGTTTTACCCTTTCCCTCATACAACAATTCTGCAGCAGACGACTTTGAACATATTTTGTCAAAAAATAGAAAATCTCTTTAATTGAATGGATAACCTATGACTGAAAGTGGAAAACACTGTGGCAAAAGGAGAAATTGCTCGTTTTGAGCAATTTCTACGTTTGTCACTATGTTTTCAAAAGGCCGTCTGCTGCAGAGGCGGCAGAAAGCGTCTATATGAGGGAAAGGGTTAAAAAAGAAACAAAAAGAAAGGTGCTACGAGCATATTCACACAGTACCACACAGTACTGGTCTCACCTTGATACTGTGTTTAGTCTGTGTATAGGGTTTATTATAATTACATAAATATCAAAGCATTAAATCGATAAATTTCGACAAAAAATACTTGTGCACAACTTTTGTTTAAATGGTGTTTTATGCTGCTTTTTAAAACCCTAGGAAAATGACGTCACGTCAGCGGTTTGACGTCCTAACATTGGTCATTTGGCGCCAAAACCTGTAAATTTCATCTAGAAATATTGTAAACGTTAAGTACATTTTATAGAAAGACGCCTCAATAAGTGATTTCCGTGATTTTGGGATAAAAAAAAGTGATTTTAAAGGAAGAATCAATGAATGGCAGCCATTTTGTCGACTATTGACTTCAAACTGACCCACTATAGAAATTTAGGGGGTCAGCATGTGACTGCTCTTGTCCAATGAAATCGCTAGTTTCTAGTTGGAGGTGAAATAAATGCTGTTTTACGCCGCTTTCAACAATTTGTCAGTTATATAACAGCATATCCTGGGTAAGTTACCAGTACTACTGGTTCATTTATCCTCACACCAGCCAGTCAGTCGTTATGCTAACCCCGCAACCATGAGCACCAAGGAGGGCAGCCATTAGTCTTTGGTATGACCAGGCCAGGGATCAAACTATCGACCTCCGGCACATGAGCTGGATGCTCTACCACGACACCAACGAGTTGACTTCGAAAATACATTGACAAAAACATGAAAAATCTTCATAACCCTTTCCCTCATATAGACGCTTTCTGACGCCTCTGCAGCAGACAGTTTTTTGGAAACATAGTGACAAAAGAAGAAATTGCTTAAAACGAGCAATTTCTCCTTTTTGCCACAATGTTTTCCACTTTTAGTCATAGGTTATCCATTCAATTATAGAGATTTTCTATTTTTGGATAAAAATATGTTCAAGTTCTATCTTTTGACAAAATATGTTCAAAGTCGTCTGCTGAGAAATTGCTCATCAAAAGTTGTCTGCTGAGAAATTGCTCATCAAAAGTCGTCTGCTGAGAAATTGCTCATCAAAAGTTGTCTGCTGAGAAATTGCTCATCAAAAGTTGTCTGCTGAGAAATTGCTCATCAAAAGTCGGCTGAGAAATTGCTCATCAAAAGTTGTCTGCTGAGAAATTGCTCATCAAAAGTCGTCTGCTGAGAAATTGCTCATCAAAAGTCGTCTGCTGAGAAATTGCTCATCAAAAGTTGTCTGCTGAGAAATTGCTCATCAAAAGTTGTCTGCTGAGAAATTGCTCATCAAAAGTCGTCTGCTGAGAAATTGCTCATCAAAAGTCGTCTGCTGAGAAATTGCTCATCAAAAGTTGTCTGCTGAGAAATTGCTCATCAAAAGTTGCGTCTGCAGGTGGGTTAAATAGAGATTATTCAACTTATTTTTTGAAAGATAAGAATATAATTCACGAGCCATCTCGTGAATGGGAGTGACGTCACGAGTGGCTCCTCCCATTCACAAGATGGCGAGTGAATTATATTCTAATCTTTGAAAATATAAGTTGAATAATCTGTTTATTACATTTCATTGTTATTTGTTGTAATACGTTAAATTTTTAAATACGTGTCTTCAACCATAGTTTATATTTACTGTGGAATATTGTTTGTCGTTTGACCTACTTTGCGCATTATTTTCGGATGAGGCGTGGCCATGGAAAAAAGGGAGGTGCACGCATGCGCAATTGTGTAGTAGATTATAACACTGGTGTGTAATAACAATAAATCAACGATTATGAATTTTCTTTCACCGAGATATCCTTATCTTTGATGGATAGAAATGTAATAAAGTAAAATATCATGTATAACGGTTTAGGCCCCTTGCATTAGAGCAAAGACAAGTTATGAATAAAATATATATGTACCTGAGCAACAACAGTCATCTGATGCCATGTCTTTGCCCTTTCTAAATACTCCTTGAAATTTTCATCAAGGTCAGAGCGGCTGAAACATAAGTGGAAATGATAAATGTAAGAATTTATATAAAATGATACATAACTGTTCATATAAAATAATACATGTATATAACTATTCATATAAAATGATAAATTATAACTGTTTATTAAAAATCATACATAGCTGTTTATATAAAACGTAAAGCATTCATAATAACTTAAAACCTAAACTTGATAAAAACTAGAATCGTTTACCAAGGACATGGATGCCCTCCACACACATACATATTTTGTTTGATTAGCACCTGTCAAGGACTGTAATCCGAGTGGCTGCCAAAAATCATATCCAAACTACATAACTATACATGATACAATGATCCACATTTCCACAAAGGGATAGCGATTGTACATTTTGTATGTCAAACATTATTTTTGAGATATGCACAACAATACACAAAACTGCACCTATACAATACGTTGCCAATATTTTCAAAAAGTTAAATGATTCGAAGCCATACATTTTTGAAGATATATAAGACAAAAATCTCTTTGACCGATACATAGATCGACAGATGGACAAAGTTAAATCTTGTGGGGCATGAAAAACTCTTTCCACTACATTACATATTTCCAAAGTTATATTATCTGATCCCCATAACCCTTTTCCTCATATAGACGCTTTCTGACACCTCTGCAGCAGACAGCTTTTTGAAAACATAGTGACAAAAGAAGAAATTGCTCAAAATGAGCAATTTCTCCTTTTGCCACAATGTTTTCCACTTTTAGTCATAGGTTATCCATTCAATTACAGAGATTTTCTATGTTTTGACAAAATATGTCCAAAGTCGTCTGCTGCAGAATTGTCGTATGAGGGAAAGGGTTAAAACAATGTTTTTTGACTTTCATTTTCCACTGTAAGTTTTACATACCTTCTTGCCAATTTGATTTTCTGTTCCATTTCTGTGGGATGTTCTGTGACACTTTGCCATGGAGTGCTCATACGTAACTGAAAGTTAATAGTACACCATGGTTATATAATAATATACTGGAAATATGCAAGGCTGATGCAGTCAACATTTGACAACAAAACACTTCTGAAAACTTTGTTTTAAAGTTTGTGATTGGTTGAGCAAGCAATTTCATCTTTTATTCAATTTTCTTGCAGAGGCCTTTTGAAACATCTGTGCAGACGACTTCTGAAAACTTTATGGCAAGAGAAGAAATTGCTCATAATGAGTTATTTCTCATTTTACCATTTTTTTTCCCCTCAATTCTAACCAATAATCATACTTTCATTTTAACCCTTTCCCTCATATAGACGCTTTCTGACGCCTCTGCAGCAGACGGCTTTTGAAAACATAGTGACAAAAGAAGAAATTGCACAAAACGTGCAATTTCTCCTTTTGCCACAATGTTTTCAACTTTTAGTCATAGGTTATCCATTCAATTATAGAGATTTTCTATTTTTTGACAAAATATGTTCGAAGTCGTCTGCTGCAGAATTGTCGTATGAGGAAAAGGGTTAACAGACTTGTCATATTTTTGCATAGATGTTTTCAATGTTGTCTACTGCAGAATTGTTGTATGTGAGTAAAGGTTAACCCTTTCCCACATATTTTGTCAAAAAAATGGAAAATCTCTATAATTGAATGAATAACCAATGCCTAAGAGAGGAAAACATTGTGGCAAATGGAGAAATTGCTCATCATGAGCAATTTCTTCTTTTGCCACAATGTTTTCAAAAGTCGTCTGCTTCAGAGGTGTCAGAAAGCGTCTGCCTGAGGGAAAGGGTTAAATGTTCAACCTATCGTCTGTTTTTTGTTGATGTTCCATTTTGTGTACATAACGCTTATCCTGCTAAATTCCCTTTGACCGATATCATCAATCATGATTTACTGATATCATCAACCATGATTTACTGATATCATCAACCATGATTTTTGAACAGTTCTTACCCTTATTCCACATACAGACGCTTCTGATGCCTCTCTAGCAGACGACTATTGAAAACAATGTGGCAAAATAAGAAATTGTTCATAATGGCAATATCTTATTTTGGCACAATTGTTTCCACTTTATTCAATAATCATACTGTCCTTTATAAAGTATTTCCATAATCGCTGCAATTTTGTTTTATGAGGGAATGGGTTACATATATATATATGTACAAGTCTTTTCTAAATACCAGATTTCTGATTGGTCAGAAGCTTATTCATTCTTGAAACCAACCAATCAAAATACTTTATTTAAGCACACTGACAGTGAAGTTTCTGAGCAAACAAAACAATGCAAGTTTTATAACCTGGGGTCTTTTTCAAATGAAGAATATCATACCTGATGTCTGGGCAATATAAGTGGTGCCAATGACGGAAGGCGACTGAATTCGGGGATATCTGCTCCAGCCTAAGTGGAAAGAAAACAAATTGTTATAAATTATTTTTCCAAATGTTGACGAGGCTGCTATCTCTATAACACTGAGTGCTGATACTGATTTTTGAGAAGACAGTGCCAGGCCAGCTGGCACATTTGGAACGTCTGACCAGGTGTCTATACTGTTCACTGCTCAACTCAACATTTTTATCTTGATATTCCTAGAATAAGTATTTTACTCTTCCAAATGCAAAAGCTGGACAAGTCCATTTTAAAATTTCAGCACTGAAAGGGTTTACCTTTTCCTGTAAACATGATGATATCTGATGTCTGTGCAGCAGAAGAATTTGTGTGAGCAAACATAGAAAGTGATCATATAATGAGAATGTTCTCCTTCGCCAATATTTTGTTTCAACTGTGTGTCAAAACCAGATTTCTAGTTTTCCAAATATATTTGCTCATGAAACCATTTACCTGAAAATCTTGTTTTAGACAATCCTAAAGGAAAGTATAGAAATTCGGAGCAAAACCTAGTGTTATGTGGAGCAAAATATATACTTCATACTTGACCCATCACTCAAAGAAAATTTAGCTCAGGCTTTTCAATAAGCATAAAGAAAAATCTTGATGGCACCCGTTTTTTTTTTTTGCTTTTTGGCTAGATATTTCTAGTCTACGCAGCTGCTGATTGTATTTGGAAGAAGGGCTAACATGTGTAAATATAAAATGTAATAAGTGTTATTCAGACACCTTAGATGTTGCAGCAGTAGTCGTTCCCAGTAGGTTGACGTCCAGTCTATAAAACAACACCTGACTTTTAGACTGGCTCACTGACAGCATTAACTGGAACAGAGCCATGAGGAGTTGTCTGTAAATAAAATGTAAGACACATTAGTTCCTAGTAGATTGACGTCCAGTCTATAAAATAACACCTAAGTTTTAAATTGGATTTCCCACAATTTCTCCTTTAACCCTTTCCCTCATATAGACGCTTTCTGACGCCTCTGCAGCAGACAGCTTTTTGAAAACATAGTGACAAAAGGAGAAATTGCTCAAAACAAGCAATTTCTCCTTTTGCCACAATGTTTACCACTTTTAGACATAGGTTATCCATTCAGTTAAAGAGATTTTCTATTTTTGGATAAAAATATGTTCAAAGTCGTCTGCTGCAAAATTGTCGTATGAGGGAAAGGGTTAACCCTTATGTTTTCTACTCTAACAGATTTTTAAAGATCTCTGCTGCGGATATGTTGAATGTAAGAAAAGGATACCTCAAAATTAAAAAAGAAAAAAAATATTATCTATCAATGCAAAATGTAAAGAAAAAGACAAAATGTACGTGTATTTGCAAACTTTATGTCAATATGACAAAAAAAGAAAATGTTCATATGTCCAAATCTCAAAATATATAGTAATGTATGTCCTTTTAACCTCAACAATAAGTAACACTCCAAAGCATACAATGTGATGAAGGTTATAAAATGTAACAATGATCCAAGTTTGGAAGCCCTAGATTTTGTACTTTTCAAGTGAAAGTAAAAAAATAAAAATAACATTAAGCTAAACGACTTTCGTTTTGAGGAGAAGCAACACCCTAAACTGGTTTTCCCTCCTTCTTCGCGGCAAGACAAATAATATTTATCTGATTATAAAAATAAATGAATAATAAAAAAGATAATTAACCCTTTCCCACCTACAAATTATGTGAAGCAGATAAATATTGTGTATAATTTTGATATGGAATTATAAAAATTATTGAACTTGGTTTAATGAATTAATAGGAGTGTTTGAAGGAACACATGCAGCAAATAACCAGTAACCAATTTAGTATGAAGTATAAAGCAGTATTATCCAACACAAAAATAACTGGTACCCATGCCTTACCTATTCTCTGGTACCCTGTTAAAGTTCAGCAACATTCCTATTTGATGATATCCTGTAGCTGCCAGTAGGTTTTTCAATTTCATGCTGAACCATAAAGGACGGACAGACAAGTCAGAAACCTTCAATTGTATCTCTGAGGCATGTTTTGTCACACTGAACTGTAACAGAAATAATACACAATAAATGCTCTATGTTTTTATTCCAACCCCTTAAGTACTCACATAAAAGATTTATTGAAGGCATTAAAGAACAAGAGGCCCATGAGGGCCTATGCTCTACTGGCATGGATCTTGAAGGCGTTATTGTGAAAATCAAAAATAAAGACTGTATCGTGTTAACAAGGTCTATTATAGCAATTTTGACAATTTAAAGGGCCGTAATTCAGTCATGCATGGGCGGATCTAGCTGGTTTAAGAAAGGAACCGAGCTCTCATGGATATCTAACTACTGTATAAGTTTGGTTGAGATACAATAAAAAATAAAGACTGTATCGTGTTAACAAGGTCTATTATAGCAATTTTGACAATTTCAAGGGCCATAATCCAGTCATGCATGGGCGGATCAGGCTGGTTTAAGAAAGGAACCGAGCTCTCATGGATATCTAACTACTGTATAAGTTTGGTTGAGATACAATAAAAAATAAAGACTGTATCGTGTTAACAAGGTCTATTATAGCAATTTTGACAATTTCAAGGGCCATAATCCAGTCATGCATGGGTGGATCTGGCTGGTTTAAGAAAGGAACCAAGCTCTCATGGATATCTAACTACTGTATAAGTTTGGTTGAGATACAATCAAGAATAAAGACTGTATCGTGTTAACAAGGTCTATTATAGCAATTTTGACAATTTCAAGGGCCATAATCCAGTCATGCATGGGCGGATCTGGCTGGTTTAAGAAAGGAACCGAGCTTTCATGGATATCTAACGACTGTATAAGTTTGGTTAAGATACAATAAAAAATAAAGACTGTATCGTGTTAACAAGAAATTGTTTACAGACGCACGGACGCACGGACGCACGCACACACGGACGGACGCACGGACAACGGACGAATCGCCACGACATAAGCCCTTCTGGCCTTTGGCCAGTAGAGCTAAAAATCAGAGCACATGATTTTAATATAACTTCTAAATTTTGTAAATCTAACATCCTTTTTTCATGTTTTTAAAGCAGATGACTCTGAAAATGTTATATCCGGGAATGCATTGATCGGGTCTTATCGGATCCTAATTGATTATGTTAACTTCGAATGTTATCATCTAGTTAAAAACATATTATGAAAACAAGGATAAAATAAAATTAGGGATTTCAGACAGAGTAGTTGATTAATTGATTGATTGTTTGTTTTCAAAAAAAGATTCAGTCATATATCGGCTTTTCCTGGGTCAATTACAGGTTCTACTGGTCTATCCTGACACCAGTCAGTGGCTTGTAATGCTAACCCTGAAACCCTGAGCGCCAAGGAGGGCAGCTATTACTACCATTTTTAAAGTCTTTGGTATGACCAGGCCAGGGATCAAACCCTCAACCTTCCGCACTTGAGGTGGACACTCAACCACTACACCACCATCGTGGTTAAGTGACAGAGTAAAAACTCCATGTGAAATAAAGAAATTGCTCATCCCAAGCTGATTAACATTTTCCCAACAAAGTTTTCTGATCTTGTTACAAATGTAAACTATACTTACCAGATCTATGATCAAGGAAATGTTATCTTGGGTGATGGGTAATACTCCACACAGAGCCTGTATCATTCCTTTGCTGTCTTTTACTTCTGGAAAAGTAGACAATAATTTATTTATGAAAACCCAATGAGAGGGGTATTCAATGAAACACATGTGTTGCCTACTAATAACAAATAGATATGAAGAATTAATTAAGGCAAAGCTTTATGGACAGACATAGGGACAAAAGGGACAGAAAACAAAGAATTGATCATTAAGTACCACAAAAAACTTAAATTCAAATATATACATATATAGAAAACTATTACATCTTTGAAAGACAATTAAAGTTCCCTTTTACATTTTGCCTCCTTGACATAAGAAAATCAAGTTAACCCTATCCCCAATACAGACAACTTTAAATGATGTTGCAAAAGAAGTAATTGCTCAATGCAAGCAATTTCTTTTCCACTGCAACGTATTCACTAGTATTAAAAGAAATAAGTTTCCAATTTTAATGAAATAACATTACATTTCATATAATGTTAAAACCTAAACAAAATAAGACAATCTGCCTTGCTATTGTTGTTTTGTAGCTCACTACACATAGGTTACTTTTAAACTTTGTCTATTATCTCTGCAAATCGTTTGACCTATGTACAGTTATAGCTATAGATACAATACTATCCATTACATTGAAGATGAAGATATCTTTGATAAACCCCTTTCCCACATACAATACATGTGCAACAGAAAACATTGAAAACATCTGGATTAAAATATTGAACAGCTCCATAAATGAAAGGTGATTCATACATGTATATCATTATTTTTTATTAAATTCATACCATGTTTATTGTTTTGAAACAAAGTGCATACTTGATGAAAAATTCTTGTATATCATAACCAGTTCCCTCGTACACTGACGACTTTTGAAAACATTGTGGCAAAAGGAGAAAGTGATCATAATGAGCAATTTCTGCTTTTGTCATAATATTTTTAAAAGTCGTCTGTAAGAGGAAATGGGTTAACCCTTTCCCTCATACGACAATTTTGCAGCAGACGACTTTGAACATATTTTGTCAAAAAGTAGAAAATCTCCATAATTGAATAGATAACCTATGACTAAAAGTGGAAAACATTGTGTTAAAAGGAGAAATTGCACGTTTTGTGCAATTTCTTCTTTTGTCACTATGTTTTCAAATAGCCGTCTCCTGCAGAGGCGTCAGAAAGCGTCTATATGAGGGAAAGGGTTAATTATGTGAAGTAACATGTACCTTGCATGGCTCTTAATGCATCATAACAAGGGATGAGTAACTCATCCCTGTTCCAATGAGGATAAACCACATAGGGATTTGAGAGTGATGACCCTTTGGCTTGAAAATGGAAACCAAGCAATTTGAGGAGATCAAGGGCACCGGTACCATTCATGACATCATCACTGAGAACTGACGTCTGCTTGTTGTTGTCATCTGTGTGAAGACGTTTTAAAGAACTGTCAAGCTGAAATCAGAAATGATACTTCCTAACAATTTGAATATGCCATAACAAATATGTTTTATTTTATAGTTCCTTGCTTAAACATTACCTAATATAGATGACTTTCTAAGAAGTCACAACAAAAAGTTGAAAAAATGTGGAAAACAAGATGTGTTTGAGAAACACTGATGCCCCCGAATGGCAACATCTAGGTCAAAGGTCAAGGTCGCAAGGTCAAAAATTTTGGTACTGACAGAAAGGTCAAGGTCGCAAGGTCAAAAATTTTGGTACTGACAGAAAGGTCATGTCACAAGGAATACACATGTGAAATATGGTAGCCGTACCTGTTATGATTCAAAAGTAGTGGTCAAGGTTAAAGTTTTATTCGACAGACAGACAGACAGACAGGCCAAAAACTAGATGCCCACCAAATCAGTGATTCCTGGGGCATAAAAAGAGAAATTGCTCAAAATGAGCAATTTCTTCTTTTCCCACAATGTTTTAAATTTTTAATTGATATTATACTTTCATTTTGCTATATAGATCTTAACAACTTTTTCATTAGATATTTTCAAAGCATTAATACATCCAGTAAACATTTAACTATTTCTCTGATACAGACTATATTTAAAACCTTGTGATGAGAATAGGGGAGCAGTTTAATGTGTTCAACCTTTCCCTCAAGTAAATGTTTTTTTGATGCATCTGCAGCAGATGGCTCTGGCACAATATTTGCAACTTTATTCAATAAGAATTCTTTCATATATTTGTCGAGAAGTTTTCGGAGGCTTGTACTGCAGATTTTTTTAATGTAAAAAAGGGTTAACCCTTTCCCTCATACGACAATTCTGCAGCAGACGACTTTGACCTTATTTTGTCAAAACATAGAAAATCTCCATAGTTGAATGGATAACCTATGACAAAAAGTGGAAAACATTGTGGCAAAAGGAGAAATTGCGCGTTTTGTGCAGTTTCTTCTTTTGTCACTATGTTTTCAAAAAGCTGTCTACTGCAGAGGCGTCAGAAAGCGTCTATATGAGGGAAAGGGTTAAACTCTCAATCAAATGTATATACATGTACTAATTTCCACATATTTTCTTAGTTAGCTAATTATGATCAACTAAAAAATCAATTCATCACAAAATAAAAAAATATTGTTTAACCCTTTCCACAATCATGCAGACACAATTTGGGGTATCTGAAACAGTCATTTTTTGAAAACATTGTGACAAAAGAATAAATTGCTCATAATGAGTAATTTCTCCTTTTGCCACAATGTTTTCAACTCTATTCAATAATAATACTTTCATTCACAGAGATTTTCCATACACTCGCCAAGATGTTTTCAAAGTTGTCTCCTGCATGTTTGTTGTATGTGGGAAAGGGGTTAGGATTTGACAAACAATTCAAAATATCAACAATATATCAGCAGGCGTACCAGATCAATCAGCTCCGGTAAAACTCTGGGTTCCTTACTATTGTACCGTAGTATTGTAGAAAGATGGATCTGTAACAGTCTCAAATTCTCATCCTTCTTTCTTACTGAAAGTGAAAAATATATGAACAAAATTAATGATATTTCTTTCAACCATAAATTTTACCAAAACATAAACCCATTCACATTTGGACCGAGTTAATTAAGGACTGGATGAGGGGTGAGCAAATCGAGGGCTTGGCGTGAAACGGTTGTAACTAAAATGGGTATTTTGTTACCAAGGTTAATCACCTCGCCATAAAGTCTTTAAAAGCGGTAAATCATTTTTCTTGGTAAACAATGGAAATTTAGGTGCCATTGCTCGTTCTGAGCAATGGCACCTAAATTTGCATTGTTTACAAAGGGGTCAAAATTGCCCCTAAACCAGGGTTTTCAAAATAGGTTTTTAGTTACAACCGTTTCACGCCAAGCCCTCGAAATAATCTTAGGGAGACTGGTGCTCCAATTGAACATATTTTCCTAAGATGGGAAATTAAAAGGACAAGTCTCAGTAGCTAAGTTGGGTTGTGAGTTTGAATTCCAGTTCTGCCAACATTCTTTCCGACAAAGGTATTGATATAAATAGTATAACGATCAAGTAACAAACTAGTATAATCAGTTTTTTGCTGTTCTCAAGAAAGATGCTGATCTGACACTGCAATGGCACAGACTGATCCAGATCTACCCTGGTCACAAAACCCCTAAAAGTTGTATGAAAATACACATGGTCGATTAAATGGCATACTTCTAGTTCAAAAGGGACCCATGAATAAGTTTGAGTTATCAAAATGTTCGAGTGAAGCTGAAATCATTTATGTATTTTCAGCTTCGTAATTCATTTATAAATATTTAAATGTTTATTATGAAATGCAAGCAAGTGTTATCATATTAAGAAAATGGTGCTGCAGCAGTTCTAACTGCTCATCTGATGAATCAGAACTGCTTCCAGCTGTTTTCCAAAGACAATTCGATTCAAAAAATTGTTTCAAGTTTGATTGTATGGTGTTTTATGCTGCATTCAACAAAACCTCAGTTACATCATAGTGTCTCTAGGGTAAGTTAGCAGTCCTACTGGTCCATTATATTCTGAAACCAGCGAGTCAGTTGTAATGCTAACCCCACAACCCTGAGTGCAGCCATGATAGCTACCATTTTTTCAAAGTAAAACATTATATTTGAGTCCACTGTACAAAATGTCATGATCAGGTCAATGTTATCAGGTAATACATCACTTTCATTACCTTGCGGTACAGTAGGTTTTGGATTGAAGTATTCCCGCCCCGTTTGTGAGGAGAAGATTTTCAATATTTTTTCTTTCGGCTGCCATGGAAACAAGAATTTGCATGGATTCAAGAAAATTTAAAGAATTAAAAAGAGGACACTGAGAGGTCTTTGCACAAATGTCATGATCAGGTAATACATCACTGTCGTTACCTGGCGGTACAGTAGGTTTTGGATTGAGGTATTCCCTCCCCGCCTCCTCCTCGATCTCTTCTTCGGATTTGTCCAACGTCTGGTCTAACATGGCGTGACGGATATCGCCCAGATTGATCGCCACATCCTTACCAATCAGTGTGAATGCACTCCAGTACAATGGGTTCTGAAACCTGATCAAAGACACACAAACGTTACTCTTCATCAAGGTTATGAAAGCATGAATAGGGATAATATTGGCAAAAGGTTTTTCATTTCACTAGTTATATAGTTACATATTGTTGTTTGGGTCAAAGCAAATGACACTAAATATATATTTACCAATCAGCGTAAATGCACTCCAGTACAATGGGTTCTGAAACCTGATCAAAGACAGACACACAAATGTTACTAGTACGTAGAATCATCCAGGTTATAAGAGCATTGGATTTTTTTTTTTTGAAAAAGTCATTTATTTCTATTAACCATTTTCCACATACAGCACATCTGCAGCAGACGAATTTCAAAACACATATGCAAACATATGAAAAATCTCTTTAAATCAAAGAAAATTTATTAAATAGAGTTGAAAACATTGTGGCAAGCAGAAATTGCTCATAATGAGCAATTTCTCCTTTTGCAATGATGTTTCCAAAAGTCATCTGCTTCAGTTGCTATAACTAACATCCCACCTTTCACAACAATAGAAAATGAGCCTGAATATGAACGGCTTAATGATCATTAAATCAAGAATTCTTAATGTGTCTGAAGTTTTCCTAAGGAACAGGTGAAAGTTTGAAAAATATTAACTGTAATTGTTGATAATTGAAAATGTTGAACATTCCATTGATCAGGGTAACTTTGTTTCTGTTTTCCAGTTTGAACCCTTTACCCCATGCAGAGCGATTCTGACACATCTGCAGCATACAACATATGAAAATTACTGTGGTAAAATGAGTAATTACTCGTTATGAGAAATTTCTCCAATTGTAACAATATTTTCAAATCTATTCAATAATGATACTATCACTTGTAGGGATTTTCCTTATTTCGTGTAACAAAGCAGGCAATATAGTGCATCATGTTAACCCTTTCCAACTTGCAGCAGACAACTTTTGAAAACATTGTGGCAAAAAAGAAATATTTCTCAATATTTATAACCCTATCCAATAACAATACTTTATTTTATCAAGAGTTTCCATATTCATGCCTAGATATTTTCGAAATTAATTGCTGCATGTTTGTTTGATGTTAAAGTATATATGTGGGAAAGGGAGGGTTAACCCATTACTTCACACAGACAACATTTGATGCCTGCTGTTGCAGACGACTTTTGAAAACATTGCAATAAAAGGTGAAATTGCTAAAAACCAGCAATTTCACCTTTTATTGCAACATTTTCAACGCTTTATCAATATCATTCTCTCAGTTTTCTAGATCGGTAAAATTTGTTATGTCTGATGATTGTAAAGCAGACGACCTATGAAACGCCATGTGAAGCAATGGGTTAACACATATGTTTTATAGATGTGGGATAAGAAAGCTTACCTGTCATCCTCTCTGAGAGCTTTTAGAGCTGCGCACACACCCTGTGTAACCATGGCCCCATTTTGTAGAGCTAAATAAAATGCGTTGAAGAACTTCTCCTTGGCAACGTCTGGCAGTGGCCACATACATACCAAGACACATTGAGCACCTTAAAAAAATAAAAATAATATTAAACCTTTCCCACATACAGACGCTTTCTGATCCCTATGCAGCAGACGACATTCACTTTTGAAAACGGAGTGACAAAAGGAGAATTTGCTCATGATTAGCAATGTCTCCTTTTGCCACAAAGTTTTCAACTCTTTTCAACAATTAAACTTTCCCTTATATAGATTTTCCAAATATTTGCATTTGTTTTTCAAAGTCATCTGCTGCAGATTTGCTGTTTGTGGGAAGGGGGTAGATTAAATAAAGAAATAATGTGTTGAAAGTCTCATGGGAGGTTGAATTTGTATAAGAAATTTCAATACTAATAGAATCTACCAAAGTTGAGTGGTTAGGGTTGGAAATTTAAAACCAGACATTCTGGGTTCAGTCTCCGATCACGACAGTTATTTTGGATTTAATCCACTCCCTGTTACAGCAAATCTGCAAAATAAGACTTTGAAAATGTACTAGCAAAATTATGGAAAATCTCTCTTAACCCATTACTTCAAACAGACCACATTTGACACCTTCTATTGAACATGACTTGAACAATATAAATATTTCAGTTTTCTAGATTGTTGAAATTGTTCGTCTGATGATTGTAAAGCAGACAACCTTTGAAAAGTCATGTGAAGTAATGGGTTAATGCCAGTAAAATTAGTATTTAAATAGAGTTGAACACATTGTGGCAAAGGAAGAATTTGCTCACAACTGGTGTATGCTGCATATGCATCAAAAGGTGTCTACATGTGGAAAAGGGTCAAACCACTCCCTGCTTTGACAATCATGTAAAAACATCTGTTATAGAAACATCTAACATCTTCAAAGAGAAGTATGAGTTTGATAAATTTTGTCAGAAAGAAGAAAATATTATCATGAGCCTTTGATTCATAGTTTTCAAATATCCACTGAAGTAAAGGAATCTGCAGCGGCCTAAAGTGTCCGGGATTTGGGACCACATGTCCCTGGTTGATCCCAACTCACAGCAGACCTAGCAGATTGCCCATGGGCAAGGCACATTTCCTAGACTACGACTGATATGTCTCCAAGGAATCAAGGGTAAGAGATCTGCTACTGTGGTATAACTAAATTACTGTTGAAAACAGCATAAAACCTCAATGAGACCTGAAGAATAATCTGTCTCAATGGAAAAGGTTGACACCCACTGACATACATTCAACAATAATTGAATGAATAGCCTATGACTAAAAGTAAAACACATTGTGGCAAAAGGAGAAATTGCTCGTTTTGAGCAATTTCTTCTTTTGTCACTATGTTTTCAAAAATCCGTCTGCTGCAGAGGTGTCAGAAAGCGTCTGTATGAGGGAAAGAGATAGACAAAGAATTGAAAGCCTTGATGTGAACAATCTTCTCCTTTTCCAAGAATTCTTTCAAAACACATTTGCTGCTAAAGCTTACTATGTTTTCTGTGTCATGGAATGGATTAAATTTACCTGCAGCAATAAATGCACTGGGTAGGAGATATCCTGACGTTAAGTTTGACTGACGGAATGGCGAGTAACCTGTACTCAGGACGACAAGCTGTGCCGTCATTCGTATTCCAAGGATATCATTGGCAGTGACCAGATACGAATCTTCTGTCGGAATTCCTCCATTGATGTCAGACGGTGATGGGGAAAATGCTAACAAACCTTCTTCCCAGCACCCATAGGTTGCTATAATAATCAAATGACAAATATCATGAGCTGTCTGTGGAAAAAACGGTACAAGGTTCAGATCAGCAAGTACAAGTTGGCATTTCTGAACAGTGTAGGTTCAGATCAGCAAGTCAATCTATTCAGTTTTTTCAGAATCTTCCTGAGATCACAGATGTTTCTAACAACTATGTAAGTTATATCTAAACAGTGTAGATTTTGATCAGACTATGCACATGCACAGGCTTATCTGGATCTAAACTGTTCAGGAAAATAAACTTGTACCTTTTTGCACAGACCAGCTTATATGATTTAGGCCAAGTCACACACAAACAGACTTTGGGAACATGCAAACAGTGAAGATCAAGATCAGACTATTGCACCATGCTGTCTTATCAAGATCTTCTCTGTTTGCCATGTATAGCCATTTCCCACATACAGCAAATCTGCAGCAGATTACTTTGAAAACATCTAGAAAAAAACATATGAATAAAGTTATATACACTGAAAAAGCTGAAAACATTGAGACAAAAGGGGAAATTGCTGATTTTGAGCAATTTTTCCTTTTGTCACAATGTTTTCAAAATACCTCAGAAAGTGTCTGTATGAAGGAAAGGGTTAATTGGATCTTGGCTTAATAAGAAAATACAGCTGGGAAAAGAAAAAGTTGACTCTAGATTAACAAGAGCACCGCGTACGGCACAGACGCTCGACTGATAGAAAACAGAAAAAAAAAAGCTGAGCTAAACAAAAAACCTTAACCGGACGACCACGCCACCACAAGTTTTTCTCCTTGAACTTTGCTTCAGAAGAATCTAAAGGTTTTATATTTCCTTTCCCTAATTATAAATACAAACACATTTTGATGAATCAGCTGCATTCATTATAAAAAAAGGAGTAACTTTTTCCTTTTCCAAATTTTCAATTATATCTTTATTTTACCTCCAATTTTCCACATTTTTTTTTTAATTAGATGTTACCAATATGTATGTCTTTTGTAAACAAGAGGGCCATGATTGCCCTGGATCGCTTACCTGATTTAATATATAACTTGGTAAATGGTCACCCAAGGAACACTTGTGCATAGTTATTTCAAAATCAGGCCTATACATCTGACAAGCATTTTTTGTTAAGTTTTCACTATATATTTATAAAAGGAAATCAAGCCCCACCCCCTGACAGCCATGTTTTTCAACAGATCGGAATAATTTGAACAATCTTGGTAGAGGGTCACCCAAGGAACATCTATGCCGAATTATTATCAAATCGGTCCCGGACTTTAGGACAAGAAGATTTTTTAAATTTTCACTATACACATATATAAGGAAAACATGCTCTGCTCCCTGGTGGCCATATTTTCAATGGATCAGAAGAATTTGAACAATCCTGAAAGAGGGTCACCCTAGGAACCTCTGTGCCAAATTATTTTCAAATCAGGCCAGGATTTTTAAAGTTTTCACCATTTAATCATATATAGGGAAAACAAGCCCTGCTCCCTAGTGGCCACGTTTAAACTGATCAGAATAATTTGAAAAATCTTGGTAGAGGGTCACCTAAGAAACATTTGAACCAAATTATTTTCAAATTAGGCCATTACTTTTGGACAAGAAGATTTTTTAAGTTTTCACCATTTATACATATAAGGAAAACAAGCTTCGCCCAGAAATATGTAAAGGGCCATGTTACATGTACCTATATGTACAGTAATGATAACAAAATATATCAGACCATGTTAATACAGGTCTATATATACTGTATTTATAAAAAATCTGTAAATAGTTAAATAAATGACCATGTTACCTATATGTATGACTGATGCAGAGGCAATGTCCTTTATAAACCTTTCTTTGTTTGCCTCTGGACCAAGTAAGGGACTAACATCGAGTAGTGACGCAACATTTAGGGCTTCCCGTTTAGCCGATACCATGTCTTCTATGCCTGGACGCCAGCATTTACCATGCAACGTCAAACTGAAATTTAAAGGAGACAAGTTCTTACTGATACAGACCACTTTTGACATATCTGTAACAGGCAACTTCTAAAAACATTGTGGGAAAACGTGAAATTGCTAATAATAAGCAATTTCTCCTTTTTCAACTCTTATCAAGTGTCGTCTGCAATAAAATTATCAAAAATCGTGATACAACAAACGTGATTTCATGGCAACCAAAATACACAGTGCCAGAGAAAGATTTTTTTTTTTCATAAACATGAAATTGATGCTGTTTTACTCATATAAAAGCTTCATAAGATGTCGAGATTTTGGCTACTTTTTGCCCTTTATGACATAATTCCTTTACTTTAAAAATTGACTATCAAACTGTCCAGAGGTCCAGATAAGGAGGGGTATTCAGCTCTTTTTCCCTCAATTTCTCTCTTATTATTAATGCAAACCCTATGTTGTGGGCTAGAGGGTCAAATAAGGATTTTAGAACTTGCAAAATGCTCCTTATCTGGAGCTCTGTGTAACTCACCTTTCTGGTAATTTTGGATTTGCAAACACCATACATCTATCCTGACAGCTGACCTGTTTGTACTGGGGTATAGAGTTATGGGACTTGGTAATATCTGTTCCAGTAGAGGTCTCTGAAGTCAGTGTTGTCATGGTGTGTAGACTCAGAACTCTTTCCTCCGGCCCTGGAGTGTTGGGGGTCCTTGGTGTTCTGGGCGAGTTCTTCCCAGTACTAGCATGAGATTCTAGTATGGGTCTTAAACCTGAATCATGAACAACATTTCAGTGTATTTTAACCCTTTCCCACATACGACAATTCTTTGAACATATATTCTCAAAATATAGAAAATCTCTATAATTGAATGGATAACCTATGACTAAAAGTGGAAAACATTGTGGCAAAAGGAGAAATTGCTTGTTTTGTCAATTTCCTCTTTTGTCACTATGTTTTCAAAAAGCCGTCTGCTGCAGAATTGTTGTATGAGGGAAAGGGTTAATTTGAAAATTATATGATTATTATACTGTCATTTCTTAACTCTTTCCCACAAACACCAAATTTGCAGCAAACAACTTTAACCCTTTCCCCCATACAATAAATCTGCAGCAGACGAATTTGAAATTATCAAGTTCAAAATATATCATACATCTCTATAAATGATAGTATGATTATTGAATAGAGTTGAAAACATTGTGGCAAAATGTGGAAATTGCTTGTTATGAGCAAAGGTGTCCGAAAACTTCTGTATGATAGAAAATCTCTTCTATATGAAAGTATTATAAGTAATTCTGACTTTTGCTACAATGTTTTTAAAAGTTGTCTGCTGCAGATACTTCAAAAAGGGTCTACCTGTGGGAAAGGGGTTAAATCTAAAAATATTTAAGATAAGCAGGTTATTCCTCGTACACTTATTGCGAAGCTGCAAATCATCAGAAGATGGTCCACATTCAGAAAATGATCAATTATAAAGATACAAACCTTTAGGTGACCTTGGAGACTTCCAGAAACTGTGCTTCCTAAACTCATCTTCATACATGGTCTCCTGCTTTGGAAGTACACCTGGTACAGGGGGAACCATTGGCTTCTTGGCTGGGCGGGTAAGTAGCCGTGGGTGTGACAAGCGTGTTGAATTTATTACATAGGAATCCTTTGATAGAGGAGATATATTACGTAACTCTTTCCCTGGAGGACTCCTTGGGAACTGGAAAATACCGCCTTTTTTAGTTTGCTTTCTCTCGAATTCCAAATCATCAACAGCACGAAGCCTCGTTAATTCATTGGCTATCACTTTGTCTAGTAACAAAATACTCGATAGATATGTAATCTGAAAGCGCTGGTAAGCATATCTATTTAGAAAGTCTTGTAACACGTTGAAAGGACAATGATGTAATTCTTTGTCTGGAACGATAATTAGTGGCGACTCCTTAGGCAATTTAGACAGAATGTCCTCCACTGGCGAAAACAGTAAATCATAGAGTCGTCTCGCCGCTGACTTTTCTGGTTTCTGATCATCCTCCTTTTCGCTTCCGCTATCTTTCTTTTCTGTGCCAGCATCTGCTTTGTCAGGTGATCTATTCAGATTGAGATTCTTTTTACGAGTCAGTTCTAGATCGGAATTTTTCAATGGTAGCGCACGAGACTCACAGTCTGTTTGTAACTTTCTCCAATCACAGCCCTCTTTCACCTCATTGATCAAGCTCTCAATCTAAAACAAAAACAAACACTCACACATGTTTATAATTATTTTAAACTTTTGAAGTTGACTTTCCAAACTTATCTTTGAAACAATCTCATTAACCTTCTAAAACATACAATGAATCTTTAGCATGCAATTTTGATTAGGGTTTAACGCCGTTTTCAAAATTCAATCATATAATGGCGGCCAGTTCACCTACTCATGTGTTTTTGGCTGTTTCACACCAGGACTCCACACAATAGACTTTCCAAGCAACTGGCTGCTTTTCCACATTAACTGTTAGCCCATTGGTGGAAGATGAATGAGACTTGTCACAAGCAGACGAATTTGAAAATGAAAGTACAAATAATTTATTTAGCTTACTTGAAAACATTTTGGCAAAAAGAAAATTGCTCATCTTGAGAAATCTTTTCTTTTGCCACAATGTTTTCAAAATGTGTCTGCTGCAGATATCTTGTCTGTGATATTTGTCCTTTATAAAGCCTTTCTTATCTGTAGACATATTTTGATGCATTTGGAGAAAACAACTTTTTCAACTCATATCAATAAATATTCATTTGTACCTCATAAATGAGAGATTTTTCAATATTTTTGACAAAATATTTTCAAAGTCTGCTGCAGATATTCAGATGTGGAAAAGGGTTAAACTGGGGAACAAAGAACATAAAATAAATAAAACTCTTTATAGCTCTTTCCTTACCAATTCTGTCATTGGCTGTTCAGATGATGTTTTCTTGGAATAAAATCTGACCAATCCCTGGCCAGGCTGTAACACCCATAGCAACAAGTATTCTGTGAGGACAGAATAATACAACACAGTGCTGTAAAAAACAAACAAAGTTCAGTGAGTATTGAATGAATACATCATGTTCAAAATGAACCAATATAACTTGCTTTAAACACATTTTGAAACAAATTGGACTAATAAACAGGTTTGCATGAAACACTAAATATCTGGAAAAAGTACAGTAAAATATTTCTTTAATAAAAATGTCATTTGAAAGAGAAGCAATTTCTTATTCCTCAATTTTTTACTATTTCTCAAATCTAGGTTTCATTTTCTTCAAAAAATTTCACTTTCGAATAATCATTGAATGTAACATGAGCTTATCAGTTATCCATTTCCCTGACATTTAACCCTTGCATCTGTAGAAGACAATATTTTTGAAAATATTGTGGCAAAAGGAAAAATTGCTTTATAAAGCTGTCTGCTCTTGAAGAAATGTAAATAGATCAGGTATTGGATAACAATAACCTAAAGTAATGTTAATTAACCCTTTCCCTCATACACCAATTCTGCAGCAGACGACTTTGAACATATTTTGTCAAAAAATCGAAAATCTCTATAATTGAATGGATAACCTATGACTAAAAGTTGAAAACATTCTGGCAAAAGGAGAAATTGCTCAGTTTGAGCAATTTCTTCTTTTGTCACAACGTTTTCAAAAAGCTGTCTGCTGCAGAGGCATCAGAAAGCGTCTGTATGAGGGGAAGGGTTAAAATATCTAAACAACTGACATCTATATTAGAAAGTTTCGTTACCTGTTTTGTTGAGCGACCACACGACTTATCCGTTCTACCGTCCACATATCCCAGGGTGCAGTGTGACTTTGACTCGTCAATGCCGATGCTTGGTAGTTATGTGTCTGAGTCAGAGTTCGCTTCCTGAAAGCCTCAGCGAACTGGAGACACTCTTCCTTGTTACCCAGTTTGACGAGGACCGTCTGTATTCCATCGTAACATTCGCGTAACTGTGTCAGATACTCCTCCGGACAGTGACTATCTTCCGCGCGGTGCTCACGAATCTTTGCTTCGTAATAGGGAATCAACTGCTGGAAGTATTTCATGGCTTGTTCCAGCTCCAACAGCTGAGTTGACTGTTGGTTCATGCACGCCATATTGTAGTGACAAAGTGTTTCTATTTCTGGATAATCAAAATCTTCTCCCAGATCTGCAGCCTGTTCATAGAAATGTAGGCTGTACTGGTGTTTCTTCAGAGCCCTATATGCGTGGCCCAGCTTACACATGCCCATAGCTCTTGTATGATAGTCCGTTCTGATACAGCTATTTATCATCTCTTCATAAGATACAACAGCCGCTTCAAAATCGCCTTTCAACATTAAGGTATCCCCTAGCATCTCGTTTGAGATGAGCTTCATACGGCTATCTTCAAATCTAGACGCCATTTTAACATACTGTTCATGGAAGGAGAGAGAAAGTTTCCAGTTCCTCAAAGCTGCATACACGCTCCCTAAGCAACCATATGCCTGGGCCATACCTTTCCTATCTCCGTTCTTCTTACATTCTTCCAAGTATTTGTTATAATTATTTATTGCCTCTTTAAAATTCCCCAAAATCTCATTCAGCATTCCTGTATTGTGATAAGATTCAGCCTTCAGTTTACCATGAAAGTTATATTTCTCTATATAATACACGTATCTCTTGGCATGTTTGATGGCTGATTGCATGTCTCCAATGGCCTTGTACGCTATACTCAAATTTAGATGTAGCCCACACTGTAGTTCTTTTGTCCAGAAGTCTGGTAAATTATCCTCACTTCCGGATTCCTCAATGAGCTCCATCTCTAGATGGAGTAACTTTTCATAGTGTATTATGGCTTGGTGGGTATCGTGGTTCTCCAAATACAGTGTTGCAATGTTAACTAGAGCTTTGGTCTGATAGATCTGATCGTGGGTAGATATGGCGGTTGTTAGGCACTCCTGGTACAGATTAATGGCCTTGTCTGTGTGTTTTAGAGCAGAGTGGGCGTTGGCCGATGTCAGGAGAATCCTCATGGTGATGCCTTTCTGGTTTGTCTGGTACTTCTGTGCTGCGTCCAGAATTTTTATACAAACTTTGTACTTCTTAGCTTGGAATAGACATACCCCTACTTCACTCAGCTTTTTGTAAGAATCCATTTCTGAAAAATTATTGAAATGAACAAATTTATATGAGGAAACTCAAACAATATGAGCGTTAGTGTTGTGAAATTTAATTTGCTATTTTGTCTTAGAAAAGTATCGAAAAAATTGTTGCTAAAAGGGGAAACTTGCAATATCTAGCAATTTCAAGCAGCTGAAGCAATAAATGCGGCCTCTAGAGTGTTAACAAGGTTTTCTTTCAATTTGACCTAATTTCTGACCAAATATGACCTAGATATCAATAAGACAATCATTATGACAACATTTCAGGCTCTTGAAACAAACAATGTGGCCTCTAGTGTGTTGACAAGATTTATCTTTCAATTTGACCTAATGACCTAGTTTTTATTCCAATATGACCCATATTCGAGCTTGACCTAGATATCATTAAGTCAAACATTCTGACAAAATTTCAAACTGCTGAAGCAAAATTGCGGCCGCTACAGTGTTAACAAGATTGACCTAGTTTTTGACCCATATTCGAACTTGATCTAGATAACATTAAGAAAAACATTCTTACACAATTTCTAGCTGTTGAAGCAGTTTCAAACTTGTCCAAGAATTGATGGAGAGGAATGTTCTGATAAACTTTCATGAAGATCGGATGTAAAATGTAGCCTGTAGAGTGTTACAAGGCAAAAGTTGACGAACGACGAACGATGGACGACGGACAAAAGGTGATAACAAAAGCTCACCTTCAGCATTTTGTGCTCTGATGAGCTAAAAATTGATCTTTTAATTACATGTATACATAGAGATTTTCAACATTTTTGCCGGGATGTTTTAACAGTCGTCTGCTGTAGATTTTTTGTATGTTGAAGAGGGTCAATCCTACCACACTTCAGAGTAAATGAAAGAGAATAATACCTTTCAAGGAATCCATTTGTTCTGGAGAAATGTCACAAAACTTTCCTGCCACTTCAGCTATCATGTCTGTTAGTTCATCTGCACTATCAGGGTCAAGGTCAAGTGAAACCAGAAAGGAGGTCAATGCCTCTTTATATTGCTGGAGGTACCTCAGTGCCTGACCTTGAACTTTGTATGCCTATAAAAAATGGTATAAACAGATAAAAACATAAATAAAGGTCAATTAACATTTTGAATGATATCCTTTTTTTAAACAGTGTCAAGATGACAAAATCCTAAATACTGTATGTTGTTATTCAATATATGATTTGAACAAATAATCTTTTATAACAAGAGCCTTTTGTTTTCAAATTTCTTTTTTTGAGCAGGGAAAGCTCATTCTGTTATAATGAGGGCTATTAATCTTGAGGTCATGAGTTTCAACCCCAGCTATCCCAATATTCTTGCTGATGATTGCCACTATGACTACTAGTGTCATTCATCTTCCATCAATGGGATAAAAAGTCTATATGGGAAGGCTGTCAAACTTGACTGGGAAGAATGTTGCTTAGTGAACTGTTTGGATAAAGCTTGGAAACATATGAGTAGGTAAACTAACCATAATGCTTGAACTGAAAAACCATTGAAAACAGTGTTATACTTCAATCAATTATTGATAATGCCACCATGTATATGTCTGACACCTTTTTTTTTAAAAATGGCGACAAAAGAAGAAATTGCTCAAAACAAGCAATTTCCCCTTTTGTCACCATGTTTTCAAATCTATTCAATTATTGTACTTTCATTTAAGGATGTACTGAACTGAGAAGTTGAAATTTAAAAAAAAATAAAAAATGTTACATTGTTATTAAATCTTCTGATTTTGTTGACAATTAAAACCTTTTTAGTCATTATACCTTTTTATAATGCTTAAAATTTTTAAACAAAGTGGTTTAAATTTCGTTTAGACAAAGGGCCTAATTTTTTGTGAGCCGCTGTCCAGTAGCCATGTTTGATTAAGAAATATAACTGGGTAAAAAGTACATATTAAATTCGATATATATCAATTTTAATCTAGAACTTGTAATACAATACTATAGTATTATATTGTTTTGAAAAAAAGTAGAAAATATTGGAAAACTTTTATGACATTTGAAGATATGTTTGAAAAATAAATAAATAAATATTTATTCATATTTTAACATTTTTTGAAAATTTTGCCCAATAACATATACTTTTCTTTTTAAATTTTGATAAATGATAGTTATTGCAATAACCTGAAGAAGCTTCAGAAAAAGTTAAATATCATAAATATGTTTTTTCCTTATTTCAAAGTTTTAAATTTGTCTATTCTTACACCTGACAAATATGGGTTCTCATTAGGGAAACAAAGTGTCTATTTTTTAGGTTTAATTACAATGTATCACATGAACTTCCAAAGATATGGATAAAATAACTTCAGAATGAGATTTAAACCACAAGAAGACAAACAATAAGCATATCATCTTTCAAATATTGGCAATTTGCGTGAAAACTTATGGTTTTTTTCATGTGCTAAAATAGCAAAAAAATGCATATCATAAGGCTTTCATAAATTGATCTAGCAAAAAATAAAGCCCACTACCCTACCTTTTTCGTGTGTTTTTTTTTATTTGACATACTTCAAACTTTCAAAAAAACAATGTTACAACAAAAGTTAAATATTATGAAAAATCCACTTTTCAGTTCAGTACATCCTTAACCCTTTCCCACCTATAGACGCTTTCTGACGCTTCTGCAGCTAATGACTTTTGAAATCATTGTGACAAAAGGAGAAATTGCTCAAAACGAGCAATTTCTCCTTTTGCCACAATGTTTTCAACCTTTTTTCAGTAATTAAACCTAGAATTATAGAGATTTTCCATATTTTTTAATTAACATTTTCAAAGTCATCTGCTACAGATTTGTTGTATGTGGGAAAGGGTTAAAGGGAGTTTCTAAATTATTTTGGGTATGTTTTCAAAGTTGTCTGCTGCAGATTTATTGTATCTGGGAAAGGCTTAAAAAACATTACTTACTCTAGGATTCTCACTGTCCTGTCCAATGAGTAACTCCGTGTCCCTCTGGGCACCGATGTAATTTCCCATTTCTATAAGGGCCACAGCTCTTGCCAACAGCACGTCCGCATTCTGCTCATCTATCTCCAGGGCCTCATCGTAATAACTGATTGCTCCTTTATAGTCCTGAACCTCCAGGGATTTGTCACCTCTCTCTCGCAATGATTTCATCTAGATAAGTGAAAACGATAATAATAATAAGTCAAACTGTATTAACCCTTTCCCTCAAACGACAATTCCGCAGCAGACGACTTTAAACGTATTTTGTCAAAACATAGAAAATCTTCATAATTGAATGGAAAACCTATGACAAAAAATGGAAAACATTGTGGCAAAAGGAGCAATTTCTTCTTTTGTCACTATGTTTTCAAAAAGGCGTCTGCTGCAGAGGCGTCAGAAAGCGTCTATATGAGGGAAAGAGTTAAAGACCACTCAAGACAAAATTTAAAAGTGGTCTTATTACCTTTTTCAAAATACAACAAATAGTAGTAAAATCAGTATTGAAAACATCTTGACATTTATATGGAAACTCCCTATAAATTAAAATCAATATTTGAATAGAGTTGCAATTTTTTTTAACAATTTCTTTTAGTTGTCTGCTGCAGAAGCATTAAAATGCATCTGTATTAGGGAAAGAGTTAATTGTCTCCTCTCTCTTGCACTTGCTCGGTACCCAAGAAACAGACACCAAGAAAGACTGATATGAGTTTAACAAGAAACAATTTGCTTCATAATCAACGTTAAATAAACAATTTAAGATTAACAAGAGCTGTTGCTTATTAGTTACTGAGATATCGACTCTAATGTAGTTGCATGCAAAACTTTAACCAGAATTTCTAAGTAAAACAAGAGGGCCATGATGGCCTTGGATCGCTCACCTGATTCTTTTTTTTTTCCACTTTAGCTATATAAGCCCCGCCCCCTGGCGGCGATAGTTTCCAACCAATCAACATGATTGAAGGAATCTGATAGAGGGTCACCCTAGGAACATTTCTACAAAATTATTTGAAAATCGGCCTGACACTTTTGGAAGAGAAGATTTTTTTAAGTTTTCACTATAGCCATATAATGCAAAATAGCCTTGCCCATTGGCGGCCATGTTTTTCGACCAATCAACATGGCTTGAAGGAATCTGAAAGTGGGTCACTTAAGGAACATTTCAACAATTTTTTTTGAAAATCTGCCAACCATTTTGGGAAAAGAAGATTTTTTAAGTTTTCACTATAGCCATATAAGGCAAAATAGCCCTGTCCACTGGCGGCCATGTTTTTCGACCAATCAACAGGGCTTGGAGGAATCTGATAGAGGATCATCCAAGGAACATTTCTACAAAATTATTTGAAAATCTGGCTGAGACTTTCGTCGGAGAAGATTTTTTAAGTTTTCATTATAGCCATATAAGGCAAAATAGCCCCGCCCCCCCTGGCGGCCATGTTTTTTGACCAATCAATATGGCTTGAAGGAATCTGATAGAGGGTCATCCAAGGAACATTTCTACAAAAATTATTTGAAAATCTGCCAACCAGTTTGGGAGAAGAAGAATTTTGAAGTTTTTTTCATTTTGTTGCCATTTAAACCAGAATTCTGCATGGATCCCAAAAACTTGAAGGAAATCTGGTGAGGTCATTGAGAGGATGCTTTCTGTGAAGTTTCATCCCAATTGACCCACTGGTTACTGAGGAGAAGAAGTTGACGCATGATGGACGACGAACGACGCACGCTGGACAAAAGGCGATCACAATAACTCACATTGAGCAAAGCTCAGGTGAGCTAAAAAGGGCAATATTTTGCCTCATATGCAGGATAGAGTTATCTTACAATACTTAGTTGTGTTTATGGTTCTAAAATTGGAAAGGGTTGTATAAAGTTTCAATACAATGCGTCAAGTAGTTACTGAGATATGGATTCTAAATGTAGTTGCATGCAAAACTTCAACCATATTGTTTAAGTAAAAAAGGGGCCATAACTTGCATTATATGCTGGATAGAATTATTGTACTTGATTGTTTACACAGGTGCGATGGTTAGGAAAGGCTGCATAAAGTTTGAATGCAATGCATCAAGTAGTTACTAAGAAAAGGTCTCTTAATGTAGTTGCACGCAAAACTTTAACCAGAATTTATAAGTCCAAAAAGAGCCACAACTTGCATAAAATGCAGGATAGAGTTATCTAACTTGATAATCTACATAGGTGTGATAATTGGGAAGGGTTGTACTTTAGTTTAAATGCAGTGCATCAAGTAAATACTGAGATACGGACTCTAATTTAGTTGCACGCAAAACTTTAACCAGAATTTCCAAGTAAAAATAAGGCCATAACTTGCATAATATGCAGGATAGAGTTATCTAACTTGATAATCTACATAGGGTTGATAGTTGGGTAGGGTTGTAGAAAGTTTCAATGCAATACATGTAGTATATAAGTAGCCGAGTCCCCCTATTCATCCAACAGACCCCCTATATTTCCGTAGTGGATCAGTAACAAACCCAATAATGTATTTATTTCGTCGACCACTGAACTATACTGTAACTTGTTGATATGTGTTGGTAGCATAATATGACGTCATGAGTAAAAGATCTATCAATATTGATTAAAGAATTGGAATAGATATATTATTCAAAAAAATAAACCAGTTCAACATGAACACATTTATTTCAATTCATTTCATTTCTTTCTGGGTAACTGGTAACGTTTGAGAGCCACTTAACGAAAACCACCCTTTGAACTGACTTTTTTAATTTACTCACCCCCTATGGAATTTACTCACATGACACGCATTAACCAATGAAATTGCTAGAATTTCGTGGGAGGCGAAATAAAAGTACATGTATGCAAAACCTTAACCAAGGTGTGACATGGATGACGACACTGTGGTGAGTAATATAGCTCTCATATGTAAAATAAACAAGTTAAGACTAAAAAATAAATTATTCTAAAAGACTTATAATGATTAACATACCTCTACGAACTCTTCAGCTTCACTGATTGGTTCACTCCCTTCAACAAGACTGGGAAGACTGAAGCTGTGACTCAAGGGCTGGGAAAACCCACCCCCTGATCGGTCCATCTTGACTAAGCTGCCCCTGTCTGGGACCCTCTCCTATGAAATTACATCTGTGGAAATAAAACATTGAATTAAAAAGATGGGAGTTACTTCCACATGCTTCTTAAAACCAGTTTACCTTGTTCCCTGATGCATACACATCGAGGGCTTGGCGCAAAAAGGTTGTAAATTAAAACCTATTTTGAAAACCCTGGTTTAGGGGCAATTTTGACCGCTTTGTAAACAATGCATTTTTAGGTGCCATTGCTCAGAACGAGCAATGGCACCTAAATTTCCATTGTTTACCAAGAAAAATGATTGAATGCTTTATAAAGACATCATGGCAAGGTGATTAACCTTGGTAAAAAATACAAAGTTTAGTTACAACCGTTTCACGCCAAGCCCTCGGCATGTTGACACATCCACAGCAGACTAATTATGAAGACATTGTGGCAAAGGTAGAAATTCTCTATTATAACTAAACTTTCACTTAAACCATGTTCATTATGTTTGCCTACATGCTGTATTGTATAGAGTAAGTCTGTCGGATAATTTACAGCTAAAATTGCTCATGTCCCTTAAATTTTGAAGAAATTGCCTTCTATTTCTATACAAAAAGGTCCTACAATAAAAATCAAGAGGCCCATGAGGGCCTATGCTCTACTGGTTTGATTCTTTGGTCATTTTCAACCCAGAGCATGTATGTATGGTAAAGATCGGATAGTAAATGGAGGCTCTGTTGTGTTCACAAGCTGTATTATAGAAATTTTGACAATTTCAAGGGCCATAATCCAGTCTTGCATGGCGGATCTGGCTGGTTTGCAAAAGGAACCAAGTTCTTATTTTACTACTATCTAAGTTTGGTGAAAATCGGATAGTAAATGGAGGCTCTATTGCGTTCACAAGTTGTATTAAAGCAATTTTGACAATTTCATGGGCCATAATCAAGTCATGCAAGGGCACATCTGGCTGGTTTTCGAAAGGAACTGAGCTCTCATCAATATTTAACTACTATCTAAGTTTGGTGAAGATCAGATAGTAAATAAAGCCTCTATTTTGTTCACAAGCTCTATTATAGCAATTTTGACAATTTCAAGGGCCATAATCCAGTCTTGCATTGGCGGATCTGGCAGGTTTGAGAAAGGAACCAAGCTCTCATCAATATTTAACTACTAGTATCTAAGTTAGGTGAAGATTGGATAGTAAATGGAGGCTCTATTGTGCTCACAAGCTGTATTATAGCAATTTTGACAACTTCAAGGGCCATAATCCAGTCTTGCATGGGCGGATCTGGCTCTCATGGATATCTAACTAATGTATAAGTTTGATTGAGATACAAACAAAACTGAAGACTTTATCGCGTTCACAAGCAATTGTTTATGGACTCACGCACGACGGACACAACACCATGGCATAAGCTCTTTTGGCCTTTGGCCAGTACAGCTAAAAATCCTTTGGAATCAGACCTAGACACAGCCCTGTATATGCATTTAAAGGTGTCAGCTACCAAGTTTTGAATGTGCAGGGTTTTACGAGCTCAAGTTAAACAGGTTAACTAGCTGGGAATGGAGAAGAAGAATATGATTGGTTAATAATCTTGAAAGTCATGTTGTTGCCACAGAAAACTTTCCATAACAAGATTTTGTATCCTTGTGCAGGCATATATATTCCTTTTCACAGGTTTTCACTGCACCTTTTGGTTTCGACAGTCAGTCAATTTGTATTGTTAAAAAAATTGAATTTGTATATATTGCTTCATTTTTAGCTAGATTTTTTGAAGAATAAGGATGCTATTGCACTCGCGTCGGCGTTGGTTAAAGTTTTTTTATAAATACTAATATCTTCTATACCATCAAACATATTTACTTCAAACTTGGCATACTTGTTTCTAATGACAATATAGACAATATAGACAATTGCAGAAAGTCATATAACTCTGTCAACCATATTTGAAGAGTTATGCCCCTTTTTATACTTAGATTTTGTCACAAAAAACATAACCTAAGCTATTACTTTGCCATTTTTTGATATTTGATATCAAACTTTATTTTGTTTATGACAACAGGGTTGTGATGCAACTAAAATCTTTGCGTCTAGGTCTCATTTGACAAAGTTATGCCCCTTTTTGTACTTTGCTTCTGTGTTGGTAAAACTATTTTATAATATTAATATCTTCTATACCATTAAACATATTTACTTCAAACTTGGCATACTTGTTTGTTAATGATAATATAGACAACTGCAGCAAGTCACATAACTCTGTCAACCATATTTGTAGAGTTATGCCCCTTTTTGTACTTAGATTTTGTCACAAAAATATAACCTAAGCTATTACTTTGCCATAAGTTTCTCAATATTTCTTTATCAAACTTTTAAATGATTGTGTTTATGACAACAGTGATGCAACCAAAATATTTGCGTCAAGGTCACATTTGACAAAGGTATGCTCCTTTTTGTGCTTATATTTTGTCGTAATAACGTAATAAGTCAGCAATAATTTTGCCATTTTTTAATATTTCTTCATCAAACTTTTAAATTATATTGCTTGCAACAACATCGTTATCATGTACCCCCTCTGCCTCTCCCCCAATTATTGTACCCTCCCAAATTTGTGTTTGCGTGTTATGTACATTTGCAAAGGTCTTAGAACAAGATTCATTGTTTGGGGTTTAACGCCGTTTTTAACAATTTCTCAGTTATATCAGGGCGGCCAGCTTACCTACTCATGCATTTCCTGGTTTTCTCACACAAGTACTCCCCACAACAATCTTCCCAAGCAACTGGCTGCTTTTCCACATAGACTTAGCCCATTGGTGGAAGACGAATGACGCATGTCGCCTTGACTTTTGTCAATCCTCAGAAAGAAATGTTGGCCGAGCCGGGATTCGGACTCACAACCCCTGGATTGACAGCCCAGTGTCGCTACCGACTGAGCTACCGGGGCTCGGCAGAGAACAAGATTCATATCTTTGACCTTAATTCTTACACAATTACACAATATACATGTTCAAGATTAGACAAAAAAAAAAAGATTTTACTGACAAGCTTTTGAATAGTCGAGTGTGAGACAGCTCTTGTTATTGATCTTGTGCTTAATGTTTAATGTTTGATGCTCTGCTTACTTGTGATTTTTTAATTGTATATACTATTTGTGTTAGACTGACTGGCCTAACAAATCATCCATAGTACATGTCATTCTTGAATAATGTTTGTTTTTCGGCCTTCTTGTTTCATCGCTAATTTGGGAAAGGGTTAACAGACCTCTTTAAAGAAACTTTGAAAAGGTTACATCAACTTAAGCAATAACAATCCTATCAAGATCTGTGAACATGTCAGAATATTGCAAGTACAAAGACCCTCACAAAACTCCACACTTAGTCCTTTTCCAACACACAAGACCTCCGAATCAGACAACTTGGAAAAATGCTGCATACAAAAACCTTCATAAATTAAATTGTAATTCAAATAGAGTTTCTGAAGCTGAAAACATTATTTTGCCACCATGTTTTCAAAGGTAGTCTGCTGTAGATGTCAAAATGCGTCTGCAGGTCGGAAAGTTTTAAAGTCTGATTCACTCATCTGCCCTATGATTTAGGCCATTTAATCCGCAATAACAACTTCTCCACCCACTAAAATTAACTTTAAAATGGGTGCTAATTGGTCCAAGTTCAACTTTAATCGTTTAACGCAAAAACACTGGCATTAAGAGCATGTGTTATTTAATGTATTGTACCATATCAGAAAGATGAAATAGTGACTTATTTATTTAAATAATAAAAATAACAGTATATTTACAAACTCTATAAAACAGCGAAAATCCGTAACTAGTCAAACATTTGTTATCGTGCTTACACTGACTTTGATCCGTATTTATGTTCGAATATTTCAGGGTACGAACGCGATTTTTTTTCACGACACGGTCTGTTGAATTATTATTTGTAAATCATGTGCACGCAAAATGCATAGACAACAAATCTTCCGCAGTTGAAAACAGCTTTGTAAAATATGTAATATATCACTGTTATAAAAGTATAATTAATGTGGAAAAAGGAGAAAAGCGCAATGTTTTCAAAGTCGTCTGTCTGAACAATTGTGACAATGCCTTTGTGTAAATCAGCCCGTTAATTTGAACTGTACTTATTTTTGTAATGCCGATGCAAAGAAATTCTACAAACATTTTTTACCCACAGAAGATCAGCCCATGAACATTCCTGTCAATTGTCCAGCTGGGTCCGAAACTGTAAAACTTTTAAAACCTTAGTGCTCATAAATAAATTCCATGCTCCAAATAAGGGTTCTGATTGGTCAATTTGGAGGATGAATTTGCCTCTTTACCAATCGTATACTTTGGCACAAATTATGAGCACAGATTAAACGTATATATATTGGAACCATTTAATCTAACTTCAGATGAGATTTTTTCGCCTACTATAGCAATTGGCTCTAACGAGCCCCTTCCTAAAAAGATTAATCAGCCCTTTACAATACGCAGACGAATTTTGACTCATATTATGCACTAGATTACTTTTGAAAGTATCAAGGGAAAAGCAGCTCATTGTAGCTGTTTCTTCCCTTTCACACAATGTGTTCTATTATATTCTAAAATGAAACTTTATTCTATAGGTTTAGAGATTAGGGTGACATTTTTTCGGAGCCATTCGAAGTTATATAATTTTAACAGGAAGAAAAGGAAAACCAACATACGTGCACGTAATAGTATAACATAACGCCATCTTCTTAGTTAAAAGTCTTCATCGCCATGGGGGCGACGTCAATTGGTTTCTAACGTGATCTCCCGCCATCACGTAGCCAAAAACGGTAGCCAATGAAATGTTCGCGCACGTGCATATTCAGTTTTTTAAGCAGCATAGCCGATATTGATTTTTCAAATGAACGTAGCTACGTACCTTTTTGTTCCACATACGGTTAATTCTGCATGGCGTAAATCTTTATTTCCGAAGATCGGTAAAAGAAATGCATAGACCGAAACTTTATGACGATACATGCTGTGTCAATAAAAGCGTATGCTGTGAATAATAATTCAACGGTTTAGTGTGAAACGGTTGTAATTGTATGAACTATAAGAAGCAGTTACAACTATTTCGCGCTGAGCCAACGAATTTGTCTCCAATCTGACAATATCTGCTATCGGTAGGTAGCGCTTTATCAGCGACCGTGTATGTATATATTGTCCCTGGCTTTATCAAGTGTAGAGAAAGAGTGGAATATGACAGACGGTCCTGTAATTTATCTGTACATCCTGTTATGGTTTAATAGTATTTAAACATACAATTATGTATTTATCCGGGCAGAAAAATGTATATATATATATTGTATATAGATAATCTGATTTATAGCATTTTCCAAAGACCTAATAACACATGTGTTATTAGGTCTTTGCATTTTCTAATAGCTAAATGGAATTTGGCCCAGATAATTAACACCTTGCCATGGCATAATGTATATAAATTCAAAATATATATTAAAAAAACAACATGCAATACGCATCCAAAATTTATAGAATAATATAGTATATTGATGGTGGCTGCATTTTAGAAGAAGTAGGTGTAAAGACAAATGGAGCGATTCTATTAATCAACGTGCGAGTCTGGCTTAACCCGAGTCAGAGAACCGAAATAGTCGTGAGCCTCGCTTTGTCCGAACAACTGCGTTAGTGCATACCCGCCAGTGCGGAAGTTTTTTTAAAGTGTCAAAAAAGTAAAGGTATATTTTATCGGTTGACACTTCTTAGCGGCATATACTTTTATCCTCTTCGAACAGTGAAACTATTTAATCTCATCGTATCAGAAGAGAACACGTGACAAATACTATTTAAGGCAACACATTTTTTTCTCTCATGAACATTAAGTCCAAATAATTTAGACTTTCGGTTTCTCGTTTTATCATCTGTCATTTATTGGTCAACCGAACGTATGCAGGATAATAACACAATTGAAAAATGAGCATACGCAATGTCTTAAAAGTTTCTTTGTAGGACTACTGAACATTATGTCATTACACAATTCAATTGTTTTCATGATTTTCTTTTCAGACTGCATAAATTGCCATAGAGTAAATTTCAAGATGGTTGATAATGAAGAAGAAGCAATGGAATTGTCCGGAGAATCTGGACTTGTATCTAACCTACATGAATTCAGGTAATGAATGAATGGGATTTTAAGTCCCGTCGAAATAATTTTAAAAGGTCTAGAAAATGTGTAAACTCAGTCCTTTATAATCATAGAAAAATGTGGTATTTGCTTATTTTGCATTTTGTTGTTATCCTGCAAAAGCATATATGCGATCAATATTTAATGATTATGAACAACAGATGTGGTCAGATGGTAGATCTTAAACATTTTGTACTAGGTGTTAATTGCTCTTTGATACACAATCTTTTTTATTAAACATTAAACAATTTCCATTAAACAGACACACATTGACGCCACTGCAGCAAAAATTTCATCATTTTGGCTTTGGACAAGCAATCAATTCAAATTGAAAGAAAAACAAACAAATCTGTATTATGAACAATCATCTTAGGGGTCATAACCTAAAACTTATTAAACCTAGAGTAAATAAATCGCTACGATTAAACTCTTTCGCTCACCGAACCATACAGGTGTGGAACAATTTACCGACAGAAGTGGTAAACTCAAAATCAGTGATTCAATTTAAAACAAAATTGGATAAATTGTGGCATGACAGAAGATTTGACCTGTCCCAGGTCTTCTGATGCACAAACCGGGCCGGAGAACTGAGAAATGAAATTGAGGGGAAATATAAGCCTAAAGGGCTTAAAAAGTTTCCCAGAAGACAAAAGGTAGGTAGGTATAAGGAAATCTAATGAAGAACAGATATATGGAAAATATCTCCTTTCAAATTTCTGCCTAATCTTCCAGGCATTTTTTCTGTATTTCAGTTTTAACGTATCTTGGTCCAACCATGAACGGGATCCAAGCCCGGCACAAATCAGGCGGAGACCTCTGTTGTCGCCAAGTCGATTCCAAATGTCAACCCCTATTTCACGAGACTGGAAAAGTTTAACAGCAGTGCGACGACCTCCAATTCAGAGTCCTGTGGAACTACTACGTAACAACACAGTCAAGGTTAATCACCTGCATCATTTCCCACTTAAAGATGCTTTCTCACGCCTCTTCTTTTGTCACAATGTGTTCAACTCTTTTCAGTAATTATACCTACATTTATAGAGCTTTTTCGTGTTTTTGTCTGGATGTTTTCAAAGTCATCTGCTGAAGATTTGTTGTAAGTGGGAAAGGCTTAACCCTTTCCCACCTATAGATGCATTTTGACACATCTGCAGCAGACGACTTTTGAAAACATCGTGACAAAAGGAAAAATTGCTCAAAACAAGCAATTTCTCCTTTTGCCACAATGTTTTCAACTTTTTTCAGTAATTATACCTACAAATATAGAGATTTTCCATAAGTTTGATTAGACATTTTCAATCGTCGGCTGTAGATTTAGTGCATGTGGGAAAGGCTTAATCACCTGCATTCATTTTGATGTATCTGTAGCAGACAACTTTTGAAAACATAATGAGCTATTTCTTCTCCGCTAACCACAATGTTTTCAACTTCATTCTATAATTATACTTTCGTTATAGAAATTTTCCATATTTTTTCCAACGGTGATTTCAAAGTTGTCTGCAAATAGTTATTATTTGGGAAAATGATGTGTCTTCACATTTTCAACATTTTTTTAAAATATTTACAATTTCAGCTCTCATGAACCCTTTTCCGCTTGCAGACGCATCTAGATGCCAGCAGACGACCCTTGAAAAAATGTGTTAAAAGGAGAAATTGCTGATTTTGAACAATTATCTCCTTTTTCCAAAATGTTATCAATTGTATACAAAGAATATATTTTGCTTAAACGTTAGATGTTTTCAAAGTCATCTGCTGCAGATTTGTTGTATATATATAATATGGGAAAGGGTTAACAAAGTTTAAAAGAGCTTATGCTTTATTAATTGTGTCTATGTCCAATAATGAATGCTGTTGAAAGTGGCGAAATACAGCTGGAAAACATTGTGGCAAAAGGAGAAATTGCACGTTTTGAGCAATTTCTTCAAAAAGCAAACAATTAATTAAACTATGTCATATAGAGAAGTTTGTTTGAGATGTGTTGTACTTAATGTCTTAAGTACCAGTGTATTTGTACATAATTGCCTCTGGATTCATCAACCGATTCTATGACATACAAAAATCTACAGCAGAAGTTTTCGAAAAACATATAGTAAAAAATATGAAAGTTCTATAAATGAAAGAACAGTATGAGCAATATTTCTCCTTTTGCCACAATGTTTTCAAAAGTCGTCTGGTGCAGAGGTGTCAGAGAGCATCTGTATGTGGGAATGGGTTATCCGGGCTCAGGGTGTGCGCATTTTGAGTTTCATTGCTAAGGACCCACAACCAAGGCGAATCCCACGTCGCCTACCGGCTTGTAGTTTCTTTCTTTGTTCAGGTGCAGAGCGTAGCCTTTATTTTCTGCTTGAAAATGACTTTGGTAATGGAATTTGGTTTAGGTTCAGTCTTGGTTGAGAATTTTCACTTCAGCTAAGAAGTTTATCATTGAGAGTAATCTGATATCAATACATGTACACTTTGTAATGTTTGATTACATATAATATATATATGTTCACTCGGTGAACCTCACTGAACCCTTTCCCTTTCATTATGAGCTTCTCTGCTCAATAGACTTGACTGATTCTAACCAAATTTATTCCATAGGCTTAGATATGAAGAAAAGGCAATATGGAGTCTTAACGCATCATACACACAGTCTAATCAGAGTCTTCACTGTCTGCCTACATGGTATTTAGAGTTATAGACCTTAAATGCACTTTCTGACAAAGTGTTGATGCCAAATTAAAGAGTCAATAAAAACCCATATCGCCCAATGTGGCACATATGCAGTGACACTGTGTTGTATCGGCAATATAAATGAAATGGTAAATCTCTGTTCAAGGTATCACAGAGCACTCCATTTACACCATATCGAGAAGATTCATCCATAGAAAGGAGGCAGAGCTTCTCTCCAATGGAGCTTGAGCCCTCCGAAGCGAGTTTTGGTAAGTAATACTAAGTTCTACTTCGTGGTTTACCCCTTCTTTCGTGCAACACATTTGTTAAAACTTACTTTGAAAATACATAAGCAAAAAATATGGATAATCTCTGTTAACCCTTTCCTGCATAAATCAAATCTGCAGCAGACATCTAGGCCAAACATGTGATAAATCTCCATAAATGAAAGTTAAATTATTAAATCTTGAGCAATTTCACATTTTGCTACAAAAACATTCTGAAGTCTTCTGCATCAGATTAGTAAAAATGTGTCTGCAAGTTGGAAAGGGTTATTGAAAACATAAAAGTAGTAAAAGTCATAGATCTGCTTCAAATGTGGCAAAATACATCTACATCATGTGGGAAAGCGTTAATGTAGTAGTTACTTATGTAAAAGTGCCCGTAATAAGCGAGTGACGGTGTCCTGTAATATACATACTGCGGAAGACAGTTTGCTGTTTAACCCTTTCCCTCATTCGACAAATCTGCAGCAGACGACTTTGAACATATTTTTGTCAAAAAATAAAAAATCTCTATTTAATAAAATGCATTACTTATGCCTAAAAGTGGAAAACATTGTGGCAAAAGGAGAAATTGCTCGTTTTGAGCAATTTCTTCTTTTGTCACTATGTTTTCAAAAAGCTGCCTGCTTCAGAGGCATCAGAAAGCGTCTATTTGAAGAAAAGGGTTAACCTGATCTTGAGGTCAACTGTTCAAAGGTCAAGGTCACACTGAACTTGAACACAATTTTGTTTTCCTATTGATAACTGCAGAACATTTCCTCAAATTTGACTGGGAGGATTGGCATGACCAGTAGATGGCCCCTAATGATTTATAGGTCATCTGGTCAAAGGTCAAGGTCACCATGATTTTGAATGCAAAAGGCTTGTCTGATTGATCACAAATGACTAATTAGCTCCAGGTTCGGGTCATGCATGATATTTTATTCATTCTCCTACATGTTCAATGTGACGCTCATTATGTTTGACAAACATATCTTATTATACTTTTAACCCTTTCCCTCATATAGACACTTTCTGACGCCTCTGCAGCAGACGGCTTTTTGAAAACATACTGAAAAAGAAGAAATTGCTCATCTTGAGCAATTTCTCCTTTTGCCACAATGTTTTCCACTTTTAGCCATAGGTTATCCATTCAATTATAGAGAATTTCCATCTTTTGACAAAATATTGTTGTATGAGGGAAAGGGTTAAATATAAAATTTGCTGCAGATGTATTGTATGTTGGAAAAGGAAATGCATAATTCACTTTATTTTTAATGTTCGAGATGCCTTTTTGAACAATACTGTCAGCCATTGCATACGTTTACAATAGTACATTGCTTGAAATATTTCTTTACCAGATTCAGACAGACAAGCATCCAAGTCCAGAAAAAGATACAGTGATTTCTGTGTGGGGTATGACTTGAAGAGGGAACAGAAAGTGTCTACACCATTGAAGCAGATAGTTGAATATGATCAGAGCAATGGCAGTTTGCTGAATGCAAAAGGGACAACGAATCGAGACAAGGAGAATCTGACACATAATGAGAATAACAATAACTACAAAGATGGAAGTTTTGAAGATTCTGTGTTCTCCAGGGAAGATGCGTCGAGACTCGATACATCTCGGCCTGTTGGTCGGGATAAATCAAAATCCAGAAATAAATCTTTAAGAAAATCCATGGATAAGCAAGAGAAGAAGTCCTCTAACATTGTATTAACATTAATGGTACTCTTGTCTGTAGGTATTGCTGGCTATTTCTTATTTCAGGCCGGTTCCTGTTCCGTATTTAATGTTGATATTGTCAAACTTAAGCATAAGCTGGACGATAATGTCTTTGGCCAACAAATTGCTGTGAAAGCTATTGTAACAGAATTGGAAAAATTTGGCCAGTCAGTGAAACAGGGAACCAGCAAGAGAACACTCGTCATGTCTTTCCATGGATGGACCGGGGTTGGAAAAAATTTCATTTCACGATTTATTTCAGAGTCATTTTATAACGCTAAGGTAACACTGTTTTCTATCCCATGGCATTTCCCACATGCCGCCAGAAATGAAGAAGAATCTAGAAAAATTCAAAAAAATGTGAAAAATTGGATAATTGGGAATATAACGAAATGTGGCGTAAATGTGTTCATTTTTGACGAGATGGACAAAGCAAACAAAGATTTTCTTGCTGGGCTCCAGACAGCACTGAAGGAGGTAAAGGTTCAAGAAGAGGCTTTAGTCGAGACAAGTGTAAAGTCCCCAATTATTGTGATACTATTCATCAGCAACTCTAAAGCCGTCCAGATTAATCAGTATTTATTTTCCCAGATTGGCAAAGAGAGGGACAGGGAGAGTATTCAGAGTGAAGAATTTGCCGTCGTCTTTGATAAGCATACAAACGAATGGTATGCATCGCTTAAAGAAAACAATCTCATCACAATATTCATTCCATTTTTGCCGCTTGCAGAATCACATGTACGCCAGTGTATTGTCAAGGATTTCATTCATAAGGGACGAGACCCGGGTGAGCGATTAATTGAAGCAGTCATGGATGAGTTATCTTTCTTTGATATGGGAGGTAATTACGGTCAAATGTCTCTGACTGGTTGTAAAAGGGTCCATGATAAAGTTGATTTACATATCGATGACTAATAAAGAAGAAAAAACTCTCTCCCACATGAAGACACATATTAATGCATCTGCAGCAAATGACTTGGAGAAATTGCTCATAATGAACAATCTCTCCTTTTGTCACAATATTTTCAACTCTATACCAATTATACCTTCATAAATAGAGATTTTCTATATTTTTGCCTCAATGCTTAGAAAGACTTCTGCTGCAGATTTATTGTAGGTGGATTAATTTCTTTTGGTCATTTTGTGACAAATGATAGCATTTGTAAGGCAATATAAAATGCATTTTTTGATAACATATATATTATGTTTTGGTTACTCGTATACAACAAAAATAAGTTGGAGAATCTGCAAAAGAACATTGTGACAAAAGGTGAAATTACTCATAACAAGCATTTGCCACCATGTTTTCAACATCAAATGTATATCCAGTGAATACATTCATTTTATAGAAATTGATAATAGTGTTTACTAGATATGTTCAAAGTTTTCTGCTGTAGGTTTGTAGTATGCGTGAAAGGGTTAACCCTTCCCCTCATACGACAATTCTACAGCAGACGACTTTGAACATATTTTGTCAAAAAATAGAAAATCTCTATAATTCAATGGATAACCTATGACTAAAAGTGGGAAACATTGCGGCAAAAGGAGAAATTGCTCTTTTTGAGCAATTTCTTTTTTTGTCACTATGTTTTCAAAAAGTCGTCTGCTGCAGAGGCGTCAGCAAGCGTCTATATGAGGGAAAGGATTAAAGGAAAATCTTCATGACTAACATTTATCTAAGAAAAGTGAGCTTATATTGTGAGTGTAAGAACAACATTTCACATGGGTACTGGTGAGTAGAAACTGAAACACAAGAAAAGGAGTTATTTGGTTTGTTTGTTCACTGTCATCGGCTCAGCCAACATTCTTTCTGACGATTGACAAAAGTCAACGCGACATGCGTAATTCGTCTTCCACCATTGAGCTAAGTCAATGTGGAAAAGCAGCCAGTTACTTTGGAAGATTGTTGTGTGGAGTACTGGTGTGAGAAAACCAGGAAACATGAGTAGGTGAATTGGCCGCCGTTATATGACTGTGAAATTGTTAAAAACGGCGTTAAACATCAATCAATCAATTGTTCACTGTCATACATAGTTTATGAGTAATATGACTAAAACACATTGAATGCTTTGAATCTGTTGATAGCTTTTTGGAAGAGATGATAACTGTGCATTTTGTACAAAGGTGGGTGATTTGAATCACACAGATAAAGAAAGTCTGGTCATATCTAGTATATTTTCCATATAATGACATTTACCCTTTCCCACATGCAGAACACATGTTGATGCATTTACAGCAGGTAACTATTGAAAACATTGCGACGAAAGGAGAAAATGCTCATCATGAGCAATTTCTCCTTTTGTCAAAATGTTTTCAACTCTGGTCAATAATTAAACTTTAAATCTTTAAAGATTTCAATTTTTTTTTGTTTGCTTAGATGTTTTGAAAGTTGTGTTCTGCGGAAAATAAGGACAATCTGTATAAATGAAAGTATTATTATTAAATTTACAGGTAGTTGAGAACACTGTGGCAAAGAGAGAGATTAATCATGATGAGCAATTTTTCTCCTTTTGCCACAAAGTTTTCATGCATCTGCTTGTAGATAAGGGCTTATAAAACTCACTTATATTTCTATGTGATGTAATTTTCTTGATATAATTTTCTCCTTTATTAGCAGTACCTTTTCATACTTTGCTCAGGTGATCGATTTAGGGCCATCTTTGCCCTCTTGTATGTGTTACTTAACTTGTATTAAATATTTTTCATCTGTTAGATTGGTTTATTTCTATTTGAGCAGTGGTTGTGAAATTGTAAACCCCTTCCCACGTACAACAAATCTGCAGCAGACGAATTTGAAAACGTCTAGGCAAAAGCAACGAAAATTTCTTTAAATGAATGAACAATAATTGAATAGAGTTGAAAACATACCGGTAGTGATAAAAGGAGAAATTGCTCGTTTTGAGCAATTTCTTCTTTTTGTGACCATATTTCCAAAAAGCTGTCTTGCTTCAGAGTCAAAAGGATTAACAATCTCGATCAAGTTGCATGCTAGTCGTATCCAAACTTAACCCTTTCCCTCATATAGACGCTTTCTGACGCCTCTGCAGCAGACGGCTTTTTAAAAACATAGTGACAAAAGAAGAAATTGCTCAAAACGAGCAATTTCTACTTTTGCCACAATGTTTTCCACCTTTAGTCATATGTTATCCATTCAATTATAGAGATTTTCTATTTTTTGACAAAGCATGTTCAAAGTCGTCTGCTGCAGAATTGTCATATGAGGGAAATGGTTAAGAGGCTTCCAGGATGCTATATTTTATTGGCAACAGGGGATCATACCACAGACTGGTAGTATTGGCACTCAGGGTTGCGGGGGTTAGCATTACTGACTTACTGGCTGGTGTCGGGATAACAGGACCAGTAGTACTGGTTACTTACCCAGGAAATGCTGTGATATAAATGAAAGATTGTTGAAGGCGGCGTAAAACACCAAACAATCAATTAATTTGAAGCAGGGAAGGTCCAAGTGAGACTGGTTTACTTGTGATATTTGACAGTGGAAAATATGCCAACTTCTGACCACTAAAGAATTTTAGACCAAGATCACCTTGTGCATAGTTTGATCTGAATTAGCATTGTTTAGTAGTGTTATTGGGCCATTAACAGGCCATTAACACTTAACGACACACAGAAGATGTCTGAAGGCAATTCCATTTTTTGCCACAATGTTTTCAAATATATTCTTAAACTTATATATAAAGGGATTTTCCATCTTTCTTGGCAGATCATTTTGAAGTTGTGTGCTGTGGATTTTTTTGTATCTTGGAGTTGTTAAGTCCTTTGACAGACTTGTGGTTCCAGTAGAGTGATGGAGATTAGTGCTGAACATCTTTTGTTATCATGTTTCTGTTATAAAATGTCTCAAGCATCGAAATCTTAGTTACCTTCCAAATTGAAACACAGGTTAGAAAATGTAATTCTTCTTAAGAGAAAAGGAGACACAGAAAGGTATTATTTACCATCAATTTGGTCAAATCCAATGTTTTCACCAAGAAGGATTTGTTTGTTTTTTCGGGGTTTTATGCCGCTTTCAACATTATTTCAGTTATATTAGGCGACGGTTCACTTATTCATGATCCCTGGGTAAACAAACCAGTACTAGGATAGAAAATGTCGTGCCGCGACTAGGGATCAAACAATACTCATTTTGACCTTTAAGGTACAGGCCTTTGTCTTGTGCCACATGTCGGCTCATCATGGTGAACATGTCTGCCTAGTAACTTGGGAATTAAATGATGCATGGTTTCCCATTTCGACCTTTGACCTCTTAGTGTGACCTTTGATGTACAGGCCTCTGTCTTGAGTGCCACATGTCACCTTCTCATGATGAACATGTGTGCCCAGTAACTTGGGAATCCTATGATGCATAGTTGAGATGAGAGCCGGATAATTTACAGTCCTATCACACAGTACTCATTTTGACCTTTGACCTCTAAGTGTGACCTTTGAAGTACAGGTTTTGTGCGCGACACGCCACCTCATCATGGTAAACATGTGTGCGTAGGTACTTGGGAATCCTATGATACATGGTTGAGATGCGGGCCGTACAAGGAAAAGTTCTATCAAACAGTACTCATTTTGACATTTGAGGTACAGGCCTGAATCTTGAGCGCGACAAGCCGCCTTATCATGGTGAATGTTTGTGTCAAGATTCTTAAAAATCCTATGATGAATGGTTAAGATGCCGGCCGGATAAGGTACAGTCCTATCAGACAGTACTCATTTCGAGACATTTTCCCTCTAACCTTGACATTTGAGGTACAGGCCTGGGTCTTGTGCGAGACACGCCGCCTCATCATGGTGAACGATTGTGTCGAGTTTCGTGGAAATCCTATAATGGATGGTTAAGATGCGGGCCGGACTGACAGACAGACAGAATCGACCAAACCCATAGTCCCCAAACCGATCTCTGACCAGTAGGGGACTAATAACATTATATGCAAAACTGTAAAAAGCTTTGTAAATAGTTCTTCACAAATTTTCTTGTTTGACCCAAGGATGTTCAAATTATTCCGATCTGTTGAAAACAGCCGCCAGGGGGCCGGGGCTCGTTTGTCCTATATACATAAAATATTTTGCTTTGGTGACTATTTACCAATGCTGTTTGTTGAAATGGTGTTTTACGCCATTTTCATCGGTATTTCAGTTATATTACGACATTCAATGTGTAATTTACTAGTACTTCTGGTGTTATATATCTTGCCATCTGTGATTTCATCGTTATACTATCGCACAATCCTGAGCGTCAAGGGAGAAGCCATTTCTCCCAAGTTTTTGTTAGGATCCACCTGTATCTAAATTGCTGCCAAGCTGTTTTCAAAAGACATCCGTTCCATAAATTGGTTCGAGTAAATTTACAATGTTTTCATAATCCCAAGACGCGCTTCAAACTTATGATACTTTCAAGGCCTCCTTTCGTTGAACTTCTGATTTATTTATATTGACATCAGGATAGCATAACGTCCGAGTTCCGCGATATGATATTATACCACAGGGGCACCTGCCTGCTCCTCTTATTTGTTTATTAAACAAGAGCGCCGCGGAGTGAACATCCGTCTGTTTTTTTTCTATGAATTACTAATGTCAATACATGAGATGCACCGTAGCTGATCGTAACTAAATTTATTCGTGGATAATAGCTTCCCAACAGAGAAACGTTTGACCGAAACGAAAGGAAGGGAAGAGGGTGAAAAGTACGTGCAGACATATACCACATCAACCTACATATCTCGACATTTAATACATACAATGTTACAAAGTTTGAATACAAACAAACCATGACATGAAATGATACTGATAGGTTTTATTTAACCCGGTACAAAGAACATGTTTGTAAAACATATCATAGTTGTTGTCCAAGTTCGGATTTAAACAGAATACAATTCAAGGAAGCTAACATATTGAAAGTACTACTTCCAAATTGGACACATGTTATTTGTGGAAAGGAATCTGTGAGAGATCTTACATAAAAACAATTAATCAGAATATGCTCAGTCATCGCTATTTCCACACCGTGAGCAATGAGAGAAATCGGTGCATGCCGTGTATGCAATTATTTGGGCGATAGAAAAACAAGCACGTAGCAAGCGTAATCCCACACTGGATTCGCTGAGACTGTGGTTTTTTGTAAAAGACAAACTGCCGTGAAGACGTTCTATCATTCAATTATAGTAGTTGCGAACCTTTGTATTAATACAATGTTTCCAAGAATATCTACCAGAAAAATCGCTTAATAGTCTTCCAAACTATTGTATATATTATAGTTATGCAGTAGAGAAACAACATCCGAAATCGGGAGACCCATTGTTAAACAAACTAAGACGTAATAAAAACAAACGTTTGGCTGTACTACCCTTTCTAATCGATACAGTTGACCGAAGAAGAGAAGTTTTCTCTTCTCTATTTCGGCTGCTAGAGGAAGAGCACAAAGTAAACCAAGTACAATATCTGTCCTCGATCTACTTCTTAAACCTTGCATTTGTTTTAAACATAGTCTATGAGATCTCTCTAAAGCCAACATGTCTAGACCAGGAAGCGGCTGTAGAAATTCACATCCAAATAGTGCTTTAGGAATAACAATAGATTTATAGATGTACCATCAATTGGTCAATTTACTATTAACTAAATTCCGCGGAAGTATGCATTAACCCTTTCCCACATATAACAAATCTGCAGCAGACGACTTTGTAAATGTATACTCAAATATATAGAAAATCTCTAAAATTGTAGGTATAATTACTGAAAAAAGTTGAAAACATTGTGGCAAAAGTTAACCCTTTCGTCCCTATAGACGCATTTTGACGCATCTGCAGCAAACGACTTTTGAAAATATCGTGACAAAAAGGAGAAATTGCTCAAAACGAGCAAATTCTCCTTTTGTCACGATATTTTCAAAAGTCGTCTGCTGCAGATGCGTCAAAATGCGTCTATAGGGTGGAAAGGGTTAACTAATTCAAATATTTTCATCAACAAACAGGAATGTGTTTAAGCTTATCAAGTTCAATTCCGATACCCCAAGAAAGATTTATAATCGTACAAAAGAGTTTTACTCTAAAAAGAGGTAAACATATGTTGCTTAAGTGCGCTGCAATTAGTTCTTAATTTTCTAAGCTTAGGTCTACAAAATGGATACAAACTTTACCGCAGCCCTTTATAATACGTAAAGCTTTTGCGGATATTCAATGAAATTTACACCTTTCCCACATGCAACCAATCTGAAGCAGACGACTTAGAAAACATTTAGTAAAAATATGGAAAATCTACCTTAATGAAGTTACATATTCAATATATTGAAAACATTGTGGAAAAGGGGGAAATTTGCGTATGATGAGCAAGTTCAATAAAAGTTATCTACTGTTAATGCGTCGAAGTGCGCGTTTATAAATGCAAAAAGGTAAATGTGTACCTAATACAAAGTTATATGCTATGACAAATAAGATGAACATTCGCTTTATTCGAAATGGTTCTTCTTGGTCTAGAGCAATTTCTGTCTTTGTCAACTATGTTTTCAAAATACGTCAGCTGTAAGTAAGTCTGACATGTGAGGAAAAGGAATAAATATAAAATATAAAAAGTCCGCAAATTCCGAGAAAAGAAACATCGACAGTCAGATAAAATATTAAAATTTCAGAAAATTAAAATTCTATAGAGTTACCGTGTCACATGTCACACACATGTCACTTTGTAAAAATAATGTAAAATATGCGTGTGACTACACGGGGCTTTCCTTGGGCTGTCTGGCTTTTTTCATCTTGTCAGACAACTCGAACAGCATCCCACCTAACTTGTCGAGTTGTTTGTGAAACTCAACATTTTCGTAGTTAACCTTTGGTACCCCTTCAGAACCGAACATCGCCCCATACAGGGCACCCGCTATCACCCCCGTAGTATCGCTATCACCCCCGTGAATCATCGATCGTAAACACAGTTCACTCCAGTCCGTTCCACTGGATAGGAGAGCATCATAGGCGATCATCGGGGAATCGTGACCGCTCGCACCGCCTGTTCCGTCATAGCTTAGAGACTTGTAAAACATGTCTCTCTCGTACAAACCATAGGATTTGGGAAAGGAAGGCTCGGAGAGGCCGTCTGTGATACCTCTAACTTTTAGATATGCCTTCCATTTAGTCTCGAAATAACTCATAGCATTCACATTGTCTTGTACATCAATACCTTTATCGAAGATGTATTTCCGGGCGATCTCCAGCGTATCCAATAGACCTTTACCCCATTCTTTGATAGGCTTGTCTTGTACTGCGTACGAAGTGAAGAGAGAAGATGCCATGGATCCAAGATAGCCGGTTGGATGATGATGGGTTAACCTTCCTGATTCTATGCTCACTTCTACCAGCTCACCTTTCAACTCTTCGGTCGGGTAGAGCAGGCCGATACACATGGACCGCATTGCGGCGCCACTTCCCCCGCCCCTTTTATCGAAAGGACCAAACAATGGATGTTCTCTTGTCTTCAACGCAAGTGCTAGTTTATGACTCGACTCAATGCACGTGTTACCAGGGTCCCTGTTACGCATGTCTTTAGAATTCATTTTCTCTACATATTCCGTTGCTAGTCCCTCATATAACTTTTTTTTGTCGATCTGCGTCCCCTGGTCTATTAAAGCATTTGCTGTCGCTATGTGTAACAGCGTATCATCACTTATGGGCCATTCTTTCTTCGTGATAAAGAGTTGAGCCACACCAGCACCATTGGTGAGACTTTGCAATTCCTCGTACATGCTGATACCAGACACTTGGAACTCCCAGCGCCCGCGTCTGTACCCAATTGCATCACCTACCGCACTCAGAACCATTGATGATCGGTATCTCTCCTCCATTGTAATTGTAAAGTGTGTGTATTTTGAAGACGGGTGTAGTTTACCTAGCAGGTAATTTTTAAATATTGGAAATCGAAACCGAAAGTGAAAGTAGAAGTGGTGTGTTTACGTTTTCATGTTTTAACGGAAAATGTGTACATTGCAAGTGGTTTATTATCTTGATATTATTTGTTTACCTAGTTTCGCAATCCTGGTTGGAAATTGTGATGCGAAAAGTTTTGCATTTTTCAATTTGTTTTCTGCATTTTCCTTAATTTTACAAAAATATTTCGTAAATAGTATGTACATGTTTTGTATCTCAATTTTGCTTTTGTCACGTGACAAGAGAGTGGCGACAACCAGGTTCAACTTCAATGTTGGAGTTTTAGGACACGTTGACAGCGGCAAAACAAGTTTATCGAAAGCTTTGAGAACGACAGCGAGTACCTCAAGCTTTGATAAAAAATCACAGAGCAAAGAACGAGGAATTAAGTTGGATTTAGGCTTTTCGTCCTTTCAAGTCGATGTGCCTTCACATTTGTGTATAGATCAAAGTACCGATGGTACTGAAGTTGTTCAATACACGCTGGTTGATTGCACATCAAAACCATTATTGGTGGTAGGAAAGACTTGTTTTCTCTCATTTTGCTGCATTCCTTTGACCACAATGTTTTATCGCTGTTCATTACTCGTTAAGTGACGAAAAAGGAATGTAGGAAATTAAATATTCCTGTGGTATCAAAAAATGAAATAACTTAATCAATAATAATACAGTATACATTACTTAGATACTTTAAAAGTCAGGTTGGATGTTTTACACTTTCTAACGTGCAGATGCATTTACAGACGCCGGCTTTTGAAAACGTTGTCACATTGCAATTAAGTTAAATTCTTCATAATGAGCAACTCGATTCAATAATATGAGTATAGGTGGTACCTATTTCGGGTAAACATTTATTAACTTTTATTATCGCTAAATAATTCTCCGTGACCTACAGTTAGCCCCTTGCTTGCAGTACTATCAGTGATTGGATTATACGATATTTACGTACCTTTCTAAGCAAACAGACTAAAAATCATCACCTGTTTGAGCATATATTCAACTTCATATAGTTTTTCCAATGAATTATTGTAATATATCTTTAGGTGCTACCTATTTACGAAAAAAACGTAAGATGATGACAACAATTAAAGAGCATACTTTGGCCATAAACAATCATTTATAAGTAATTGACTAGACGATAATTATGTTAATGTCATGTTTTTTGCATGATCGATCACATGTTCGGAATTCGTATTGCTGTCGTCTATTATAACGGACAGAAAATAATAAAGTAAAGACTTTCAAAAAATCAGAGAATAGTTTTATAATGAACGAAGTTTAAGCATGAGGGCCAAAATGATCCTTATTCGATTTCCTGCGTTATGGTAAAAAAGCAAATATATCAGCCATTTTCTGTTGCCACCTAGCGACAGCCTTTTTCAAGTAGTCAATATGACGGAAACAAATTATGTAAGGGGTCACATTTCTGCTAAACCCTTTCCCTAATAGAGACGGTTTCAGACGCCTTTGCAGCAGACGACCTATGAAAAGATTGTTGCTAAATGAACTATGAGAAAGTTATCCTTATTATACTTTGTACGAGATAATTTATTTTATGCCTATCGATGGATTATAGAGATATCTCAGTGAAATAGAAACTGGTAATCCACTTTTTCAAACAGTGAAATTACCATTTTCAAACAGTGAAATTCAGTCTCCCACATTATGCCTGAATCTCCCAAAATCTCCAAGAAAATTTAACGGTACACAGTTTTAACACCTCTGCAGGAGTCATTTACTGCCCAGCATATGACCCCTATTTCAGTGAAAGCCCCCTTGAAATGTTATCACATGACCAGTGAAACCACATCTGTGTCGAGACATTAATCTCAATTTTGTTGTTAGACCAGCTATTTCACTTTTGAAACTTGTACAGAACCAAGTTTAAATGAAGGTAGAATATGTGTCCCAATGCAAGCTTGTGAACCAGAGGAAAACAATGTTGCAAGGAAAAGTTACTTCACTTTTTCATGGTACATGAAGCTGTTCATGACTCAACTGCATATGTATATTGAAACAATCGCAGGAAAAGTAGCCATATAATCCCCTTTTCCAACAATAAAATGAATCTGCAGGAGACAATATTGAACATATCTTTAACCCTTTCCCACATACAGCAAATCTGCAGGAGACGACTTTGAAAACCTAGTGACAAAAACCTGAAAATATAGCTTATCTCCATCAAATATAGCTTAATTGTAAAATAAAGTTGAAAACATTGTGGCCATCATGAGCAACTCACCTTTGGCCACAATGTTTTCAAAAGTCGTCTGCTGCTATTGCGTCAAAATGCGTCTGCAGGTGGGAAAGGGTTAACACATGGGGAGCCTTTATGAATGAAAGTTAGATAATAGAAAAGAGAAGAAAACATTGTTGGAAAACAGAAAATGACTTCATTGGGCAATTTCTCTTTTTCTCACAATGTTTGATACACTGCACCTGCTGGAAACGTATTAAAATGTGTCTGCATTTGGGGAAGGGGGTTAAGCAATTAATTTCACATTTTCCTAAAATGTTACACATTGAGTATTAAGAATAAATGAGGTATAACATTTGAGTAAAACGTATTTTTAAAATTAATATATGGCTCTCTCTCTCTCGCTCTCTTCTCTCTCTCTCTCTCTCTCTCTCTCTCTCTCTCTCCTCTCTCTCTCTCTCTCTCTCTCTCTCTCTCTCTCTCTCTCCCCCACACACACACACACACACACACACACACACACACACACACACACACATCTCCTCCTTAACCACAGGACCAATTTCAACCAAACTTTCACAGGAATGTTCCTTTGGTGGCCCTCTTTCAAAAGTGTTCAAAGATTTAAGTTCCATTGAGAACTCTGGTTACCACGGCAACAAAAAAGGATAAATTACCAAAACTTAAAAAATATTCTTGTCTGAAAGTAGTCTCAAGGCCCATGCCTTTTATATTTGGTATGTAGCATTATCTTTTTTTACATAGACTCGTATAGGGAAAAAACTTTGAAAATTATTCTTGTCTAAAAGTAAATGGCTAAGGCCTTAGATATTTGGTATGTAGCCTCATCTAGTGGACCTCTACCAAGATTGTTTAAATTATAGCCCTGGGGTTAAAAATGGCCCGTCCCTTAGGATCACTGGTTTTACATCGACTTGTATAGGGAAGAAGCTTTAAAAATCTTCTTGTCTGAAAGTAGAAGGCCCATGCCTTTGATATTTGATATTTAGCTTCATCTAGTCGACCTCTACCAAGATTGTTCAAATTATAGCCCTGGGCTCCCCAGTTATCACACATGGATTTTAAAAGATCATATAAAATATGTACATATTAGTAGATCAACTGTTAAGATGGATTGTAACTGCACTATGTGCTTCAGAAAGATAATGTATGAGGTACAGCCCTTATTGTTAGTAATCAGCGGGCAGAAGCCCGCGACTTCAATGTTTAATAGCTTTTCGGAAATGACATAGGAGAAGAATTATTATTAGAAAAAAAAAAAAAAAAAAAAAATGTCTTGAACATATTACAATTGTGATTATGACACATCTAAAATGAAATAAATAATCCGATGTTTTAAGTATTTGCAGTTTCTTTATTTTGACTCGCAATTGTGTTTTTTTGTGTTATTTACGAAGACAAAAGAGTCCCTGCTAGACTTGCTGCAGACTGTAATGTGTCAATATCGAGATAAAAATCACGTTGAATTCTCCTTTTAGTAGCAATTTAAACTTACTGAATGTTATTTTCATGTTCAAAGAGATGTCTTGATTTATGTAGAATTCATTTGAAAATGTTAATCCATGAATATCTAAAATAGGAACTGTTTCGAAGCTAAATATGTTGATCAGGTGACTACCGAATACCGACTGCGTAGAAAAATCTCCTTTGCAGAGAGCCGTTCTTTACACTCACTTACAAATAGTTAATTATAGGTGATTCAAAATATTTATTTGGTTCGAAACAATTAAATGACGAAAAGAACAAACTGAGATAAGACTGGTTTTAATATAAAAAATACTTTGAATGAACACTCTCTGCCTATAAAGAGAGTGTAAAAAACGACAATCATGCGAAGAAGAAACGAATCGGGTCTTTCGAACAAAATGATTTCGGCCTTGACAAATTTAAATGTGTTGTTAAATTCCCTACACGCATTTTGCTTGCAATCTGCATACCGTATTGTTATGCTTCATTTACACAAGGGCGCTCGTCATTATATAATTTTAAAACATGAGTAGACTAATGATATGGAAGATTACTCATACCCTGTTTATGATCAATAATTAGTTGGGTGTGTATATGGTCAACCAGAGACATATACACATGTATATATATATGTTTATATGTCAATGGGTCAACCTACCTTAGAATGGAGATTGATCATAAACAATGAAAGCCTTTAATTATATTTCAATGAAGGACATTCACTTCGTTGACAAAAAAAATGCAAGTTATGATACATTTTCACTTGACCCCACCCCTGATAATCCAATATGCCCTTTAGTTGATAACTGGTTTTTTTTCCAACTAGTATAATGTAAGTGTTATGCATAACTGCAGTATGGATTTACGGCGGCATTGATGTGTTGCATCAACTTTCTCTTGTCTTCTTTCTTAAACAAATGCAATGTGCATGTCCTGAGAACACAGCCCACAGTCATATACCGGTCAGACAAACATCTTGGCAATTTAATCACCCTATCAAGAAAATTAATAGTCTAATGACCCATGGGTAATTGATGCTGGCTTTTAATAGCCTAAAAGCTAACTGTTTATCGTTCATCAGATTTGAAGAAATTTCAGATATAATGTGGGAGACTGAAATTACCACTATTACCATATTTTGCTGGAACTACTTTTTTTTATGATTTTTTTTTTTGTTGTTTAATTATGGAGTTTACTTATATTTTATTAGATAATATGCCTCTAAATAATGAGATGTAAATTAAAATGATAACTTTATGCAATGTCTTCAAATTATTTTCACGTTATACTGGACTATTTTTTCCAGGTAGTAATACACAATGCGCTAAAACCGTGGGGCTCACAACAGGGACAATCTGGCGGCACTGTACGGGATACAATATACAAAAAATGGTAAAAATACCTTTCATGGCCTAAAATAAAAAGAAAACTTGTTTGTTTCAGTGAAAGATCGATCTTTATTTCATCTCGTGAAGAAAGAAAAATACTATCCTCACTCATGGCAAAGCCAATCGTGAGAATTTTTTTTTTCTTCACTCGATATCTCATGAATAGGTATTATGGGTCTTTCATGATGATACCACTTATTTGCGGGGAACGACGTCGCTCCATTTGACGTTACGCCAAGATGACGTGTCACGAAAGTGACATTACGTCCGTCTTTGGCTACGTTACAGTCACAAATTAGGTTCGGGAAAGTCGATAGACCCTTATCAGTTTTTATTTGAACTCGTTTTAAAAATAGACGACGAGTGTTATTAAACGCAAATCATCACACATAAAATTACTTGTGCTCGTTCCTTTATCGTGTACGTATTATTATATTATTTCCTCTAGAAAAAAATAATTGTTTTGATATTTTCTTTTCATCCAATCATCGTTTAGCGTAGTTCCACACTGGATTCGCAGAGAACTGAGACTGCAGTTTTCTGAATAAGAGAAACTGCCGTGAAGACGTTCTAACTTTTCACTCTTCTATATAGTACTAGGATATCTACTAGGAAAATCGCCATATGCTAAATAGTCTTCCAAGCTATTGTAAATATTATATTTATGCAGCAGAGAAACAACATCCGAAATCGGGAGACCCATTGTTAAACAAACTAAGACGTAATAAAAACAAACGTTTGGCTGTACAGTCCCTTTCTAATAGACACCGTTTTCTCTTCTCTTTTTCGGCTGCTAGAGGAAGCGCACAAAGTAAACCAAGTACAATATCTGTCTTCGATATACTTCTTAAACCTTGTATTTGTTTTAAATATAGTCTATGAGATCTCGCTAAAGCCAACATGTCTCGACCAGGAAGCGGCTTTAAAGATTCACATCCAAACAGTGCTTTAGGAATAACAATAGATGTATAGAGACTATAAATTGATCGACTAACTATTAGCTAAATCGTTTGCTTCCGCGGGAATATCCATTAACTAATCCAAATATTTTCATCAGCAAACAGTAATTTGTTTAAGCTTATCAAGTTCAATTCCGATACCCCAAGAAAGATATCTAATCGTACAAAAGATGTTGCACTAAACTAGAAATATCTTCAAAAAAGATAAACGGCGATCAATATGAGAAAACACTAAGAAATGGAACATGCGCATATTATTTGACTTGAATATCAGAAAGGTTTCATGTGTTTACCAAAGGGTAATCGGCCATCTCCATACAGCTTCAGTGCCTATAAATAGATTACCAAGGCCGAGAATACGCCACATGACTGGAGATTACGCGAGGCTCCCAAGAGGAGTATAAGTTTCAAAAGACGATAAATAACTGAAAACTTATCATGTTTTAAACATAATTAATACTTTGCTCTTAAATATTACATTTCATACGTTTTCACAGATTGTTTTCACTGAAATTTGTTTCTTAAGAAATACAATTAAAAGTTCGTATGCAGAACATTTCATTTTAAAACTTCATCTTATTAGTGCCTCTCGTAGGATCGCCAACTTAACTATGAACCAATCACAACATTTCATTTCCTTTATTTCTTCGACATTATTCATTAAATACAACATTTGATTGGTCTACAATCTGGATCATTTGTTTAAAATATAGGTCAAAAATGAGGTTAAACAGCTATCGCCGAAAACAAGTAAACATATGTTGCTCTTAAGTACGCTGCAACTGGGACTATTATACAGGGAAGAGAAAAGAGTGCGATAAGCGCCAATTGCTTGTCGTCTTTACAAAACTGTTTGTGTACACTGGGACCACATAAACGTATTAGTCGCCCAGGTGTACATAAACCTCGATAAGCGGATAAACCTTGAACAGGTAATGCGGCATATAGATCGATAAGAACGACAAGCATATTATATAGCGCTATATATAGCTTATCGCACTCGTTCTCTTCCCCGTATTAGTAGTCCCAGGCTGCAATTAGTTCTTAACTTTCGAAGCTTATTTGTAATTTTCGCTCCCCTAAAGAGCTTGTTCCTGTTAATATAACAGTTGAATTAAGATATTGAGCCCGCACTATTGGCGTTTTCTGGAAGTGCATGTCATGCATTTATAACAGACGGTTAAAGACGATTTTAAGCGACCAGGAATGTATGAAGTGGAATTGCTAACACAATATGGTACAAGACCATTTACCATATCAAAAGATGGAACAGTTTATGTTTATGTCTACGTACTTCCAGCATTTCCCAGCCGGATTCCTTGTGTAGGTCTACAATAGATACAAACTTTACTGCAGCCCTTTGCAAGCCGTACAGCTTTTGCGGATGTCCAATGAAATTTACACCTTTCCCACATGCAACCAAGCGGAAGCAGACGACTTAGAAAACATTTATAGATACAAATATGGAAAATCTAGCTTAATGAGGTGATACATATTCGATTTTAAGCGACCAGGAATGTATGAAGTGGAATTGCTAACACAATATGGTACAAGACCATTTACCATATCAAAAGATGGAACAGTTTATGTTTATGTCTACGTACTTCCAGCATTTCCCAGCCGGATTCCTTGTGTAGGTCTACAATAGATACAAACTTTACTGCAGCCCTTTGCAAGCCGTACAGCTTTTGCGGATGTCCAATGAAATTTACACCTTTCCCACATGCAACCAAGCGGAAGCAGACGACTTAGAAAACATTTAATACAAATATGGAAAATCTAGCTTAATGAGGTGATACATATTCAATATATTGAAAACATTGTGGAAAAGGGGGGATTTGCGTCTGATGAGCAAGTTCAACAACAGTTATCTGCTGCTGCTGCGTTGAAGTGCGTTTTTAAGTGCAAAAAGGTAAATGTGTACCTAATACAAAGTTATATGCTATGACAAATAGGATGAACATTCGCTTTATTCGAAATGGTTCTTCCTGGTCTAGAGCAATTTCTGTCTTTGTCAACTATGTCTTCAAAATACGTCTGCTGTAAGTAAGTCTGACATGTGAGGAAAAAGGAATAAGCATAAATATAAAAAGTCCGCAAATTCCGAGAAAAGAAACATCGACTGTCGGATCAAATATTAAAATTTCAGAAAATTAAAATTCTATCTATAGAGTTACCGTGTCACATGTCACTTTGTTAAACTAATGTCAAATATGCGTGTGACTACACGGGGCTTTCCTTGGGCTGTCTGGCTTTTTTCATCTTGTCAGACAACTCGAACAGCTTCCCACCTAACGTGTCGAGTTGTTCGTAAAACTCAACATTTTCGTAGTTAACCTTTGGTACCCCTTCAGAACCGAACATCGCCCCATACAGGGCACCCGCTATGACCCCCGTAGTATCGCTATCACCCCCGTGAATCATCGATCGTAAACACAGTTCACTCCAGTCCGTTCCACTGGATAGGAGAGCATCATAGGCGATCATCGGGGAATCGTGACCGCTCATACCGCCTGTTCCGTCAAAGCTTAGAGACTTGTAAAACATGTCCCTCTCGTACAAACCATAGGATTTGGGAAAGGAAGGCTCGGAGAGGCCGTCTGTGATACCTCTAACTTTTAGATATGCCTTCCATTTATCCTCGAAATAACTCATAGCACTCACATTGTCTTGTACATCAATTTCTTTATCGATGATGTATTTCCGAGCGATCTCCAGCGTGTCCAATAGACCTTTACCCCATTCTTTGATAGGCTTGTCTTGTACTGCGTACGAAGTAAAGAGAGCAGATGCCATGGATCCAAGATAGCCGGTTGGATGATGATGGGTTAACCTTCCTGATTCTATGCTCACTTCTACCAGCTCACCTTTCAACTCTTCAGTCGGGTAGAGCAGGCCGATACACATGGATCGCATTGCGGCACCACTTCCCCCGCCCCTTTCATCAAAAGGACCAAACAATGGATGTGTTTTAGCCTTTAATGCACGCGCCAATTGATGACTCGACGTAATGCATGTGTTACCAGGGGCCCTGTAACGCATGTCTTTATTCATTTTCTCCACATATTCCGTTGCTAGTCCCTCATATAACTTGTTTTTGTCGATCTCCGTCCCTTGGTCTATTAAAGCATTTGCTGTCGCTATGTGTAACAACGTATCATCACTTACGGGCCATTCTTTCTTCGTGATACAGAGTCGAGCCACGCCAGCACCATTAGTGAGATCTTGCAATTCCTCGTACATGCTGATACCAGACGCTTGGAACTCCCAGCGCCCGTGCCTGAACCCAATTGCATCACCTACCGCACTCAGAACCATTGATGACCGGTATCTCTCCTCCATTGTCATTATGAAGTGTGTGTATTTTGAAGACGGTTTAAATATTGGAATTCGAAACCGAAAGTGAAAGTAGAACTGGGGGGGGTGTATTACGTTTTCAGGTTTAACGGAAAATGTGTTCGTTACAAGTGGTTTGTTATCTTGGTATTATTCATTTACGTAGTTTAGAAATCTTGGTGGGAAATTATAATATGTAAAGTTTTGCAATTTCGAGACATTTGCTGAATTTTCCATAATTAATACAAAAAATATTTCGTAAATTTTATGTATCTAAAAAAAAAAATGTCACGTGACAACAAAATGCCGACAACCAGGTTCAACTTCAATGTTGGAGTTTTAGGACACGTTGACAGCGGCAAAACAAGTTTATCTAAAGCTTTGAGTACGACAGCAAGTACAGCAAGCTTTGATAAAAATCCACAAAGCAAAGAACGAGGAATCACGCTAGATTTAGGCTTTTCGTCCTTTCAAGTCGATGTGCCTTCGCATTTGTGTATAGATCAAAGTACCGATGGTACTGAAGTTGTTCAATACACGCTAGTTGATTGCCCTGGTCATGCATCGCTCATCAAAACCATTATTGGTGGTAGGAACGACTTGTTTTTTCTCATTTTGCTGCATTAGCATCCTTTGACCACAATGTTTTCATCACTGTTCAATAAAAATACAGTCTACATTGCTTAGATACTTTCAATGTCGTACGTGTTGGATGTTTAACACTTTCCAACTTGCAGATGCATTTGCCACATCTATAGCCTTCGACTTTTGAAAACCTTGTCACATGGCAATTTTAAGTTAAATTCCTAATAATGAGCAACTTGATCCAATATTATAATTATACTTATTTATATATGAAGTTGTTAAGCTGGTGAAGTGGTAGAGCGTCTGCATTTGGTGCGCGTTTGATCCCCTGTGCGGTCATACCAAAGACTTTAAAAATGATAGTAATGGCTGCCCTCCTTGGCGCTCAGGGTTTTTGGGTTGGCATTAGATCTGTCTGGCTGGTGTCAGGATAAATAAACCAGTAGTACATTTAACATACCAAGGAAATGCCATGATATGACTGAACAAAATATGAATGCAGCTTAAAACACAAACAATCATTATTTATAAAGAAATTTCATATGTATTCCTACATGTTTTCAAAGTTGCCTGCATAAGAAATAATGTCTGCTGTAGATTAGTTATGTGTGGGAAAGAGTCCAATTTAACTCTTTCCCTCATACAACAATTTTGCAGCAGACGACTTTGAACATATTTGTCAAAAAATAGAAAATCTCTGTAATTGAATGGATAACCTATGACTAAAAGTTGAAAACATTGTGGCAAAAGGAGAAATTGCTCGTTTTGAGCAATTTCTTCTTTTGTCACTATGTTTTCAAAAAGCTGTCTGCTGCAGAGGCATCATCTACATGTATATGAGGGAAAGGGTTAATGCTTGAACTGAAATAATGTTGAAAACAGTGCTATACTTCAATCAATTATTGATAATGCCATGTATGTGTCCCGGTTTAAACTTGTACACAATTGGTTAGATGATGTAAAAGCGAGAGAGAGGTGACAAATTCCTAGAGGTACAGGACTATAAAGGAGAGCTCAATCAGTAGAGTACTCACCCTGAAAGAGAGAGGACCAAGTTTCGAGCCCAGCTACTGGCTGCATATTTTTCTCTCCATGTTACACTTAAGCCTTTCCCTCATGAAGACATTTTCTGACGCCTCTGCAGCAGACAACTTGAAGCAATTTCTCCTTTTGTCACTATGTTTTTAAAAATCGTCTGCTGCAGAGGCGTCAGAAAGCGTCTATATGTGGGAAAGGGTTAACAAAAGAATCATCTGCTTGGGTTTCTAGGTGCTCAGATAATTGACCTGATGATACTGGTTGTGGACGTTGTAAAGGGGATGCAGACGCAGACAGCGGAATGTTTGGTTATAGGGGAAATAACTTGTGAGAAAATGATTGTCGTTCTCAACAAGGTTGACCTAATAGTGCCAGAAAAGAAGGATGCCACTATTGAGAAGGTATTAACCCTTTCTCACTTATAGATGCTTTTTGATGCCTTTGCTGCAGATGACTTTTGAAAACACTGTGACGTAAGCAGGTTTGTCAAAAATAACCGATTGCCAATCAGAATTATCTGTTAACCCTTTCCCTCATATAGACGCTTTCTGACGCCTCTGCAGCAGATGGCTTTTTGAAAACATAGTGACAAAAGAAGAAATTGCACAGAACGTGCAATTTCTTCTTTTGCCACAATGTTTTCCACTTTTTGTCATAGGTTATCCATTCACTTATGGAGATTTTCTATGTTTTGACAAAATACGTTCAAAGTCGTCTGCTGCAGAATTGTCGTATGAGGGAAAAGGTTAAAATCACTCTTTGATCTGTTAGTTTTGCTCCCCAGAGCCCGCTACCAGGGCTTTGCCCGTGACATCACCCCCAGCCTGATTGGTTACTTTTCTCATTTGATCTGTTACAACAAAACATTTTGACAATCCTGCGTAATAATTATACCTTCATTTATGTGGATTTTCCATGTTTCTGTCTAGATGCTTTTCAAAGTTTTGAATTATGTGGGAAGGGTTAAATGTGTAACTAGCTGGACCTATATTTACTCAACAATTCTAATTTTATTCGAGTTCTAAATTTGAAAAGTATTCTTAATTTAAAAGTAAGACATTTTATGACTGGCGAAACCATATACATACATACATGTTGTTTAATTGTTAAGAATTAGAATGGTTTTAACCCTTTCACACAGTCATACAGACGATATTTGAAAACATCTGGTTAAAAATATGGTATACCTCTACAAATGAATGTTTAATCAGTGAATAGAGTTAAAAACATTCATCATGAGCAATTTCCCCTTTGCCACAATGTTTTCAAATGTCGTCTGTTGTAGAGGCATCAGAAAGTGTCTATATGTGTGAAGGGTTAAAATAGCTAGGTGAAAATGGCTCATTTATTTTTCTCTCTTTTTTTCAAGATGAAGAAGAGAATGTGGAAAACCCTTGAAAACACAAAGTTTGCCGGATGTCCTGTCATAGGTGTGGCTGCAAAACCAGGAGGACCGGAGGTAATATTGTGACGCTCAAAAATACTGTCTGAAGCCTAGACAAGAAACAGTAAACTGGTCCAAGGCTTTTTATTACTCTTTTAACCCTTTCCTACATACAACAAATCTGCAGCAGACTACTTTGAAAACATCTGAACAATGCTATTGAAAATCTCTCTAATTGAAGACATACATATTGGATATGGAGTTGAAAATATTGTGTCAAAAGGAGAAATTGCTTGTTTTGAGCATTTTTTTTTTGTCACATAGTTTTCAAAAGTTGTCTGCTGCAGAGGCATCATAAAGCATCTACATGAGGGAAAGGGTTTATTCTTTTCCACTTGCAGATGCATTCAGATGCTTATGCAGCAGACAACTTTTGCCACAATATTTTCAACTTTATACCTTTCCTGCATAAAAAAAAGATGACTTTGAACCAACTATGCACAAATATGAAAACTCTCAAAATATATGAAATATATAAAAGTATAATTGTTGAATAAATTGAAAACATTGTGGCATGATGAGCAATTTCTTCTTTTGGCATAATGAAGTAAGAAACTGTCTGCTGCAGAGGCTTCAAAACACGTCTACATGATCAAAAGGGTTAATATACTTTCATTTATATAGAATATTTCTATAGATTTTCCTACATGATTTCAGATCTGTTGTACATGGAAAAGGGTTAAACCTATGTTATTGGTACATAAAAGAATCGAGACTATTTTTTTTTTAGTACAAGCAATATATATAAGGATGTAAAGGTCAGAACGTGAAATAACCCTTTCCCACATACAGCAAATTTGCAGCAGACGACTTTGAAAACGTCTAGGCAAAAGCACCGAAAACCCCTTTAAATGAAAGAACAATAATTGAATAGAGTTGAAAACATGGTGAAAAAAGGAAAAATTGCTCGTTTTGAGCAATTTCTTCTTTTGTCGCCATATTTTCAAAAAGCTGTCTGCAGCGGAGGCATCAGAAAGAGTCTATATGAGAGAAAGGGATAAACTTATGATCTAAACTTGTTACCTAAAGTTCTGTTATTATACAAGAGCAATACAAATCTGCTTTATTACTGTTCTAAGACTTTGTGTGCAGAACTCCTGAATGGTATTTTCTCAATTTTTTCTAATCTTTCATTTTGTTTAAATGTCAGCTTTTAAATGTTAAGGAATCCCCCATGGTCAAGTTGTTAGCGTCAGGGATTTGGAACTGGTAGTCCCCGTTCCGATCCCCAGTCACAGCGCGACTTTCATGGTGGAGTGCTCTTTGGCAAGACACATTTCTTAGCCTAGTTTGTCTACACAAGTATTATGATTAAGTTTACTATTGTTGTGATATAACTGAAATAATGTTGAAAACGGCATAAAACTCCAATAAAACAAACAAAAAATCAAATATTAAATTTGCAGATATGGCAACATAAATTATACCTCACGTGACTTTATAATATTAAATTCTCATATACTCATCATACGCAATTTCTTACTGTCTCATGCTAACAGTAAGTTTTTGACCGGTTATCAGTATACTGTTACATGGCACGCGCGTTAAAATGTTGGTTATGACGTCATTTCAAACAATAACGTCACCTTTTAGACGCACGTGCCTTGTAACAGTATACTGTTAACCGGTATATTCATATGTGTGTGTTACATTGTAGTATATCTACCCTTGTTCACCTCCCCTACAAAAGTACAGAATAAATTGAATAAACGTGTAATTTGTTCGGTATAATAAAATAAATATTATTCGCTTTCGCCTCGGTTAACAGTATTTCCCCCCCCCCCCCCCCCCCCTGTTGACAATTATGTACTGTCACACTGTAAGCCATGCAATATTTATATATTGTTATGTACATGTATATTAATTATGATTTGATTTACCATTACAAGTTACTGCTAACTCTTTCCCACATGCAGGAGAATTTGCAGGAGCAGACTTTTAGTCAGCAAAAATGTTCTCAAGCATCTTCAATTATACTTTCATTTCAAAGAGATTTTCCATACAGATTCGTTGTATAGGAGCAACATGTTAATATGGATATAGAACAAACTACAGTACATATGCATTAAATGATAAAGCAGTAAAGCCTTCATCAGGTTATTTTCAAAATCCTTGTGAGAAAAAGATTTAGCAATATTTTGTTATTACCACAATTTCAGGCACCAGATACAGATTCCATTGGACTGACGGACTTGATAGACACTTTAAAGAAAAACACATTTGTGCCAAACAGAGAAGGACTAGGACCCTTTATATTCTCTGTCGATCATTGTTTTAGTATAAGAGGACAAGGAACGGTCATGACAGGAACAGCTTTAAGTGGATCAGTCGCTGTCAATGATGTAAGTACATGTTTGTCTAAATGCCATTGGCATAACTTTTGTGATATTTCCACAATTGTCTATTTTGAGTAACATTTGAATTCTAATCCTTTCCCACATACAGACACGTTTTGAAGACTCTGTAGCAGACGACTTGAAAACATTGCAACAATTTCTCCTTTTTTCACAATGTTTTCAACTCTATTCAATTATTATACCTTCATAAACAGACACTTTTCATGTTTTTGCGCAAAAAGTGTTTTTCAAAGTCGTCTCCTGCAGATTTGTTGTATGTGCAAAAGGGTTAACACAAAATCTGGAGCAGTCTACTTTAAAACAATGGTAACTCACTTTGAATGAATGTATAATTGTTGAAAAGAAATCAAACATTATGTGCAATTTCTTCCTTGGTCACACTATTTTCTGTCATTTACTGCAGACGTGGCTGCATGAGGCAAAGGGTCAATTTTGAATGTAAAGTGAAACATTGTTTATAATCAAGGGAGATTACTATTGGAATAACTGACCATGTTTGTCTGTCCATCTCCAGTTCATTAACTCATTGAAAACATTGTTGGAAATGTAAATAATTGGTTTTAACCCATATCCGCAAAAGACAACTTTGAAAATATCTTGGCAAAAAAATGGAAAATCTCTGTAAATGAAAGTTTAGGTAGAAAGGGTTAAAAAGATCTGCACATCTTACAAGAAATCTTTCTAAGGATTTCTGAAGTAAACTCAGCTTTATCACTGAAATGGTTAATTTTCAGTATCGAAAGATACCTATGAAAACATACAGGCCAAAATATGGGAAATTTTCATAAATGAAAGAAGTATATAATGAAATAGATTTGAAAGCATTGTCGTAAGAGGATAAATTGCTATGCCACATATTCAATAGTCACCTGTTTCAAGGTATTGCTTAAAGTTGCTTAAAAAAAAGAAATTTAAGTACACATGTATTCTGTAAGCAGTGTCCAATCTAGGATATAACTAATTCTCACACTGTTTTGAATACTCCCCCCTAAATTTGTATGGAAGGGGGGATTTTTTTACGTAGACAAAGATGGAAAAATGCATCAATTTGCTTATAAAATCATTTTTTCGATAAAAATCCCCAATTATATTTTAATCCTGGAATGGACACTGTGTAAGTCTAAGAGATAAATGTTTTTCAGACACTGGAAATACCAACCCTTAAAGTAACCAAGAAAGTGAAATCCATTCAGATGTTCAGAAAACCAGTGGATAGGATAGTTCAGGTATTGATCTTTTAACCCTCAATAAACCAAACTGGTACAATCCAGTCAAGTCATTGAATAAAAATAAATATGATGTTCTGGGATTGTTTATGCTAAAACTCGGCATTTGGCTAGAACAAAATAGAAAGCAAGGAAAAAGTACTGTCAAACAGGTTTTATTTGCACAAGATTAAGTTTCGCTAATTCATGCTTACCAACCCTCCAGATTCAATCGTGAGTCTCACGATTTGAATAGGGTAACCCCACCACCACGATGTGAGGTAAAAACTTTAAAAAACAAACAAACAAAAAAAAAAAAAAAAATTTTTTTAAATTATGAAGATATGAATGTACTGAAAATTACTACAACCATTTTGTAACATCATCTTCTAATCAAATTGTCACTAATTAAAGGCCCTTTCTTTCAACAAGTTCAAAACAATGTGTGTCTGTCAACTAAATGATTTCTCCCTGTGTCATTAGATTAACAAAGATTCCGTTGGTACTCAGTATTTCATTCAAAAGGTCTATTTATTATTTAAATGTGGTTTAGATTTTTCTTTCTTGGATGCAATATGAAAAGTCATTGACACAACAGACAACTTGCTTGCTTTTCTAGATAACCACAATTAAAAGGGTTTTTTAATATCAATGCATGAATTTGAAAATTTAATATTTAAATGCTATTAAACATACAGTTGAAAATATTCTGTTAAATAGAAAACATTCTCAAAATGAGTCTATTTTATTCTTTTCCTATAAATATTTAAAGTATTGTCTCCTGCATAGTTATCTACATGGGCGTAACCAGAGAAGAATGTTTTATACGCACTATCCCGTTTTTAGCTCACCTGTGCACGAAGTGCTCAAGGTGAGTTATTGTGATCTCCCTATGTCCGGCGTCCGGCATCCGTCAACATTTTCTCCTCTGTAACTGGTGGGTCAACTGGGATGAAACTTCACAGAAAGCATCCTCTCAATGTCCTCACCAGAATTCCTTAAAATTTTTGGTATCCATGCAGAATTCTGGTTGCCATGGCAATGAAACGAAAAAAACTAGTGAAAACTTAAAAAATCTTCTTCTCCGAAAGCGTCAGGCCGATTTTCAAATAATTTTGTAGAAATGTTCCTTAAGTGACCCACTTTCAGATTCCTTCAAGCCATGTTGATTGGTCGAAAAACATGGCCGCCAGGGGGCCAGGGGCTTTTTTGCCTTATATGGCTATAGTGAAAACTTAAAAAATCTTCTCCTCCGAAAGTGTCAGGCCGATTTTCAAATAATTTTGTAGAAATGTTCCTTAAGTGACCCACTATCAGATTCCTTCAAGGCATACTGATTGGTAAAAAAAATGGCCGCCAGTGGGCAGGGCTATTTTAACCTTTTATGGCTATAGTGAAGTCTTAAAAAATCTTCTTCTCCAAAAGTGTCAGGCCAATTTTCAAATAATTTTGTAGAAATGTTCCTTGATTGACCCTCTATCATATTCCTTCAAGCCATGTTGATTGGTCAAAAAACATGGCCGCCAGTGGGCAGGGCTATTTTGCATTATATGGTTATAGTGAAAACTTAAAAAATCTTCTACTCCAAAAGTGTCTGGCCGATTTTCAAATAATTTTGTAGAATTGTTCCTTGATTGACCCTCTATCAGATTCCTTCAAGCCAAATTGATTGGTCGGAAACTATGGCCGCATTGTTCAGCACATTCCAAGACGTTTGGTTGTGGAATTTTCTATACGCATGTGCATATTGTGCGTAATGGGCGGTACGCCCTTGATCTAAATTCCGTTCTATCATGAAAATTTCTACTGTTAAATTCATCGCACTGAAAATCTCCCCCTTCAAACCCCAATCTCCCATTTTGATATCATGAAACTTACCCTTGAGAATGAGAAAAGGTTGGTAAGCATGCTAATTATATTTGCTAATTCTTGTTAATAAGGCTGTTTGAACGATTTAGCTTGTTAATGCATGTAGTGGTACTCAAAAAAATATTTTATTACACACCTTATAACCGGCAAAAGATATCCGATAAGTAATACGACATACAACAATTCTGCAGCAAAAGACTTTGAACATATTTTGTAAAAAAATAGAAATCTCTACAATTGAATGACTAAAAGTGGAAAACATTGCAGCAAAAGGAGAAATTGCTTGTTTTGAGCGATTTCTTTTTTTGTCCCTCACAGGACAATTCTGCAGCAGACGACTTTGAACATATTTTGTCAAAAAATAGAAAATCTCCATAATTGAATGAATAACCTATGACTAAATGTGGAAAACATTGTGGCAAAAGGAGAAATTGCTCGTTTTGAGCAATTTCTTCTTTTGTCACTATGTTTTCAAAATGCCGTCTTCTGCAGAGGCGTCAGAAATCGTCTATATGAGGGAAAGGGTTAACATTGAGTGTGGGTTCTACAAGTGTTATGATGAAGTTACACCGTTTCTGTTTTTTAACGCAGCGGATGTTTAGAATTTAGAATTAAGCTGACTTCAGGCAAAAATCGCGAAAGTTTGACCTCACAAAAATTCAAAGTGATTTACAGAATTTATAATAACATATCAACCAATCAAATTGCTAGATTGATTTGTTGAAAAAACTATGTTGATTGCAGCAGTAGTCAAGGGGAAAATATGGAAAATCATTTTTAATAAAATTATTTAATAGAATTTAAATTAAATACCCTGGCAAAGAGAGAAATTGCTCCTAGTGAACATTTTTTCCTTTCGCCACAATGTTTTTAAATCTCGTCTGCTTCAAATGCATCTACATGTGGAAAACAGTTAAACAAATTCATTTAATCATTACAGGGAGACAGGGCAGGCTTATGTGTGACCCAGTTTGATCCCAAACTGTTAGAAAGGGGAACCGTATGTTCTCCTAATGCTTTGCCTACAATAGAGGGAGCTATTGTATCGGTACAGAAAATACCATACTATAAGGTTAGTATTAACCCTGTAGAATATCAATCTGTTTAGTTCTGTCATGATAGATAGGATAGTACCATGTCTTCAACCCTTTCCCACATATAGCAAATCTGCTTTCTGACGCCTCTGCAGCAGACGGCTTTTTGAAAATATAGTGACAAAAGAAGAAATTGCACAAAACGTGCAATTTCTCCTTTTGCCACAATGTTTTCCACTTTTTGTCATAGGTTATCCATTCAATTATGGAGATTTTCTATGTTTTGACAAAATACGTTCAAAGTCGTCTGCTGCAGAATTGTCGTATGAGGGAAAGGGTTAACTGTTTACCAGAATCTGCTATAGCCAAATGTCGCCAACCAATATAAATATCTTATCTTATTCTAACCTGCAGCTTTTTACACATCCAACAGATTTGCAGCAGAAGAATTTGAAATTTCTGTTGGAAAAGAAAGACAATCTCTAAACAAAGGATAATTATTCAATCAAATGGAAGACATTGTGTCAAAAGGAGAAATTGCTCATGTGGGAAAAGGTTAAATTTGGATAGTTGTACAATTTCTGATTGGCACAAAAGGTCTACCTCAATGTCTTGAAATTAATGACAATTAAGATGAGATTGCATACTCGAATATTCTTCTTTCAGTCTTAACCAATTTCCACATACAAAATATCTGTAGCATACGATATTGAAAACATCTAGGCGAAACTATTGATAAATCTCTAATAACGAAAGTCTAATTATTGAATTGAGTGGAAAACATTGGCAAAATCAAAAACAGCTTTTTCGACAATGTTTTTCAGTTATCTGCATGCGGCATATGTTTAAGTTCTATAGATATATTAAGAATGCTTGATGGACAAGACTGTATGACAGTGTAGGCAGATCTAGGTCCTGGCTTTCCCAAGGTTGCCTTTTCCATTGCCTTACACTACCTTGTTTCCTGTTTTATTATCTTCATACTTTTTTCAGGGGACTGTCTCCTCAAAGGCAAAGTTTCATATTACCACAGGTCATGACACTGTCATGGGAAGTCTGACATTCTTTGGTTACTATGGTAACCAAAATGGCAATAAACCCATCGAAAAATTGACTAAAGAGATGGCAATCAGTGATACTGGAAGTTTCGACTTTGATCTGGAATACAAATATCAGGATGATCTCATTTTAAACACAAAACAAGAAGCCAAAAAGGCAGTTGTAGAAGGAGGAGATCAAGAGCCATTTCCTGATCAACAGTTTGCCTTCATTCAATTTGAGAAACCAGTCACATGTCAGGATGGGAGTCTTCTGATTGGATCAAAGCTAGACACTGATATTCATGCTAACATGTGCAGGATTGCATTTTATGGGAAAATTCTGATTGGCATGAGTGATACGAAATATAAGGAAACAACATTACCAAAAGTGAAAGTTTTCAAAAACAAGGTTCGTGAAGGTCAAGTGGAGAGAGTGATGGACGAATACACTGTGATTGGTAAAAACTTCTTCAAAAAGGAAACAAATATAGCCCTTTTTATAGGGTTAAAGGTTAAACTGTCGTCCGGTCAAGATGGAGTTATAGAAGGTGGTTTTGGCCAAAGTGGTAAAGTTAAAATCCGTATCCCAGGTAAAATAACTTTAATTAGACATCTTAATTTCTGGCAAGTTTTTTATAGAGGGCTTAAATCGTTTACCTTTTATTTTTTTTAATATCAAAATGACATTTACAATTTAAAAATATAACATGTTTTTTAAAAGACCAATACCTAAAAAATCTCTGCTTCAATACAGTTGGTCAAATTTTGACCTTTTGATGACCTTTCAACTGTAGACCTTTAGATATTTGCAATCATTGAAGAGTCGGTGCTAGTCTGATGATGTTTCATTGACATTATTGTGAAAAGTGGATATATTGATCAATATGTGTACATGTATATCGAAAGGCTGATCTGTAGCTACACTTGTTGCGATGTCAAGAGATGCACATTTAAGAGTTGCTAGAGAGCCTTTCCCAGGGCAAATCACTTTTATTGTTCCTGCAACATTAGAAATATTGTGAAAACATGGAATCAGGAGCTATTGCTGATATGAAACTGCAGACGACTATGAATACGTCTTGGCAATATTGTAGAAAATATCTGTATAGAAAGGTTACTATTGAATAGAGTTGAAAAAAAATTGACGAAAGGAGAAATTGCTCATACGGTCACAATGTTTTCCAAAAGTCATCTGCAGCAGATGCGTAAAAATGCATCTGAAGTCATCTGCTGCAGATTTGTTGTTTGAAGGAAAGGGTTAACATATAATGCCTGGTTGATAATATCATAGGTATATCTGTATTTCAGAGGGTTTGCCCGAAGATATAGTTAAGCGATACTCGGGAGGAAAAAAGAAAGGCAAAAATAAACCGGCTGAAGAGACAGCTGAAACTGAGATTTCAGGACAGGAACCTATCAAAATTCTAATGACTTTCAAGCGGTACATGTTTGATCCGGAGAAGAAAATGAAACAGACTTGATTTCCTTGATGAACATGTTGACCATGTATATTTAACCGTAACCCTTTACCCACATACAGACGTTTTCTGACGCCTCTGTAGCAGTCCACTTTTGAAAACATTTTGGCAAAAGGAGAAATTGCTCATAATGAGCAATTTCTCTTTTTGCCACAATGTTTTCAACACTTTACAATAAATATACTTTCATTTCCAGATATTTCTTATCTTTGCCAAAATATTTTCAAAGTCATCTGCCGCAGATTTTGTGTATGTGGGAAAGGGGTTATATATTATAGAAAAGAAAATTGAATTCCGATAGTCATTTTTAATAAACACACGGGTACCCATATTTCCATTTCTTTGATTGAGTATTTAAAATCCCAGTTATTGGTCAATTGGCGATAACTTATTTGGTAACGTTACAATGATGTTTATCAATCCAGGGGTTGTGAGTTCAAATCCAGACTAGTCCATTCCTTCTGATGATGGACAATAGTCATTCTTACTCGTGCCATTTGTCATTCTTGAATGGGCTGTATAGTCTTATTTGGGCAGGTAGCCAGTTGCCTGGGAAGAATGTTGTACAACTGGCCTCCATGATGTAACTGAAATATGGTTGAAAAACAGCATTTAACCCTTTCCCTCATATAGACGCCCCCGGACGCCTGCAGCAGATGGCTTTTTAAAAACATAGTGACAAAAAAAGAAATTCCTCAAAACGAGCAATTTCTCCTTTTGCCACAATGTTTTCCTCTTTTAGTCATAGGTTATCCATTCAATTATAGAACAGATATATGTTCTTATGTTGGTTGCCAAACACGCTTTCAGCTTTACTTAATCACACTCCTTTTCTGGAAAGCTATCTCACACAGATTTCGTGGTTAAAACCCTGTTTAATTTATTGAGTATTAAAATAGTCGTGATAGCTAATTTGGTAAAGATGATGGTTATCTTTCTGATCCTTGAGTGGGCTGAATGGGCTATATAGTCTATGTGGGCAGGTTGCCAGTTTCCTGGGAAGAAAGTTGTGGGACATGATACACATGTGAGAAAAACATGAAATACATGCGAGGTGATAGACTCCCATGATATATGGTTGAAAAACAGGATTTAACTTCAACCCAATATAGGTATTTACCTAACACTTTCCCTCATATAGACGCTTTCTGACACCTCTGCAGCAGATGGCTCTTTGAAAAAATAGTGACAAAAGAAGAAATTGCACAAAACGTGCAATTTCTCCTTATGTCACAATGTTTTCAACTTTTAGTCATAGGTTATCCATTCAATTATAGAGATTTTCTATCTTTTGACAAAAAATGTTCAAAGTCGTCTGCTGCAGAATTGTCGTATGAGGGAAAGGGTTATAGAAAAGTTCAGAAATAAGTTATTATTATATGATGTCTGCCAATCACGCTTTCAGTTTTACTTACCTAATCATGCTCAATTTCTGGAAAGCTAACTCACATAGATTGTGTGGAAAAAACCCACTCATCAAAGTGCTTTAGGCGAGGTATTGCCCTTTGTCTGGTGTCCATCCGTCAACATCTTCTCCTTCTCACTTCACAGAAAGCATCCTCTTAATGTTCTCACCAAAGTTCCTTCAAATCTTTTTGATCCATGTTGAATCCTGCTTTCCATGGGCAACATAAACAAGGGGGCCCTAAATTGATCACCCGAATGATAGTAAATTAGAAGCAAATATTTAACTGCAAATATCTGTGAAAATTTGATGAAGAGTTCAAATGAAATTGCAAGGAATGGACACTCAAGTTAAAGAATAGTTTATCAGTAAAAGCCATTTGTATCTTGAAATCTAACAAGAAATTTAATAAGAATGGAATTATAAAGTTTTGTCATTTTGCACCTTTCCTGATGCCACTTTGCTGCCCTGTTTGTCAACAAAATCAATATGGCTTGAACAGTTTTTGTAGAGAGTCACTCAAAGAATATTTCTGCCAAATTATCTTGGAATCTGACAAATGGATTATGGAGATGGAGGTTTTTAAAGTTTGGGTATTTTTCTCAATTTCTGATACCACAGCAACAAAATTTCTACACAGAATGTAAGTCTTTGAACAGTTTTGAAAGAGGACCATCAAAGGAACATTCCTGTGAAGTAACAATGAAATTGGTCAAGTGGAATGGTAGGAGTTGTCATTTGTAGATAAACGTTCAATTAACCCCTTTTTTGATGATGCGAGGTTGCTATGATTGTGTAACCAATCAATACGGCTTGAACAAATTAAGTAGATGATCACTGAAGTAAGATTCCTATTCAATTTTCTTAATATCAGACAAGGACTTAAAAACAAGAGGGCCATGAGGCCCTGGAATCGCTCACCTGAGAATGGGCTATTTAAGACATAACTCTCATGCTCAAGCCAGTCAGTGGCTTCGAAAGAATGTTGTGTAAGTACTGGTGTGGGAAAGCCAGGAAAACATGGGTAGGTGCACTGACCGCCGTGATATGACCAAAGCTGTTGAAAGCGGCGTTAAACTCCAAACAAACAAACAAAACATGCTCAAGCCAAACATGTGGCTTCCAGAGTGTTAACAAGATTTCCCTTAAATTTGGTCTAGTGACCTAGTTTTTGACATGACATGACCCATATTCGAACTTGGCCTAGATATCATCAGGAGAAAGTTTCAACATGCTCAAGTTTAAAATGCGGCTTCAAGAGTGTTAACGAGATTTTCCTTAAATTTGGCCTAGTGACCTAGTTTTTGACCCGACATGACTCATATTCGAACTTGGCCTAGCTATTACTTAGACAAATATTCTGACAAAGTTTCAACATGCTCAAGCCAGAAATGTGGCTTCTAGAGTGTAATCAAGATTTTCCTTAAATTTGGCCTAGTGACCTAGTTTTTGACCGGACATGACCCATATTCGAACTTGACCTAGATATCAAAAGACAAACTTTCTAACAAAGTTTCAACATGCTCAAGTTTAAAATGTGGCTTCCAGAGTGTAATCAAGATTTTCCTTAAATTTGGCCTAGTGACCTAGTTTTTGACCGGACATGACCCATATTCGAACTTGGCCTAGATATCATCAAGACAAACTTTCCGACAAAGTTTCAACATGGTCAAGTTTAAAATGTGGCTTCCAGTGTTAACAAGATTTTCCTTCAATTTGGCCTAGTGACCTAATTTTTGACCCGACATGACCTATATTCAAACTTGGCCTAGATATCACTATGACAAACATTCTGACAAAGTTTCAACATGCTCAAGCCAAAAATGCGGCTTCAGGAGTGTTAACAATATTTTCCTTAAATTTGACCTAGTGACCTAGCTTTTGACCCGACATGACCTATTTTCGAACTTGGCCTAGATATCACTAAGACAAACATTCTGACAAAATTTCAGGAGTGTTAACAAGATTTTCCTAAAATTTGACCTAGTGACCTAGATGTTGACCCCACATGACCCAGTTTCGAACTTGGCCTAGAGTTGATCGAGATATATGTTCTGATAAACTTTTATAAAGATTGGATGCAAAATGTTGCCTCTAGTGAATTAACAAGCAAATGTTGACGACGGACAAAAGGCAATCACAATAACTCACCTTGAGCACTACGTGCTCTGGTGAGCTAAAAATGGAATTTCCAAATTTTGCCCCTTTTGTGATGCCTCCTGACTGCTATGTTTCTCAACCAAACAGTATGCCTTGAACAATCTTTGTAGAGGGTCACCAAAGGAACATTTCTACTAAACTATATTGGAATCTGACATGCAGATTCAGAGGAGAAGATTTTTAAAGTTTGTGGACATTTTGCTCCCTTTCTGATGCCGCAGCAACCAAAGTTCTCCATGGAATTTAAATCTTTGAACATTTTTGAAAGAGGGCCACCAAAGGAACATTCCTGTGAAGTTTGGATGAAATTAGTCTTTTGGTTTAGGAGGAGATGATGTTTACAGCTAAAAGTTAACAACAGACGATTTTGCCCCTTTTCTGCCTCCTGACTGCCATGTTTTCAACCAAACAGTATGTCTTGAACAATCTTTGTAGAGGGTCACCAAAGGAACATTTCTACCAAACTATATTGGAATCTGACATGCAGATTCAGAGGAGAAGATTTTTAAAGTTTGGACATTTTGCCCCCTTTCTGATGCCACAGCAACCAAAGTTCTCAATGGAATATAAATCTTTGAACAATTTTGAAAGAGGGCCACCAAAGGAATATTCCTGTGAAGTTTGGATGAAATTGATCATGTGGCTCAGGAGGAGATGATGTTTAAAGCTAAAAGTTAACGCCGGACGACGATGGATGACGGACAGACAAAAAGTGATCAGAATAGCTCACCTTGAGCCTTTGGCTCTAGGTGATCTAAAAACAAGAGGCCCAAGAGGGCCAGTATCGTTCCACGGCCATAAGGCAAAAGTTAAATCTCCCAACAGCCATATAAGGCAAAATAGCCCCGCCCCCCTGGCAGTCATGTTTTTCAACTGGGCTTGAAGGAATATGATAGAGAGTCACCCAAGGAACATTTCTACAAAATTATTTGAAAATCGGCTTGACACTTTCGGAGGAGAAGATTTTTTAAGTTTTCACTAAAGCCATATAAAGCAAAATAGCTGTGCCCTCTGGTGGCCATGTTTTTTGGCCAATCAACATGACTTAAAGGAATCTGATAGAGAGTCTCACAAGGAACATTTCGTCGGAGAAGATTTTTCAAGTTTTCACTATAGCCATATAAGGCAAAATAGCCCCCGACCAATCAACTTGGCTTGAAGGAATCTGATAGAGGGTAACCCAAGGAACATTCTACAAAATTTGTGAAAATCGGCCCGACACTTTCAGAGGAGAAGATTTTTTAAGTTTTCACTATAGCCATATAAGGCAAAATAGAGCCGCCCCTGGCGGCCATGATTTTTGCCCAATCAACATGGCTTGAAGGAATCTGATAGAGGGTCTCCCAAGGAACATTACTACAACATTATTTGAAAATTAGCCAGACACTTTTGGAGGAGATTTTTTTTTGAGTTTTTGAGTTTACACTCTTTTTTCTTTCGGTTGCCATGGAAACCACAATTTTGCATGGATCCAAATTTGTTTAAGGACATTGAGAGGATGCTTCATATGAGTTTTCATCCGAATTGGCCAAGTGGTTAGGGAGGAGAAGTCGTTTGAAGCAAAAAGTTAAAGCAAGCACGCACATCGGACAATTCGCCATGACATAAGCCGGCTTTCAGCCAGTGGAGATAAAAAACAATAAGCTTTGTCAGAAAATGCTTCCAATCAACAAACATTGCTGCCAGGCAAAAACCTCATATTGCCATTGGCGCTGAAAGAGTTAAGTCTTAAATAGGTAATTTTCAGGTGAGCGATCCAGGGCCTCATGGCCCCCTTGTTACAAAATTATTTGGAAATTAGCCCCCTTGTTTAAGTTGTATGACTAAGGGGATCAAACCCTGGTCTCCTGCCCACAACACTACACAACAAAGGCCGTGTCTACAAGTGGGAAAGGGTTAATGCGCATAAAGAATACCACAAAGATGCATTGATCAAGACTTTCAAAAATCGTCTGATGCAGATGTATCAGAATTTGATTGCATACAGGAAACAATTACTTTGGATGAAGACTACAACAAGGATGCATGGTCCCAGACTAAGTCAATGGGGATACGAAAGAAAGACAAGTAACTAAAGCATGTTTCATTAAAATCTAATAAATAATTAAAAATGATATTTTACAATGTGCAAAAAACATTGTTTCACAGACATGACACATGAATTTGACAAACACAACAAAAACCCTTTCACACATGTGACAAATCTACAGCATACGACTTTGAAAACATCTAGACAAGAATCTATGAATGAGATTATTTACACTGAATAGAGGTGAAATCATTGCGGCAAAAGGAGAAACTGCTCACCATGAGCAATTCATCCTTTTGCCACAATTCTTTCAAAAATGTGTCTCCCTCATAATCCTCTGAAAGTGTCATAGGATAGCGTTAATTATAGACAAAAGTGTTCAAATGGAACATGTGTCGCCTACAAATAAGTTGGTCAATGTAAGCCAGATAGACAGAGGACAGATAAGTGATCCCTTTACGTTGCATAAACAGTTTACACATAAATGAAGCTAAGTCTGCAGCAGATGACTTGGCAAGAAAATGAAAAAAATTCTTTATGTGAAAGAAAAATGATTGAATAGGTAGGATTAAAATCTTTTTGGCAAAAGGAGATATTGCTCATTTTGCAAAAATACTTTCAAAATGAGTACTATATAGGCATCGAAACACGTCTGTAGGTAGGAAAGGGTTAATTATAGACGAAAGTGTTCAAAAGGAACACATGTGTTGCAATAGGTTGGTCAATGAAAGCCAGTGCTATGATGGACAGGGAACAGATTTATATATAAGCGTTCCCTTTATGACACCCTGCCTAGACAGTTGACACGATAGGTCCGCTGGCCTGGCTCTTTTCGTGTGGCATAGGCTGCACAAAATCGGTTCCAGGAGTAAAACGGTTAACAAATCTGAGAAAATGCAACATAAAGATATGAAGTATAATTTTGATACAGAAAATTAAATTTTGATGAGTTTTTTCTTCTTTTCTAAACAATATTTCTAAATACCAAGTCATTGTTTGTGAGGTTTTAACCCTTTCCCTCATATAAGACGCTTTCTGACGCCTCTGCAGCAGACGGCTTTTTGAAAACATAGTGCAAAAGAAGAAATTGCTCGAAACAAGCAATTTCTCCTTTTGCCACCATGTTTTCCACTTTTTGTCATAGGTTATCCATTCAATTAAAGAGATTTTCTATTTTTTTGACAAAATATGTAGAAAGTCGTCTGCTGCAGAATTGTCGTTTTAGGGAAGGGGTTAAAAGGAAGCTGCATGAGGAGAGGGTTAAATGCGGATGGCTTGAATGCCGCAAATACATAAATTCAGGTGTACATGTGTTCCGTGTTGTTTTACTCCAATACTCATTCCAAATATTACAAACAAGAATGCGAGTTTCTATATATAATTATTTATATCTTTAAAACTTAAAACCAAAGTTGGTCCCAAAATATCAAATAAATAATAACTATTGATCTCATTTTGTTAAAGTGATAACCTTTGCTTAAAAAAGTGTCATAACTTAAAAGTTAAACTGGCAGGGTAAAGTTATCTATAATTATTTTCTATAACATTTTAACCCTTTCCCACATACAACAAATCTGCAGCATGTGAGTAACAATATGGAAAATCTCTTTAAATTAAGTAATACTTATTGAAAAGAGTTGAAGACACTGCGGTAATATGAGAATTTACATATTACAAGCAAGTTCTCATTTTGCCACAATGTTTTTGATACCTTTTAGTTGCAGTTAAATAAAAAAACTTTGCATGCAAATGCTGATATTTATATTGCAGCCTTGAATGAAAAGCATGTACATTGTAATTTCATTCAAAATCTGAAGCCATAAAATATCAATAGATGCATAGCTAGTACGAGTCCACGGTGAACGGGGAAGGCCCTGATTAGACCATGCGTATACACAGGCTAATCTGGATAGTCGCTGGTCACAGAGACAGGAAGGTCGCTTTTGTGTGACATGTCCTTATACAGAGATATTCTATATATCATACTCGTTCTTTTGGGTGAATGTAGTACTTATATTTTGAGTACAAAATACCTTAAACCAAACTTCTCTTAATCAAAGTCATTCAAGCATCTGAAACAGGAAGCATCAATACTACAAATTTGGTTGATGTAGCACTTATAATTTGAGTATATCAGACCTAAACTGAAGTCATTCAAGCTGAAGATATAAGTCACACTCAATATCTGAAGCAAAAATAGTATCCAAATATGTATTAACGGCGCAAAGTTGTGATTTGACCATAACCGACTGTAACCAAACTTCATTTAACCAGGGAGAAACATAAGTCAGTATTACTGACTGTAACCAAACTTCATTTAATCAGTGAGAAACATAAGTCAGTATTATACTGACTGTAACCAAACTGCATTTACCCAGGGTGATAGCATAAGCTCACGTCGACTTTGTCAAGGTGAGCTTAAAATTGGAAAACATGAAGAAAACTTGACATGTAGTTGAAACAAGAGTGTTTGAAGGATCACAAATGTGTCGGAAGACGTAGCAGTTTTCCCTAAACCTTATCCTGTCATTGAGGGCCACAAGATCTGCTGCAAAAGTGTCATGAATGATCTGTATAAGCTAAAGGATTAACCCTTTCCCTCATATAGACGCTTTCTGACGCCTCTGCTGCAGACAAATTTTTGAAAACATGGCGACAAAAGAAGATATTGCTCAAAACAAGCAATTTCTCCTTTTTTCACCATGTTTTCAACTCTATTCAATAATTGTACTTTCATTTAACCCTTTCCCTCATACGACAATTCTGCAGCAGACAACTTTGAACATATTTTGTCAAAAAATATTGATTGATTGATTGATTGGGGTTAAACGCCGTTTTTAACAATTTCTCAGTCATATCACGGCGGCCAGTTCACCTACTCCACACAATAATCTTCCCAAGCAACTGGCTGCTTTTCCACATAGACTTAGCCCATTGGTGAAAGACGAATGACGCATGTCGCAATGACTTTTGTCAAACGTCGGAAAGAAAGTTGGCCGAGCCGGGATTCAAACTCACAACCCCTGGATTGACAGCCCACATCGTTACCGACTGAGCTACTGGGACTCGACTATGTTTTCAAAAAGCCGTCTGCTGCAGAGGCGTCAGAAAGCGTCTTTATGAGGGAAAGGGTTAATGGTAGTTCCCAAAAGTTTTTCGGGTATGTTTTCAAAGTCGTCTGCTGCAGATTTGTTGTATGTGGGAAAGGGTTACAAGGGCAGTATTGAACCTCTACCTCTAGAGGTAAATGTTACTTAGGTTATTGTTACAACAGATCTAAAGTCAAATGACAGATGAGTTTTCTTTGAGAAATTTCATAACACAATAAACAATATTACTACAATGAACAGTATTACCAATAAAACACCTATTGCACAGCATTGTCTTTTATCTGGAAAACAAAGAGTTAAACAAATATAACTAGAGATTGCTTTTTTGAAAAAGTGCTTGTCTCCCCCATTTGTGTGGTCGTAGGGGACGAAAAGAAATGATGGAGATGAATTTTTTAGTTTTGGACTGGAGATGAAGCAACAGTGCCAATCCTCAGTTATTGAGCGGAAACCATTTTTCAGCTGAGGGGTTACCATGACCTTGGTCTTTGACCTAGTGACCCCAAAATCAATAGGGGTCATTTGCTGCTGGTGACCAACCTGCACACCAAGTATGAAGTTCCTGGGCCCAAGCAATCTTCAGTTATTGAGCGGAAACCAATTTTCAGCCAAAGGTCACCGCGACCTTGACCTTTGACCTACTGACATCAAAATCAATAGGGGTCATCTACAGGTTAGGACCAAGCTGCACACCAAGTATGAAGTTCCTGGGTATATTGAGTAAAACACATTTTTCAGTTGACGGTTACCGTGACCTTCGACATTTGACTTTGTGACCTCAAAATCAAACAAATTCAATAAAGGTCATTTTCTGGTTAGGACCAACCTGCACACCAGGTATGAAGTTCCTCAACATAAGCATTCTTTAGTTATTGAGAGGAAACCATTTTTCAGCTGAAGGTTACCATGACCTTGACCTTTAAGCTAGTGACCTCAAAATAAATAGGGGTCATCTACTGGTGGTGACCAACCTGCACACCAAGTATTAACTTCCATGGCCAAAGCATTCTACAGTTATTAAGCAAAAACAATGTTTCAGCTCATTGTCACTGTGACCTTTCAGCTCAAGGTCACTGTGACCTTTCAGCTCAAGGTCACTGTGACCTTGCCTTTGACCTCAAAAGTAATAGGGTCTTCTACTGGGCATGGCCAACCTGCATACCAAGTATGGAGTTCCTCGGCCCAAGCGTTCTTCAGTTATTGAGCGGAAACCATTTTTTACCTCACAAGGTCACCATGACCTTGACCTTTGACCTTCTGACATCAAAATCAATAGGAGTCATCTACTGGTCATGACCAACCTGCATACCAAGTATGAAGATCCTATGCCCAAGCGTTCTTCAGTTATTGAGCGGAAACAAGTGTGACGGATGTGACCTTGACCATTGTGACCTTGACCTTTGACCTAGTGACCTTAAAATTAATAGGGGTCATTTGCTCGTGGTGACCAACCTGCACATCAAGTATGACGTTCCTGGGCCCAAGCAAAAACTATTTATCAGCGCATTGTCACTGTGACCTTTCAAGCTCATGGTCACTGTGACCTTGACTTTAGACATACTGACCTCAAAATCAATAGGGGTCTTCTACTAGGCATGGCCAACCTGCATACCAAGTATGGAGTTCCTCAGCCAAAGCGTTCTTCAGTTATTGAGCGGAAACCATTTTTAACCTCACAAGGTCACCATGACCTTGACCTTTGACCTTCTGTTATCAAAATCAATAGGGGTCAGCTACTGGTCATGACCAACCTGCATACCAAGTATGAAGTTCCTACACCCAAGCGTTCTTCAGTTATTGAGCGGAAACAAGTGTGACAGACGGAAGGACGGACGGAACGGGCAAAAACAATATGTCACCCCCATGTAATGGGGGAAGACATAATAATGATAATGAATTTTACCCCCTCTTTCAATATAAAAATCTGCAGCAGACAAATTAGAAAATATTTACGGTAGGTCAAAATATGGATAATCTTGTTAAATTGAAGTATAGTATCACCATGGCTTGAAGGAATCTCATAGAGTGTCACCCAAGGAACATTTCTGCAAAATCATTTGAAAATCGGCCAAATAGTTTGGGAGAAGAAGATTTTTAAAGTTTTCACTAAAGCCAATATAAGGCAAAATAGCCCTTCCCCCTGGCGGCCATGTTTTTCAATCAATCAACATAGCTTGAAGGAATCTGATAGAGGGTCACCTAAGAAATATTTCTACACAATTATTTGAAAATTGGATGCATACTTTTGGAAATGATTTTTTAATTTTTCACTATAGCCATATAAGGCAAAATAGCCCTGCCCCCTGGCAGCTATATTTTAAGAAAAATCAACATGGCTTGAAGGAATCTGATAGAGTGTCATCCAAGGAACATTTCTACAAAATAATATGAAAATTGGCAAACCAGTTTAGGAGGAGAAGAATTTACAAAGTTTTATTTCTTTTAGTTGCGGTTTGAAGCAAAAGGTTGACACGCCACACAGAATCACAATTCACTATGACATTAGCTCGACTAGCTTTCAGTCAGTGGAGCTAAAAATCATCATTATATATATGTATTAAAGTGAGTCATCATTTTCCACATGCAGATCTATGCAAGTTGACAACTTTGCAGCAGACAACTTTTGAAAACATTAAAAAATTCTCCTTTTCCCACAATGTTTTCAAAATTAAACTTTTTATTTGATGAGAGACAGTCCATATTTTGGCTATAGGTTTCCATTTGTCTGCTGCAAATTTTGTTGCAAATTTTGTTTCAATGTGGGAAAGGGTCAACTACCTCCATATTTTGACTAATGATTATGAAGTTAGCTCTAGATAAGGCGAGTATTTCAAATTCTAAAATCCTTATTGATACTTAAACCCTAAGTTGTGGGTACTCAAAAGAATCGTCTCAGCGAGACGATTCTTTTGAGTACCCACAACATAGAGCTTAGTTGAGTCATAAGAAAAATATAGGTGGTAAAAGACCACTTTACTCCTCCTTATCTGGTACTCTGTGCATACATATTGCCCTTACCACTAGACATGTGTAAAACTTTGGCCATTTTTTTCATCACGTTATCCATTCTTCCCTCTGTGGTATCTATTTCTTGTCTAAAGTCATCCAACATTCTATAAATAACAATAAGGGAGTCAACAGCGTCTTTCACAATCCCCTTTTATTTATCCTTTTCCACATTTTGACACCTTTCCAAAACTTCGTGGTAAAATGAGAAATTGCACATAATGCATCTTTTTTTTGCAAAGATATATTCAAAGTCATCATCTGCAGATTTATTGAATGTGGGAAAGGGTTAAGATATGTCGGCATTGAAAGAAACCAGAGCGCAGCAAAGCGAACGCCAACACTCTTTTGCTTTTTCTAAAAGTCGAAAAAGGGGCATTTCTAAATAATTATTAAAGCCAGAGCTATTTCACTTGTGTATGTTCCTAGGAACATGTGTACCAAGTTTCATTTGAAAATGTTGAACAGTTCTTGAGTATGAGGTAAGGTTTTGTGGTGACTCAGACACCATGGGTATCACAATAGCCATACTTTGTTTCTTTGAAAAACAAACAAGCTAAAAATGTGCATCTTGATGCCTCTATTTTGTTTGATCAGCTTCTTCATAGCAAACACCTGAAATCACTAGCGGATAAACTATAAAATATAATAGTTTTGTTTTGTTTATTAACAGCGCCTTCTGACGTTTCATTCACAATATCATTTGTACAACAGTGTTTGAAGTAAGATGAGTGGTTTATATGAAACAAGACCATTCAAAGAGCACGCCAGTCAATATATCAGTAATGGTCAGACAACATGGGGAAGTGGTCCCTAAGTGTCCCCTGACCAAGGCAAGCGACACGAAAATGCAGCACAAGAACTAAATATCCTTCAACAAACAAATTAATCATTAACCTTCCTGATTTTGTAATGTTTGCACTCTTTTTCAAAATAACAACAGAAAAGTTCTCATAACTAGTACTACAGCACAATACATGTTCTTTTATATTCTGTTCCCTCCCAATTCATTTCCTATCAGTTTGCACTCTTTCATAGAAATTTCGCAATAAATCAAAAACTGTTCTAGAGCTCGCACCATCGGCTACACAACTTACATATTTTGTTCCTCCAATTCATTTCCAATCTGATGGCTCATATTTTTCAATACCCCAACACTAGATCCTATCATTTCCAATTGATCATCTTGATCTTTTATAATTAACTGAAAAAAGAAGAGAAAAATCAATTTGGTTTTTTACTCAAATAAAATTCCATAGGATCATCATGTAAAACAGTATTTTGCTAGATTACAGCAACTGTTTTTAGATACCAGCCCACCTGGGGTACAAGATGGCATCTCGGAACAGTGTGAATTCAGATCAGCCTATCTGTCTGCTCAGTCTCATCAGAATCTTTAAAATGAACTTGTCCAGCTTGGTATTTGGAAGAGTCCATAGACAATTTTATGAATATCAAGATAAAACTGTTGAGGTGAACATCCTTCAGTATCTAGAGCTAAGTCGGACGCCCTTAATTTAAAAAATCTCTGATGGTCAGTTATCGTCTGCAATTACAACAAATTTGCAGCAGACGACATTGAAAATATCAAGGCATATATAGGAAAAAGCTATCAATGAAAGGATAATTTTTTAGCAGAGACGTAAACATTGTGGCTCATTATCCCTTTCCCTCATACGACAATTCTTCAGCAGACGACTTTGAACATATTTTGTCAAAATATGGAAAATCACTATAATTGAATGGATAACCTATGCCTAAAAGTGGAAAACATTGTGGCAAAAGGAGAAATTGCTTGTTTTGAGCAATTTCTTCTTTGGTCACTATGTTTTCAAAAAGCTGTATGCTGCAGAGGCGTCAGAAAACATCTATATGAGGGAAAGTGTTATTAGAAATTTCTCCATTCGCTACAATGTTTTTTTCAAAAGTTGTCTTCTGCAAATGCATCAGAAAGCGTCTGTAAGTGGGAAAGGGTAAACCTACCTTCTGATGTTGTGATGTGTCGTCAATATATGATTGGTGTGATCGATCCATTTCCTCGTCAAGACGGGAATACCTGTCATAGGATTTACTAGGACTGGAGTTCAATAATGCCTGTAACATACAAGTATATCAAATGTTATCCAACAAGGCTGTAGACAAGGGGCATTTTTCTTGTTCTAATATTATTATTTGACATTCAAACCCTATGTTGTTGGTACTCAAAAGAATCGTCTCGGCGAGATAATTCTTTTGAGTACCCACACATAGGATTTGGTTGAGTAATAAGAGAAATATTTTGGGGAAAAGACCTGTTCACTCCCTCTAATCTAGTCCTATGATCCAAAGATTTATAAAAAACATAAGGGTCTGAGAACGATAATATTTTCCTAGCTAGAAATGTAGACAGTTGACCAGATGATATGATATGATGACACATATATAACGTCATCAACTATGTCACAATACATATTCGCATAATGAAAACGCCATAATCAGTTACTTTTATCAAACTATAACACACTGGCACCAAAGTTACAAACTTAAGTACATGTAATATTAAAATGCCATTTTTGTTAACAATATCTCTTTTCTAGCTCTTACGGGTGTATTAAAAAGATTTTTTTGTATAGCCCTTTCCATACATGCATTAGCTATCTCTGGTTCTTACTGTATTATGATATTGTTAGGCAACCAACCAGTATGATAAGGGCTAAATAAAACAAGAGGGGCATCATAGCTCTGGATCGCTCACCTTAATTATACAATGTACTGCAATGCAAAACACATCAAGACAATTATTCTGAATGCAACCTCAACAGTGTTAACAAGATTTTCCTTCATTTGGCCTAGTAATCTATATTCTTTTACCTGATATAACCCATATTCCAACATGGACTAGATATCATCAAGACAACATTCTGACAAGTTTCAACTTGATCAAAGTAAAAAATGCGGCCTCCGGAGTTTGAACAATATTTTCCTTTATTGACCTTGTTTCTGACCCAATATAACCCATATTTGAACTTGACCTAGATATAATTCAGCTCAACATTCTGACCAAATGAGGCTTCTACAGTGTTTACAAGATATCCCTTCAATTTGGCCTAGTGACCTAGTTTCTAACCCAATACGACCCATGTTCGAACTTGACCTAGACATTTTGAAGACAAACATTCTGACAAAATTTCAAACTGCTGAAGCAAACATTGCGGCCTCTGGAGTGTTAACAAAATTTTCCTTCAATTTGACCTAGTGACCTACTTTTTGACCCGACATGACCCATGTTCGAACTTGGCCTACATATCATCAAGACAAACATTCTGATAAAGTTTCAATATGCTCAAGTTAAAAATGTGGCCTCCAGAGTGTTAACAAGATTTCCCTTCAATTTGGCCTAGTGACTTAGTTTTTAACCTGGCATGACCTATATTCGAACTTGGCTGAGATAATATTCAGCTCAACATTCTGACATTTCAAGCTGCTAAAGCAAAAAAAACGTTTTGATTGGTTCATAGTTAAGTCGGCAGTCCTACAAGAGGCATTACTATGGTGAAGTTTTAAAATGAAATGTTCTGCATACTAACTTTTAATTGTTTCCCTTAAGAAATAGATTTCAGTGAAAAAAACATATGAAATATAATATTTAAGAGCAAAATATTAATTACTTTTGAAACATGATAAGTTTTCAGTTATTTATCGTTAATTGAAACTTATACACCTCTTCGGATCCTCGTGTAATCTCCAGTCATGTGGCATATTCTCGGCCTTGATAATCTAATTATAGAAACTGAAGCTTGATGGAGATGGCCGATAACACTTTAGTAAACACATGTTTTCACATATTGATCGCCGTTTATATTTTTTAAAGATATTTCTTGTTTCTTCTCATTTCAATATTTATATATTTACAGCTAAAAAGGAAATGCTCATTTTACTTCCAACTTTTTACTTTTACATCCGTTATTACTCTGGTGCCAGTGAAATTTTCATCAATCATATATGAGCCGTCCCACGAGAAAACCAACATTGTGGACTCTGCATAAAATATCGAACCGGGTCAGCCTAAGAATGCCCCACAGACTAACCCGGAAAGACACTTTTCGACTCCTGTTGATTTTTCTGTTTCGGGAATCATTACTCTCTCTCTCTATCCCCCTGAGACAGAATGTGTCAGCCTGGACTAACCTGCGCAGAGATCTGGGTCGATATATTATACAGAGACCATACTGCAGATTTGTTTTATGTGGGAAAGGGTAAATATGGGAAATATTCAATGATTTAGACTTACTTGTTTTTCTTCCTTCTGTTTTGTTTTGGGGCTTGACATATGGGACTTCATGTCCTGATTAAATAAATAAAGGAAAAGTAAATCAAATTTATGGACATTGAAGTTATAACACACTCTGGTTGAAGCGGCCGAGGCCGAGTCGTTAGGGACGGGGATTTGAAACCAGGTGTTCTGGGTTTGATCCCTAGATGTTGGGCGGCGGTCATGGTGGAGTGCCCTTGGGCTAGGAACATTTTCTGCTGCCTTGATATAATAGATATAATGTTGAAAACGGCATAAAATCCCAATAAAACTAACAAATACACTTTGGTTTATTCTAATGACTCTTTCCCAAAAAGTTGAAGCAGACTAAATATTTAGGCAAATGTAGGAATGATCTCTATAACTGAAAGGATAATTTTTTTAATACAGTTGAAGACATTGTTAAATAGAGTTGAATTTGTTGCAAAAGAGGAAATAGCTCATTATGAGCAACTTCCTTTTAGCCATAATGTTTTCAAAAGTCGTCTGCTGCAGAGGCATCAGAAAGTGTCTGAATGTGAGAAAGGGCTCATTTGATTGAATGGAGTTTAACCCTTTCCCTCATACAACAAATCTGCAGCATATGACTTTGAACATATTTGTGTCAAAAAATAGAAAATCTCTATAATTGAATGGATAACCTATGACTAAAAGTGGAAAACATTGTGGCAAAAGGAGAAATTGCTTGCTTGTTTTGAGCAATTTCTTCTTTTGTCACTATGTTTTCAAAAAGCTGTCTGCTGCAGAGGCGTCAGAAAGCGTCTAAATGAGGGAAAGGGTTAACACTGACCAGCTGAATTTCTTGGCTTTCTTATGTCAACACACCACACAACATTCTTCCCAGGCAACAGATTGCATAGACTTTGTTAGGCCCATTGGAGAATGATGCATGACACTTTTACAATGACTTTTATCCATCATCAGAAAGAAAGAATAAATGGCCGAAGAGTTTTAAACTCATGACCCATGGATTGATTGCCTTCATCTTTCTCAATTGAGCTTTCATTGCTCAATTCATTTTATTGAGTAATTTATTCTATAAATCTTATATTTCTTACCTTATTCAGATAACTACATCAAAACAAACATTCGTTAAAGTTTGAAAACATATCTCTTTAGAGCCATTTTCTTTTCAACATTTTTTCCAGATGTTTATTTATCTCTTGACAATTTCAAGCAAATGCAATTAAAGTAGATAAATGAAAACAGGAAGGCTGAAATATGGGAAAATCTCTAAAAACGAAGATATAACTAGAACAATGAAGATGATAAATACCCCCTATACAGCACCTTGACCTACACCATAACTTAACAAGAAACCGCTGAAGACGGTAAGGCCGGATTGTCGGCAATTTGTCCTTGAAAATCGACAAACCAAGGTCAAGGTCAAAGTAACCATAGAAATCAATAGAACTTGTTACTGGTTACCTTCAGGCAAAGTTTCAAGTTGGTAACCCTTTCCAGTGCTGAGATTTTGCCTCAACCTGAAACTTTAACCAAAATGTTGACGGACAGACAGAAAGACAGACGGACATCGCCAATCTATAGACCGGTCAAAGTAACCATAGAAATCAATAGAACTTGTTACTGGTTACCTTCAGGCAAAATATGGCTTCCGACAGACAGACAGACAGACAGACAGCCAGCCCGACACAGTGACTCCTATATACCCCCTCTTCTTCGAAGGGGGTATAACTATTGAATCAAGTTGAACTCTTCAACTTTCAATAGCTATGAAAATCAATGTATGAATGACATAGAAGACCTAATAGGGAGATAAAGTAATCAACGCTATGTTTTACCTTGACAGATGATTTCGTTCTTTCTATAAAATCTCTTCTATCTTGCAGCTCCATTGTATCTATTTTAAATTTTCTCGGATTTTTCTCTACAATACTTGATAAATGTTAAGGTAACAATTCATGAACTTTTGCTTATTAATTAACCCTTTCCCTCATACGACAAATCTGCAGGAGACGACTTTGAACATATTTTGTCAAACAATAGAATATCTCTATAATTGAATGGATAACCTTTGACTAAAAGTGGAAAACATTATGGCAAAAGGAGAAATTGCTGGTTTTGACCAAAACCTAAAGAGTCCCAAATCACAATCCCGTTAAAAATATTACCGTTTTTCTAATTTTTAGTGATTCCAGAAGCCACAAATCACAATCCCTTTTAATTTGGTTACATTATGTCAGCTGTAACTAAAGATATTGAATACTATGTATTAAAGTTTTTCTATTTTTAGTAACAGTGACCTTGACCTCAGGAACCCAAACACAATCCAATTGAAAATCTTCTTAAATGCTTAATACAAACTAAAGTTACATTAAATAAACTATAACTTAAGATATTGAATAAATTACCTTTTATCTATTTTCAGTAACAGTGACCTTGACCCAAGGATTGCAAAACACAATCTCATTAAATATCTTCTTAAATAGTTACTACAAGCAAAATTTAGTTTCATAATGTCAATCAAGAGTTATGGCACTCGTCCCTGAGGTTGCTACTGAAACAGACGAGCTGTCTGTAAGACAGCGTGCTGGACTATTTCACTTCTTAACAAGAATTTCAAAGTTATATAATAAAGGGCCATAACTTGCATTAAATGCAAGATAGATAAGCTAAAATGTACATAGGTGATATGGTTGGGAAGGGGTGTATCAAGTTTCAATGCAATTCATCTAGTAGTTACTGAGATATGAACTTAAGTGTAGTTGCAGGCAAAACTTTAACCAGAATTTCTATGTAAAGAAAGGGCCATAATTGGTATTATATGCAGGATAGAAGTATCTAATTTGATTATTGACATAGGTGTTATGGTTGGGAATGGTTATTTAAAGTTTCAATGCAATGCATCAGGTAGTTACTGAGGTATGGACTCTTAATGTAGTTGTATGCAAAACATTAACAAGAACTTCTAAAATGGGGCATAACTCTTTCAAAATCTTATGTAAAGTTATTGTACTGAGTGTACTTGTCGTGCAAGGTCACGCAATGTCCAATAATTGTGTGAAGTTTCAACGCAATAGCATATCAATGTGGTTTTTGATAAAAGGCCTTGCATGCAAAACTTTAACCAAAGCTGCAACACTGAATCAAAAGCAACTGTAATAACCCTCCTTATTTTTCAAATAGTCAAGCTAAAACGTGGTCATAATTTTGCAAGTTAACCCTTTACCTCATACGACAATTCTGCAGCAGACGACTTTGAACACATTTTGTCAAAAAATAGAAAATCTCTATAATTGAATGGATAACCTATGACTAAAAGTGGAAAACATTGTGGCAAAAGGAGAAATAACTCGTTTTGAGCAATTTCTTCTTTTGTCACCATGTTTTCAAAAAGCCGTCTGCTGCAGAGGCATCAGAAAGCGTCTGTATGAGGGAAAGGGTTAAAGACATGGTTTAATTTAGTTAATTGATATTAAAAATGTATATCAAGTAGTTAATTTGATAAGTTAGGCAAAATATCTAACCTTTTCTCACATAGAGACACTTTCTGATGCCATTGCAGAAGAAAACTTTTGAAAACATTGTGACAAAAGGAGAAATTGCTAAATTTCTCTGTTTCCAACAATATTTTCAGTTTTATTCAATAATTTTTCTTTCAAGTTTGGAGAGATTCTATATTTTTGACTAAGTTTTGTTTTCAATGTTTTCTGCTGCAAATTTGTTTAATATGGAAAAGGGTTAAATATATAGTATTATGACCTTGATAAATTATAAATAACTAGAAATATCACTGAAGATGATAAATACCCCCAAAATAGCGCCTTGACTCAAATTATGGATTCCGACCCACCAACAAAAGGGCCATAACTCTGTAAAATAGCATTCAATTGTAAGACCTTTATGATATGCACATCTCCTCTTGGTATACTATAGAAGCTTCATGTAAAATGTTATTGAATTCCACCCAGTGGTTTGTAAGAAATAGGCTGGACAAAATATGGCTTCTGACCAACCAACAACTTAATAAGTAAAAGGGCCATAACTCTGTAAAACAAGAAAAAGTAACAAAGGGCAATAACTCTGTATTTAGATTAAATAGAGTTATGGTTTCTGTACACTGCACTTCCTCTCAATGTGTTGTATCATCCTATGAAGTTTTATTAAATTCCAACAATTAGTTTTAAAGTTTTGCTCCGGACAAGACTCTACGAATATGAAAAAGTAACAAAGGGCAATAACTCTGTAATTATGTAAAGTAGAGTTATGTTTCTTGTACACTGCACTTCCTCTGATTATGCTCTACCATTATATGTAGTTTTATTAGATTCCATCCATGAGTTATTAAGTAATTCTACGGACAAGAAAAAGTAACAAAGGGCAATAACTCTGTATTTAGATAAAATAGAGTTATGGTTCCTGTACACTGCACTTCCTCTCAATGTGTTGTATCATCCTATGAAGTTTTATTAAATTCCAACAATTAGTTTTAAAGTTATTCTCTGGACAAGACTCTACGAATAAGAAAAAGTAACAAAGGGCAATAACTCTGTATTTAGATAAAATAGAGTTATGGTTCCTGTACACCGCACTTCCTCTCAATATGTTGTATCATCCTATGAAGTTTCATTCAAATCCTATGTTGCATTGTTAAGATATGGTCCGGACAAGATATGGCTTCCGACCGACCGACCGACCGACACAGTGACTCCTATATACCCCCCCCAAAACTTTGTTTTTTGGGGGTATAATTAAATCCAATTTTTATACTCAAAAATAAAAGATTGATTTCAGCTGCATTATGCTTTGCAGACCTGTAGTCAAAATATTCATGTTATGAAGATATCCTTATTTGAACCTGCATAATATGTTGTGTATACTCGAAAGGATATCTACTGTTTCTTCTAGATCTTCCAAGTCCCACTCTATACTGCGTAGACTGTTCCTTAATTCATTTGTTGTCCAGTTATATTCCTCGACTGACACCAAACTTGGATCATCAGCTAATTCACACCATCTACTGTATAGGTTGCGAGAAGTTTGTAAGGCTTTTTGAACCTCTCTGGAAAATAATAGGCAAAAAAACAGATGGTTCACTCAGTGGTAGAGATTTATAACATGAATACACTGCATAATTTTATTGCTAAATATTAAAATTTGCTGGAACAGAAATTGCTGCATAAGAAATACTGTGAGAGTGACAGTGATTAAGATTTGGACTACATGTACAGTACTTGTTTCAGGACAGATGGCCATTTTATCCTAAGGAGGAAAAAAACTTAACCTGTAAGCTAGGAACTCTACTGAAATTTTCATATGCCATTGTGGCCAATGGGGGAAAAAAAATAGGCCGTAATGCGTAAGTTAGGAACACAAATTTTATGTTATTATATAATAGTGCTGAAATCCTAGCTGAGCTGTGTACTTTTTTGTGAAATCAAATGGACAAAAAAACCTGTCAAGATATGTTGATTTTACTTATACTAAAACATACGAATCATGGAATCTGAAAATGTTTCTCAGAGGAGTTAGGGTCCGATTTCATCTTTTGTTTTTAATTTTGTTTTACAATTCAAAACAATTTTGCCATATTTTATCATATATTGATAATAAACTATAAATGTGTGCACCATATGATGGCTTTGAATTTAAATATCGAAGTTTAATTATGCTGACCAGTAAATGAACTTGTTTTAAAATTCTGTCAACCTTTTGTGAATGAAACAATAATACATATCTCTGACACAGGCCATCATGACAATTTTGGCATTGTACTTTATCTTATCCATTTAAATTGTTTTAGATGGAAATCTGATTTATAATTTTATTTCCATAGTTTATCCTTCTTGACAAGTTTGCTGAATCCATTTTTTGCCTTTTAGACATCATTTTACTTTTGCATCATATCGAAGAAAAAATAGGTTTCATTTCTCGGTCATTTATGATCTCTGGCCCTTTTCTTGGCATCCCACAGGTCAGATATTCAGACCCATTCCCAATGGCAGAATTTCCAATTTTGTCATGTGAACCCTGTTACTTTTATCCTCATATGAAAAATAATAACGATAAATTTTCCAAAATTGTTCTCAAAATGTCTAGAAAAAGGCCTGGATTATTAGAGGCTTACGACTAACATCAATCTGAATCACTGACTATGTGCTTGACTAAGGTGTCTTTAACATATACATTTGCCGATTATTTAGGGTAGTCTGGTAAATAACCCGATTGCCCATTTTGTCCGATAACCCCTCCCGTCGGTATTGAAGTCACTTAATAAATATACTATAAAAAATAGATAGATGTGGTTACAAATGTTTCGATCATCAAACCTATAAGTACTTACTCTCTAACCACAAAGAATGGATCTTCTAGCGACATTTTGACGTTGACTGTATCGGCATGAAACAATTAAAAATAATTTATTTCATTTTCACAATTTGTCGTATACGGTGTACCATGAGAATTACAAATCGGTAAGAAATACTCATGAATACTGTCGTCTGGAAACCTATATTTTGTTTTAGGGAGTAAATATACATGTTACGTAAATTAGTTTAATATTCCTTGATTAATCAAAACTTATGAAAAATATTTTCTTGGCTTTCTCTACATTTAAGTGTACTGTTCCCGTACCACTTGTCAGCAAAAATCGACACGTCACGATAATACACATTTTTCCTATTTCCGAAAAATGTTTTAAAAAACAAGAAAGTTAGGAGGATAGTAAAGAAAGGGTTTTTGCAAAACTCGCATTCATACTCATTTTGTAAATAAACAGTAATCTGCAATTGAAAATAATCTTATAAGTTTAATCATTTTTAGAAGCATTGTCCGATGTTGCAGGTATATATATATGTAAATTAACATAGGCCTAAGAAGGAAATAATGCCTTCCCGATTTTGGACTCGAACCCGCGACCCCCATACCACTAGATTAGCGCTCTAACAGGGAAATCATGCACTGCCAACACACCGGTCCCTACATCACTACTAGGATGTTGTTGTTGGTTGGCGTTGTTTACCCTCGCGCTCGGCATTAATGCCATTTGGCGAGCAGAAACTACTAGGCTTCTCTGTGCACCATTCTTGATCTTGTATCAGGAAGTTATGGCCCAAACATGTATGGCCCATTGCATTTATGGACCATATTTGGAAGATATGGTCCATATGAAATATATAGTGGTAGCTATAATACCCTGGAGGTGGTATTAACATACCATATCCTCTGGTAATTCTTTTGTGAAAAGAATGGCTGATGGAAACATTTGAAATGCTGCTTTTCCTTGAGTTTCATTTCGTTAAGGATAAGCATCAACTTTCTTACATGCAGATATCGTCGCGTAGCATGTGTGCAACAAATGATTAACCTGCACCCTCATCATGATCTTTTTCCATTATTGCATTCACAACCACCCACAAATCCCTCCAACACACATATATACACACATGCTTAAATTGCGTATGTCCGATATTACTTGTATGTCTCTTGTAGCAACCTGTAAATAACTAATATGTGGACTGTTTACCGTTATTTCTTTTATTTGTCGTACTTTGTATGTATGTATTTACTCTTCATTTATGGAGGAAATAAAGAAATATCTATCTATCTATCTATCTGTTTAAATTATGTTTTTTTTGATAAATAATTAAGAATGTGAAAAGAATTATGTATTCTATTGATGATAACTATTTAAAAATGTGAAAAAATACTAAAAATGCATTTTAACAAAAAAATGAATAATATATTTTATGATATAAAAGGAAATAACTTATTTTTTTTATATTTTCTATCTAAACTCTTCATGTTTTGGTTTAATTAACAGATTATTACAGTAGTTGTGATCAAACTACATTAATTAATAGATTGTTACAGTTTTTTGGTGATCAAAGTACTTTAACTAAAGGATTGTTGCAGTTTTTATTTATCATATATATAAACACTTAAATTTGCTCCATAATAAATCATTAAATGCTTTTAATAAGGTAAATAAAATAAATGATATAAATAAAAATACATAATATTCAATGTGTATCTTCTTATACACATTGAATATTATGTATTTTTATTTATATCATTTATTTTATTAAAACATTTATTTTATTAAAACAACTGAATTGAATGTATTAATAATTTTAATTTTATAAAAGTGCAATTTCATATAGTACAAAGATACAATCTAATCAAAGGTTATTGACAGTTAATACCACTTCCAGGGTATTATAATTACCACTATATATTTCATATATGGGCCATATCTTCCAAATATGGGCCATAAATGCAATGGGCCATAAATGTTTTGGGCATAACTTCCAGAAACCCTTGATCTCCCGTGTTTTGCATGACATTGAAGAAAAATCATAGCGCCGAATGCACCGTAGTGGCGATCATGTAGAAAATCCTGCAAAGTAACAAGCAGTATCTCGGTGTAGACCTTGCGATTTTAAATAAAAGTTCACTCTGGTGCGGGTAAATTTGAGTAAAGCTCCATAATTTGACAGTAAAATAATGTTAGTTTGTCAGAATATTTGTCTTGGTGATATTTAAGTTACTTACTAAAATGGGTCATGATGTGTTCAAAATAAGGCCATAACAAATTTAAAAAAAAAATCTAGTTGGCACTCGATATACGTACGTTTTAGCTCAAGACTGATTAAACTTTATTAGACTGTTTGTCTTGATTTTATGTAAGCTAAATTGTTTGGGTTATCATATGTTCATCACCAAGTCGCTAGGCCATATTAAAATAAAATATTTTGTACACTTTAGAGACCACATTTTCGAATTAAGCATGTTGAAACCCTGTGTCAGAATACTTTTCCCAAGTGATGATATCAGGGCTATGTTCAAAATAGATTATTTCCCTTCCGAAACAGGAATCCGTCGTGGCCGAGTGGTTATTGTCGGGGAATTCAAACTGCATGTCTTGGGTTTGATCCTCAGTCACGGCCGGCATGATGCCCTTGGACAATTCACATTTCAAAACCTAGAGTGTATACCAAGGGTGATGTAACTGAAATTATGTTGAAAATCGAGAACTAATTAAGTCACTATGCAAAATTGAAGAAAAATCATTTTGACTCCCAAGGAGCTGCATGTGGAAGGTATTGATGCAGTTATAAAGGTGAACGTAACAGGTCCAACTTGGCCATCTTTAATACACCTTTGCTAATGGATGAACTTTCCAACCTTCCCTATCAGTTTTGATGCCTCTGCAGTTCACCTTTTTTTTAAACGTTAAAACAGAAGTTCCTCCATTCCCTATGTTTGCAACTCTATGGAGATTATGCTACCAACTTCTCAGATGCAATATCCTTTTTCTCTGAATTTTAATCTTTTTTCAGAGAAAATGACTAAATTATCACAGAAAGGAACATCCATTAGTTTGGTGGTTGGTTTTAATGATGTCTGATATTAAACAGGTCTGTTCAATATAGTTACTTCACATTTAGGATTTTCTCCCTACAAAATTTAAACTGCTTTGAAAACATTGTGAGCCAAAAAAAAAAACACAAAAATGCTAATAATGAACAATTTCAGTATTTGCCAAAATGTTCAATTGATACACTTGAAATATAGGCATATATGATAATGCTTGATCTCCAACTCAATTGCGCTACACTTTCAGCATTGATTGCTAATTCACGCTAGAACGTACAGTGATGGTTGCACTGAGGTGACTCAGTGCTGCACAAACATCACTGAGTCATCTCATTGTAAACATATTCCAAAGTACAGGTTTATGGGTTAAAACATGTGACAGATAAATTTCAATGCTCCGCTGACCACACATTGTAAACTCACAATTGATCACAGTGTTAAATATCAATAGGAAGACGTGTACCGAATTTGTATCATGGTTTAATCATTTAAATACCAATTGTGTTAGAATAAAAGTACATATATCAAGTACATGTATCCAAATTCAAAAATTAAAATCAACAGGACCAAGATCATCATAATTCTATCACATTCTAACGCCTTAGCGATGGGTCCAGAAAACGTAAATGAAATGAAAGCTATTGATTCTTACAAGGAAAGTGCGTCAAGAACCCCCAAATTGTTGACAATGTTCAAATGTTTTTTATATTTACACCAATGCAATAGCTGGCAATTACTTTATGACGCCTTTCCAAGAATTCCATAGATTGGCAGTCATAAGTGACTATAAGTGCCCTTTTTTTTTTGTAAAAAAATGTTTTCACTTCTGCCATCATCAACTCATCAACAAGGTGAACATGTGTGCCCAGTAACTTGGGAATCCTATGATGCACGGTCTCTCATTTTCACCTTTGACCTCTAAGTGTGACCTTGATTTTCAGGTACAGGCTTGTGTCTTGACACGCCACCTCATCATGTTGATCATGTGTGCCCTGTTACTTAGAAATCCTATGATGCATGGTAAAGATGCGGGCCGGAGAAGTCAGTCCTATCAAATAGTACTCATTTTGACCTATGACCTCTACGAGTGACCTTAACATTTGAGGTACAGGCCTGGATTTTGTGGCAAGTGTCCTTTAATCTCCTCCCATAACGATCAGTAATAGGATTAACTAAGCGTGTTGATTAAAGATAGATGGGACACACGTGTCAGTATTTAACCATATATAGGCTTGCATTGCATACTGTAAGAGTCAGACAATCTAAAAAAATGATACATCAACGCTTTACGTGTCAAGAATGTTTGAAAACCAGATTTATCATCTAGACGCTTTCATATATTTGCAACAATTACAAAATTAAGAGTTTATAAAATTGAGATTAAAAAACATTCGAAAAAAACAGTCTGGCGAGCTATTTATAGGACATTTTGGAATTTCCAGACTAATGCGTCATTGATAAAAATTTCAGATTCCCGTTTTTAGGTTGCTTTTCATTATAGTCGGGCTTAAGGCTTAAGAGGATATTAATATTTAGAAAGAAAATAGAATTTTGCAGTGTTAATGAATACGGAACCAGGTACGAAATTAGCACTGACATGATTGTAAATCTCGTAGGTCTTTTCAGAAATTACGAAAGTAGCTTATGGGCCTTTTTATTTTGGCGAGGTGTTTTGAGTATGCATGGCTGATAAAACGCGCAATGATATTTATTATCTGCCCAAACATGAAGAATGCATGTTTAACTCAATGTAGATCGTAAGCTCGATACATCTCAAATCTTAGTATCAATCCGGCACCAAAATAGCAATGTCGGGATTATTGTTAACCGTGTATCTGCATCACTGATGGGATTATTTGGCGGTTTCTATTAGAAGGTTATTTGGTTTGCAGTATTACGTAATCTCTTCAACAGACTGTAAAAACTTAGCTATATAAAATTGGCTGTTGTTGATGTTGATGTTTCTTGTTAGCATTGTGGCGATTGCCAAACCAATCGCCATACACATCTCTAGGATGTGTTGGCAGTTGCAATAGCGTCGGTTATCATGTTTCTTTACATGAAACGTTGACATTTCAAGTTACTTTTGCGAACATTGTAAAGACTGCAAAACTGTGTCATGGTAAAAATGCCTTCATAACTGATTTGCTTGTCAGTTTGAACTTGTCAGTGCCATTACTTGCATATTTTCTACAAAATCAACGAAACTGGACCAAGTTTATCCCTTCAGTTACTTGCATAATATATTAGTCGATACGTCTAGATGATTATCCAATCGGACCATATCGATAAAACCCGCTAATTCAGGTTCGCGAATTCAGGTTCGCGAAGTTTGACGAGTGTCGAACTGTGACTCTTTGTTAGGCCCGTGAAATTATAGGTTGACGAGTGACGATTTGACAAGTGACGAACTGTGACTTGTTTTAGGTCCGGAAAGTTAGGTTGACGAGTGACGAGTGACGAACTTCGAATTATGTGTGAAGTTAGGTTAACGAGTGACGAATTAACAAGTGACACATTGTTGCTGCTTCGAAAAGTAGTACCAAATGGTCGCTCTTCTCGAGTCCTGAATTATACCAGAGACATGTATTTATATATTTCTTATTATACCTAATCGTGTTGATTATGATTTTTTCGGTAACTAGTATAGCAAACTAATTTTATTTCAATATGAACGTTTTGTCATATAAGCTTTATTCTTCTTAGAATTAAACATCTTTACTGGCGAAAAATGATAGTTATTTGACTTAATTTTATATAAAATGTTATAAAAATTAATATCAGATCCAGCAATATGCACGAGTCATATCTATTGATTACAAGTACAATCAAAGCACTGCAGTGTTGACGGCCTGGGGACTGCTGGAAGGTTGGAGAAGTAGGGGAAATGCGAAAGGAAATTACAATTGCAGCTTATGTTTATGTTTTTATTGTTAGAAGAAGTTGAAAGAGCATGTCAACAATAGTAAATTTTATTTAAATGCCAATTTAAAAACAGTAGGACCTTGTTGGCACTATATCGCTCACCGGAGTGCAAGAGCTCACAAGTATACACATTAAAGACATGAAGAATCAAAGGGAAATTTGACAGCAGGTTAAGGCAGAACATTTTGAAGTTTCTGCATTTTTTTATTAAGAAATATGTCAATGTTAAATCACATTCCATCAACTTGAAATAGTTCTCTAAACCATGTACTGGACTGGGAGAAAGAGTATGACATATGCAAAACTCATCAAGACAATTATTCTGACAAAGATTCAAAATGCAACATCCAGTGTGTTATCAAGATTTTCCTTCATTTGGCCTAGTGACATATTTTTGTTTACCCGATATGACCCTTATTCGAACATGGACTAGATATCATTAAAATAAACATTCAATCTGTATGATGCCCGACCGGGTCGGGGTGTCGTGGGTTGGGGGAGTCGGGCACGGGCCCGCTAAATCCGCCACTACATTTGCCACGCTTTTTATTTGTTTACCATTAATTTTTCGACGCACGGGCCCTACGACCCCCGCTGAAGCCGCCACTGTATATTTCACGTGACTTCTTTCGTGGGGTGGGGGAGTCGGGCATGGGCTCTATGAGCCCCCGCTAAATCCGCCACTACATTTGCCACGCTTTTTCTTTGTTTAGCATTACCTTTTCGACGCACGGGCCCTACGGCACCCCGGTTAATCCGCCACTGTGTATTGCACGCGACTTCTTACTTTGTTTCTGTTCCTCTTCGCGAATGTTAATAATGTTAACAAGCGTCAATATTTGACCTGTCGGCGCAGTTATTACTAAAGTATTTCTTAAACTTATATTGGAGTACTCACGGCTTAAGTTTTTCACTGATGTTCCACCAACAGTAAAATGATATTTATGTGGGAGATCCTAACCTTTTAAATGCAGTTTTGTTGAATTCATGATGAACTATTTTTTCTCGCGCAGTTCTCAGTGCGTTGTTTGGTGCTAACAGCAATTGGCAGGCTGCCAACTCCGAAAAAAATGGTATTACTTCTATGACCAGGGGCTAAAACCCCAGGCAAAAAACTGCAGCAAAATGCAGCAAAAAAAGGTTGCGCGGTGGAGCGCAACATTCTTAGTACTAAATATATTCGGTTCGCTTATTCCTTATACGAACGCATATTGGCACATGTGCAGTAGACGTCTTTTTAAAACATTATGGAAAAAGGGGAAATATCCCATAATGAGCAATTTTTTCTTTTGCTGCAATGGTTTCAACTGTATTTGATTATTATACTATCATTTATAGAAATTTCAATATAGATCTATTTGCAGGCCTATTTAAATTATCGAAGTTGATCAGCTAGTTAACAAATGCGAGGCATTAAGAAAATCGGGAGCCAAGTTAGCAAATACTATCTTCTACGAATGTTCTTCAAAAGGGGACGGACAGGGGAAACTAATCAGAAAAGATCACCCTGAGTCTTAGAAAGATAACTCCATCCTGTAAGCACGTTAACACATCATGGACAGTTTTTATGTACAGAAAATTAATTTTCATAATAAACGTGAACAATGGAGAAATAACCAATTCAGAGCCATTTTCTTCTCTTGTCTCAATGTTTGCATCACTCGTCTGCTGCAGGAGTGCCTACATGTGAGAAGATGAGGTTAAATTATTATTTATCGTAACATTACAAGAATTAAACATTAAATAACATTTAAAAAATCCTTCAACACAATTATTAAAAATATATATAGTATTATCCTTTTTCAAAACCAATTCAGTCTTTATCTATTTATAAAATGAACAATGCACACTGCATGATTAACATATCTGTAAATATATTGGACAGATGTATATAGCGCATGCGACTTACATAGGCCGATTTTGTTACCCTTCAGGTCATATGGAAGCAATTCATTTTCCATAGGCGACCATTATAGCGTTTTGAGCTATGCCTATGGCTCTTTCTCAACAAGCCAAATAACCCAAAAACCTATATTCAATTAAAGATTATTCTTAAAACTGCCAAAAAAAAAAACACAAAAAAAAAAATCACATATTAACCTTCTGTGTTTGGGCTATGACGTCAAATCAAAGGTCACCCTTATCCCGCAGTGAATTTTATATGTTCTCTGAAAATGACTCTAAGGTGTCAATATAGCTTAAAAGAAACAATGTTTTGATTACAAATCAGTCATTTGTATCAATATTTAACTTAATTAAAAACACTGTCAACTTTCAACAAAATCATTACTGTCCAGTGGAACCACTTCAGGCTTATGAATTCATCTGATATCCCCTGCACAAAATTGTCCGCCCGGCGCTCCGATCTGAATTCCTTCCCTTTAACCTTCCTTTTAGATGAAGTTTGCTTGCCATAAACCGGAAATAATATAATACAAGAAGAATGTTGATGAAAAGCATCAAAGTCGCCGCGCATGATTTTGAAGCATGACTTTAAAGGTAGCAGATGCAGTTCAGTACATTTAAATAACCTGTGCAAATAGACAGGATGTAAATAGTTCGAACAAGAAGGCCAAATGTCCCTTTATTTCAAACAAGAAGGCCAAGATGTGCCTAAATTGCTAGCCTGGCTTCCATAGCCTATATAAAAAGGTTACCAAGAGCAGAAAGGGTCAATATTGACGTAGGGATTAAACGTTTTATATGCTACGATCTATGTGCTATAATGTGTCATACAAGCTGAAGTATCTCAATTTTTTTTTACCAATATACTGTTTAAAGTCCTTTAACTAGATAAATTAGATAGAAAAATATATATATAGGTGCTTAAGTTTTAACATTTATTTAATGCTAAACGATGGATACTGAGTTCTATCAGTGAGATATAATCCATATCGCCCACACTGTGAGTGATATAGGTATGGCGTCAAAGGGACTAACGTTATGACGTAAAACCGCTGACGTGACGTCATTTTCCTAGTATTCGGTCATGTTATACTACACAAGTTATACGGGTAAACAAATCGACGGCGAAGCCGGCGATGTTTCAATCAATAGGTAATGTGTATGAACTTTGCAAAACGTTGCTATACCGTCTTTCCAAAAATTGTGTCCAGAGTGGATTTTTCGATGCAGTCACGATTCTGCTACGTTTTGATTGGATGAAAGGAAAATATCGAAACAAAGAAAACTTCTAGAAGAAATAATTAAATATGATAATACGTACTCGATAAAGGAACGAGCACAAGTAATTTTATGTGTGATGATTTCCATTTAATAACACTCGTCGTCTATTTCTAAAACGAGTTCAAATAACAACTCATAAGGGTTTTTTGACTTTCCGGAAGTTACAAATCCAAATTCCTGTAATATGACGTCATAATGTGACGTCACTCTATTAGCGTAACGCAAATGATAAATAAATAACCAAAAGGAAAACGACAGAAATTATAGGAAACGTTAGTTTGACTTGTCACAAATGTAAATTATGGAATCGTTTTATTTGAAGTACCCGTCATCATAATTTCATGAATTTAAAATCTTGGCTATATTTTAAAGTTAAATATAAGATTAACCTGATGAGGATTTTTATTTTCTTTGCTTAGGTCGGTAGGACTCGTAATTGACGTAAATAACTGATCGTGCTGCAAGCAAAGGGCTAACTGCAGTTCGCGGGGGAATTATTTACCGATCACAAAAGTTATTAAATGTTTACCCGAAATAGGTAGCACCTACACTCATATTATATAAAGAAAAACGTAATGGGTATATTATTTTTTCGTCATCAATTTGTCATTAAATAAAAAAAATATTGTTTGTTTTGAGTGTATATGGAATATATTTCAACTCGAAGTGATACAATTTTAACATTTTCAATTGTATCACTTCTCGATGAGATTTATTCCATATCTACTCAAAACAAACAAATATCCTCTATATATTAAGGTGTATTGCCTCTTGTTATAAGTTAAGTGTGACACAAGCTTCGAAAGGAGAGGGGGAAGTCTATTCTCCTTCCAGTTTAGCAGAATTATGATAGCAAAAACGGGAGTAATGTCACTTTAATGGTTTTGAACATGCCAGTAGAAAACTGAAAAATAAACAAAAGAAAATGGTCAAGTCAGTTCCCCAAGAGAAAAGAGCGAAACCAGGTACGAATCGTTCATATCGAACGAAACATGAAAAACCGTGTACGAATCCAATGAATTTTAGAAATCGGATGAAATCGTGAAAACAGCGAAGTATTCATAACGGAAGGAAACAGAGACAACTTAATTATTCTATGGGAACCGATGACACCTTCTCGTCTATTAAATAAGAATGTCCAAAATCGCCAAGCGACGACATGCTGCATTTACAAATAATAGAATGGGTCACTTTATGGCCCTGCCTATTGCATAGTTGGGTTAACGTTGTTTTTACAGTTTTTAGAATTATGCTATAATATGTAGTAATTAAAATGAATCATATTGATCTTTTAAAAATTACCCATTTATTTAAAAATCTCAATATTGTAAATAGGCCAAAACATTGCCAGAAACTTTTTTCTGAGCTTTGATGAATCGGGTCGTAAACCAAACTATAAAAAAAAGCGTAGCCTAGGAGATTGGGGGAAAGTTATTAGATACCCATTAAATGTGTCTTAAGTTTTGTAATAACGGTAGAAGACATACGTATTTTGTATCTTGCTGTTTCTTAAATAATTGTATACAGTTAAGGACCAGTAGGTGTTAACAATGTTATTGCAATTACGAGAATTAATTGAACAAATACTTAAAGTATTGAAAATATTTGATATCATTTTAAATAAACTATAATTAAGTCTCTTCACAATCAATTGTAGCTGTATTTTTACCAAGGCATTTACATTTAGTTTATCGTAATAATAACTTCTCCTTACATCGTCAACTAGTACACCGAAACTACATAAAGCACGGTGCGTGATCGCACAGCGCAATAAGCCGGCAACAATAGAACCAGAGACATATAAATACATTTGTCTCTGTTAAAATAAAGAAAATGACAATCAAATCCATCTGAATGGTTATTTGTTTTATGTTGGCTATCAGTGCAGAAATAAAGGTTTTTCACACATTTGCATTGTTACACACGACGATGTGACATACTGGAGCGTGGTTTTAGTCTAAGCACTTGACTGTATCACTGTTTAGCGGACAAGTCCAACGGTATTGATTTTTTTGATTGTGCCACAGTCTAACTTATTTATTGACGTCAACATACGGATGCAACAAATTATTAAACTTCTTGAGAACAGAATCTGAAATGGATACAAAATGTGATTTTTCGAGAACTTTGGATTAATTTAAAAATGTTCTCGCTGCTTTTTTTAGCAGGCGTCCTGCTTGCTTTTGGAGGACCGGAAAACAGGGTCCTAGGGACAAGAAATGGTAAGTAAACTTTTACCATCTGTCAACAGTGTGAGAAAAAAGTTAGAGTTGACACACTTTTATGTACTGTATTGATTTGCTGGGAGTGCTAAATCTATTGCTTTTACATATTATCTCAATGTTTCCTTGAATATTTTATTCAAGAAATATAGCGAAGGTATGTAACAAATGTAACTTGCAAAACTTTGGAAAGTTTACACTGGTTTTTAAAGGGTTTTATTTTTTAGACAAAACTGATAATTCCAGAGCTTCATCCCTCACCCTCATACGACAATCCTGCAGCAGACGACTTCGAAAATATTTTGTCAAAAAAATAAAAACCCCTCTATAATTGAATGGATGGCTAAAAGTGGAAACCATTATGGCAAAAGAAGAAATTGCTCGTTTTTCTCAATTTTTTCTTTTTTTTTTGTCACTCTTCAAAAAGCTGTCTGCTGCAGAGGCGTCTTTATGAGGGAAAGGGTTAAGGAGCGTTGTGCTTGTTCTAAAATCCTCATCTTAACCGCTTACCCTATGTTATGAGTACTCACAACAAAGAGCTGTAAACCCCTCCTTATCTGGACCTCTGTAATTGAACTAATTCTGTCTCAAATGACCTGTTTTCAGGCGAATGTATCACTGATACCTTATCAATGTAAAGAAAAATAAACTGGTCATTGTTGAACAACATCTCCCTTATAAGTAAATTCACCGGTCCGAAATTCCACCGTCTAAGGCCTCCACTGGACAAATTTTTCTTTCATCAACACATTCGCCAAATTGAAAAAAAGCAGCCAAAATAGAATAATTGGAGCCAAACTTTGAGCCAACTTTGAACCCAGGTGTTTTATGCATAGAAACAAAAAACGCCTCCGTGACTGTCACTCAGTTTAAACTTCATGCATACTTTCACTTACTTAACAACCAGGAGACGGGCAAACTAGATGTGTTTCAATTTCTTTTTCAGTGTTTTAATATACACCAGTTCAGTTCTGTTGAATGCCAAAAAGGTACTAGTGGTCTTTAGGCAAATTTTATTCTAGGTAATGACACAACAGGATTGACCTCTCAGTCTGTAATTTAAATGGATCTGTGTCACTGTGTACTTATGTTAAGTTGATATTGTGGAAAGATTACAGGTTTAAATCCCTTTCTATTGTTGCGTTGTCATAAGTCAATGACTCCTTTATACATGTATAGTGTGACAACGATAGGCAGTGTTTTCTGCGGCTCATTGGGGACCAAACTCTGTTTTTTGCCCTCTCAAAAATGTATGTCTTGTTTCCCTATTTCTAAATGAAGAAAAACTAAACAAATGAAACAATAAAGTGAGTGACATAATTGTGCCCTGAAAAAAAAGATAAATTGAGCTTAGTTTTTCTCTGATATGTTTGATATGTTCTTTAACCCTTCCCCTCATACAACAATTCTGTCAAAAAGCTTTCGGACGCCTCTACAGCAGACAGCTTTTTGAAAACATAGTGACAAAAGTAGAATTTGAACAAAACGTGCAATTTCTCCTTTTGCCACAATGTTTTCCACTTTTTGTCATAGGTTATCCATTCAATTATGGAGATTTTCTATGTTTTGACAAAATATGTTCAAAGTCGTCTGCTGCAGAATTGTCATAGAGGGAAAAGGTTAAAAGTTGCTACAATGTTTTTAAAAGTTTTTAAAAGTTATCTGCTTCAGATGTGTCAAAATTTAAAATCATCTTAATGTGGGAAAGGGTTATAATTCATTTGATTATTTTTTATCTCTATAATTATTGAAAAGAGTTGAAAGGATTGTGGCAAATGGAGACATTCCTCAATATGAACAATTTCTCCTTTTGCCACATTGTTTTAGTCATCTGTTGCAGAGGCGTTATACATCGTACACAGGAAAGGGTTAAACAGTTGCAGGTGAAATGAAAGTCATAAGATAGTTTAAAACATTGCAAGCATAAAAATTAAGTTAATAATTCTTTCCCACATAAATGACATTCTTTAGCGGACAACATCAAAAACATCATGTCAATAATTTGAAAAAGGGGGAACTGCTGTATATGAACCATTATGAAGATCTCTATATATTTGTTTGAATGTTGTTGTTTTAAAGCTGCTTTCAACAGTATTACAGTTATATCCCAGCATAGGTCCAGATAAGGAGGGCCCGAGGGGTATTCAGCTCTTGTTCCCACTTATTATTATAGCAAACCCTATGTTGTGGGTACTCAAAAGAATCGTCTCACTGAGACAATTCTTTTGAGTACCCACAGCATAGGGTTAGAGGGTCAAATAAGGATTTTAGAACATGCAAAACGCCCCTTATCTTGAGCTCTGGTATTTCAGTTAATATATATCCCAGTGTTTTCTGTGTTATTTACCAACTGGTACTACTACTAATGAGGGTCAAATAAGGATTTTAGGACATGCAAAACGCCCCTTATCTTGAGCTCTGGTATTTCAGTTAATATATATCCCAGTGTTTTCTGGGTTATTTTTTTACCAGTACTACTACTAATAAGGGTCAAATAAGGATTTTAGAACATGCAAAACGCCCCTTATCTTGAGCTCTCTGGTATTTCAGTTAATATATATCCCAGTGTTTTCTGTGTTATTTACCAGTACTACTACTAATGAGGGTCAAATAAGGATTTTAGGACATGCAAAACGCCCCTTATCTTGAGCTCTGGTATTTCAGTTAATATGTATCCCAGTGTTTTCTGGGTTTATTTACCAGTACCAATGAGGGTCAAATAAGGATTTTAGAACATGCAAAACGCCCCCTTATCTTGAGCTCTGGTATTTCAGTTATATATCCCAGTGTTTTCTGTGTTATAACTTATTTACCAGTACTAATGAGGGCCAAATAAGGATTTTAGAACATGCAAAACGCCCCTTATCTTAAGCTCGGAATTTCAGTTAATATATATCCCAGTGTTTTCTGGGTTATTTACCAGTACTAATGATATCATTTGTCCTGACACCACTGCATCATTGATCATTCTTAACCCTTTACCACATGAAACAAATATGCAGCAGACCACTTCGAAAACCATCTAGGCAAGAGTATGAACAATCTTAGTACATAAATAAAAGTTTAATAGTTTAAAAAAAGTTGAAAACATGATTCTGGCAAAAGATGAAATTGCTCATAAGGAGCAATGTTTTCAAAAGTACTCTGCTGCAGAGGCATGTAAAGGTGTCTGTATGAGGGAAAGCGTTAATGCTGTCCCAGCTATATAGGAGGGAAGCCATTACTCCTTATTTATTTTAACCCTTTCCAACATGAACTAATTACTATAGACTTATATTGACGCCTGCTTATCTGCAGTTACAGTGACTTTTGAAAACATTGTGGCAAAAGGTAAAATTGCTCATCCATTTCTCCTTCAGTATCAATGTTTTCAATAATTACTAATTAATGGTTTCCCATAAAAAGAGATTTTCAATAACATTTACATCAACCTTAGTCTGCTGCTGATTTCTTTTTATGCCGCGTCGTTTTCAACTTGTTTCAAATCATTATACTCTCATTTATAGAGATATTTTACATTTTTTCCAAAGTATTTTTATTTGTTTGCTGCTGCAGATTTGTTGTATATTGGGATTTTGAAATGGTTAAGCAGACTACTAGAGAGATGTCAGTCCTTCAGTCCTGACTGACAAATTTTCAGCCAATAATTGGTTGAGCACAGAGGAAAATATATGAAAAATTAGCCTTTGGACTGATAGGTTTCAAAAGATTTTGTGTAGTCTGGGTTAAGTAATATTTTAAGAATCATTGGAAATGAACAATAACTGGTATTAAATACAAGCTGTTAATGTTATAGAAATAAATGAATTATTATACGAATGACGGTCTTATCAGATTATAGATAACAAAAACCATGAATCATTCTTTCTCACATGTTAATGCATTTTGATGCATCTGCAGCAGACGACATTTAAAAACATTAAGACTAACAGCTGTTGCTGATTTAACTTTTTATATTTCCTTTAGTTTGGAGGGGGGATGGGGGCATTTTAACCCTTTCCCTCATATAGACGCTTTCTGACGCCTCTGCAGCAGACAGCTTTTTGAAAACATAGTGACAAAAGAAGAAATTGCTCAAAACAAGCAATTTCTCCTTTTGCCACAATGTTTTCCACTCCCGCTTTTAGTCATAGCTTATCCATTTAATTATAGAGATTTTCTATTTTTTGACAAAATATGTTCAAAGTCAAAGTTCAGAATTGTCTTATTTGGGCAAGGGTTAATCCTTTCCCCCAAAAGGCACCTGCAAAAGTATGAAAAGTCTCTGTAAATATAAGGATAATTATTAAATGGAGTTGAAAACACTGCAGCAAAAGGAGAGTAATTTTTTTTCCTTAGAAGTGATGTTATAATTTCAAAATTTGTCTGCTGCGAATCTGTCTGCATGTAGTCAAGGGTAAGATTCCAGCTTCCTTGTCTTCCATCCATCAATCTGTTAGAGAATTTTTTAACGAATTTCATGCATAGCGACATTCCAAACAGTTAACCCTTTCCCTCATATAGACGCTTTCTGACGCCTCTGCAGCAGACAGCTTTTTGAAAACACTGTGACAAAAGAAGAAATTGCACAAAACGGTTATTCATTCAATTATGGAGATTTTCTATTTTTTCGACAAAATATGTTCAAAGTCGTCTGCTGCAGAATTGTCGTATGAGGGAAAGGGTTAAGTCTTAGCATCAGTCTTGTAAGCAGGACTGGAGACCAGGGCTTTTACCCCAGTCAGGTCATAATGCTACTAAAGACTTCAAAAATGGTAGAAATGGCTTTCATCCTTGGGGCTCCGGGTTGAGGGATAGCACTACGACTGATGTAATGCTGCCGGGATAAATGATATCTGTTTACTTAAGAAATGCTGTGATATAACTGAAATACTGTTGAAAATGGAATAAAACACCATTGAAGCACAGATCAAAGAATTATATTTAAATTAATAAAGAAATACCTTGAATTTATGGTTGAAAGACGGAAGTATTTTTTTGGTGATTGAAGGTGTTTTTCTAACCTCTCTATAAACATATTCTATTAACAATGTAAAATGCTACCAATTTAGTCTTTTGCAACAAGTTATGAAACACCTGATCTATCAATAAAACAGCTGATGCATGCAGGTTTTTTTTAAGCTTAACTATGGGTTTCTGTTAGTTCCTTGAAAGTTAGCTCCATTAAAAACACCTTCACAAACATGCTGACTGCAATATTTTCAATTCTTTATCAATATAAATCTTTCAGTTTTCTAGATTGTTGAAATTGTTCGTCTGATGATTGTAAAGCATGTGAAGTAATCATATGGGTTTGATATGAACAAACACATACAAAAATTGCTGCAGAATGCAGCCAAAAAAAGAAAGTCTGGTGGGAGTGAATCCTTCTTGAAAACAAATGTACTTGATATGCTAATTAAAACATTCCAAATAGGATACCAGTGTAATTATATGCAAACAAATTGGATACTTTGTCAATGTGAATATACTCACTAGAAAAAAGTTGATTAAGTGTCATCTGAAAAGACTGTGGAAAATCTTTCCCATATACATATCCATATCGTTGTACATGTATCTGCAGCAAATGTTGCAAAAGCATTGTGGCAAAAGGAGAAATTCCTCATAAGGAGCAAACTCTTCTTTTGTCACAATGTTTTCAACTATTATCTATTATTTTACATGAACTTTCAATTACTGGTATAGATATTTGCCTAAATGATCCCAAAGTTGTCTGTGCACAGTTTTGTTGTATGTGGGAAAGGGTTAATTCTCACATGACACTTAAATTAAACCTTTCCCTCATATAGACGCTTTATGATGCCTATGCAGCAGACAGCGTTTGAAAAACATAGTGACAAAGGAAGAAATTGCTCAAAACAAGCAATTTCTCCTTTTGCCACAATGTTTTTCACTTATAGTCATAGGTTATCCATTCAATTAAAGAGATTTTCTACTTTTTATCAAAATATGTTCAAAGTAGTCTGCTGCAGAATTGTCGTATGAGGGAAAGGGTTAATTATAGAAAAATTCCAATTGTGTGGAAATAATAGATCAGATCATAATATTAATTTATGTTAATTTATTTTTGATAATTATATTGTCTTTTTTCTTTAGCTGATGCAGCAGCAGCAGAACTTGAGGCAGAAGATCTTATAGATCAGATCATTCGTTATGAAAGAACACTCCGTAGGGAACAGGCAAAAAGAGACAATCAAGCCAAAATTCTTGCAGGTAAGAATTTGACCCTATCCCATTATGTAGACAAGTGTTCATGGGCTTAATCCCTCAACTAGCTATAGTATCTACAAATCTATAGTTATTCCTAAAGCGCTGTTTGGTTGTGAATTTTTACAGCCGCTTCCTGATCGAGACATGTTGACTTTAGAGAGATCTCATAGACTATGCTTAAAACAAATCCAAGGTCTAAGAAGTAGATCAAGGACAGATATTGTTAACCTTGTGCTCTACCTCTAGCTGCCGAAATAGAGAAAAGAAAACTTGTCTTCTTCGGTCAACTGTGTCGATTAGAAAGGGACTGCACAGCCAAACGTTTGTTTTTATTACGTCTTAGTTTGTTTAAGAATGGGTCTTCCGATTTCGGGTTTATTTCAGATGTTGTTTCTCTGCTACATAAATATAAATATAGCATAACTGTTTTTATGTAAGATCCCTCTCGGATTCCTTTCAACAAATAACTTATGTCAAATTTGGTAGTAATACTTTCAATATGCTAGATTCTTTGAATGGTAAAAAGTATGTTGAAGCACTATTCGGTTTGAATCTGAACTTGAACAGACTGTACTGCTTAAGCCTTAAAAATTATGATATGTTTTACAAACATGTGGTACTATTTCTACATAACGTATGGAATAGTTACAAGTACTTTGTACGGGGTTAAATAAATACTGTCAGTATTATTTTATGTCATGTTTGTTTTCGTGCTTTTGTAATATTGTATATATTAATTGTTGAGATATGTTGATGTGGGTATATTTCTGCACATGTTTTGCGACCCCCTTCCCTATGAACGCTTTTCTCTTCGTTTCGGTCAAGCGTTTCTTTGGTGGGAAGCCATTATCAACAAATGCATTTAGTTTCTTCACTCTGTCTCTCTCTCTGTCTCTCTATCTCTCTCTCCCCCCCTCTCTCTCATAATGTTGTATATTCAATCGACTTTGTTAATAATTGTCTTTGTTATTTTGAAATGATCTTCCATTTGGGAGGAAATAAAGAATAATAATAATATTTATTAAGTTGAAAACAACAATAATTATTGAGATTGCCTTCCTGAAAATTTCAATTTAAATCTGAGAATAATAATCTGTCTATCAAAAAAGTAAAGAGATATTGAATCGGCTGTCAAATATGAACACAATTATTGGAATAAGTGATGGAATATACGAGTCTTGTTAATGGTTTTTGATGGCAGGCTGGTCTTGTTAATTGATTATCCTGATAACTATAGAGGCTGATAATTGATTACTTTGCCACTAACTGACACATTTTGAAGCATCTATAGCAGTTGACTTTTGTATTCAACCATTCTTGCTAAAGGAAAAGTTCCTTATGATGAGCATTTCCTCAATAATTAAACTTTTTTCAATAAACATGCTTTCATTTATAAATAGAGTGAGGTTTCAATATTTTCAAAGCCATCTGCTGCATTTTTTTATTTTAATTCTGGAAATGACTATCAAAATGGAAGAAAAACATATATTGAATCAGCTGTCATATATGAATACAAATATTGGAATAATTGATAAATAAATACGAATCTTGTTAATTATGGTTAAAAGGTTTTTGAAGGTAGGCTTGTCTTGTTATTGATTATCCAATTGATTATTGGCTGATTATTGATTAGGGATACCGGTGACTGACTACTCCTTTGTTGGAAGTCTTCACTTTCCCTGAATGTTTTAACACTCTCTGTCTCGATGACAGGCGTTTTTATCCAATTTTTATTTATTATTTATTTATTTATTGGGGTTTTACGCCGCTTTCAACAATATTTCAGTTATATCACTGCAACAGTTCACTTATTCATGATCCCTGGGTAAACAAACCAGTACTAGGCTAGAGAATGTGCCTTGCCCAAGGGCACTCCACCATGACCGTAGTGCCGCGACTGGGGATCGAACCCGGGACACCCGGTTTCGAAATCCCCGACGCTAACCACTCGACCACAGCGGATTCCTATCCAATTTTTAATCAGATGTTTAGAATTTGAAAAGTTGATATTGCAAAAGGCAAAATAACCAACATTAACACTTTCTCAAATGCAGACGCGCTGCTGATATCTTATGAAAAACATTTTTTCTTAGAGAGATTTTCTACAATTTTGACTTCATGTTTTTAAAGTTCTGCTGATTTGTTGTATGTTGGAAAGGGGGGTGAACGCTTTCTCTTATTCAGACATTTTTATTTTTTAACATTGTGGCAAAAGGAGAAATTCATCGGTTTAAGAAATATTTTAGCTCCATGGTTAAAAATTTATGTCATGCGGAATTGTCTGTTGTGAGTAGGCCTGTGTGTGCACCATCTTTTGGCAACAAACAAATTCTCCTTTTCTACAAGTGGGTCAATTGGCTTAACATTATAAACAAATAACAAATAACAAATATTTTTAGCGAGTTATTGTGATCGTCTTTTGTCCATCGAGTGTCGTCCTCCAACATCTTCTTCTCAGTAACAATTGGGTCAATTGGGATAAAATGTTCTTCTCAAAAAGTGTGAAGCCAATTTTTTAAATAATGTAGAAATATTCCGTTTGTGACCCTCTATCAGAATCCTTCAGGCTATGTTTTTGCTCAAAAAATCACTAGGGGCTTGGCTTTTTTGCGTTACATGGATAAATTTCAAAAACTTCTTCTCCGAAAGTATGAAGCCGAGTTTCAAAGTGTTCCTTGGGTGACCCTGTATGAAATTTCTTCAAGCCATGTTGATTTGTCGAAAAACATGGCCGCCAGGGGATGGAGTGTTTTGCATTATATGGCAATTTAGTGAGTTAATTTTTGCAAAATGACAGTCACTGGGAGAGATAATGGCCCTCTTGGGTCTATTGTTCCTTTTGTCACAATGTTTTCAACCCTAATCTATAATTTGACCTTCATTCATTTTGTTGAGATGTTTACAATTTTGTCCACTACATTTTCTTTTTAGAAAAGGGCTTATTGCTTACCTAGTCATGTGATATAAATGTGTGTTGTAAATCTAATTTGAATTTTTTTCTTTGAAAAAACGTTACTTTTGGATAATCGGTATTCATAAATAATATATCCATTTCACACTTACAGAAGAATTTTTACTCATTTGGAGTTGACGAAATTTGAAAACTTATGTTGTCATCTATACTCAGTTATGAAACACTCATTTGTAGAGATTTAAAAAACAACATTTTGGTAAAAGGAGAAACTGCTCAATTGGTGAATTGGTTTCTTTATGAAAGAAAGGGTATAGGTACCTTGGATATAAATTGTGATTAGGCTAACTGGTTTCTGGGTTTACAATACCTCTGGTTACAATAACAAATTATTAGTTATGAATGTAATTTGGTATTGACCTCCGTAAGTACCGATATTAAAGACACAGGATTACTCTTCATGGAGCAGTTTAACCCTGTCCCACATACAACAAATTTGAAGCAGACGACTTTGAAAATATGGAAAATCTCTATAATTGTACATATTATTACTGAAAAAAGTTGAAAAAATTGTGGCAAAAGGACAAGTTGCTTGTTTTTGAGCAATTTCTCCTTGTCACAATGTTTTCAAGAGTCGTCAAATGCAGAATTGTCAAAATAACCCTGTCCCACATACAACAGTCTACATCAGAAGCATCTAGACAAAAGAATAAAATGAATGAATAATTACCTAAGGAAAAACATTGTGGCAAAAGGAGAAATTGCTTATTTTGAGCAATTTCTCCTTTTGTCACAATGATTTCTAAAGTTGTTTGCTGCAGATGTGTCAAAATATGTCTGCATGTCACAATATATGGGAAAGGGTTATGCACTACTTAGTGCTCCAGGGTTATGATATGTACTTAACCTTTTCCCTCATACGACAATTCTGCAGCAGACAGCTTTTTGAGAACATAGTGACAAAAGAAGAAATTGCACAAAACGTGCAATTTCTCCTTTTGCCACAATGTTTTCCACTTTTTGTCATAGGTTATAAATCCATTCAATTATGGAGATTTTCTATCTTTTGACAAAATACGTTCAAAGTCGTCTGCTGCAGAATTGCTGTATGAGGGAAAGGGTTAACATATTTTGTCAAAACATAGAAAATCTCTATAATTAAATGGATACCAGGATAACTAAATGTGGAAAACATTGTGGCAAAAGGAAAAATTGCTCGTTTTGAGCAATTTTTAGCTCTACTGGCCAAAGGCCAGAAGGGCTTATGTCGTGGCGATTTGTCCGTCGTCCGTGCGTGCGTGCGTGCGTGCGTCCGTAAACAATTTCTTGTTAACAAGATACAGTCTTCACTTTTGATTGTATCTCAACCAAACTTATACAGTAGTTAGATATCCATGAGAGCTCGGTTCCTTTCGAAAGCCAGCCAGATCCTCCCATGCATGACTGGATTATGGCCCTTGAAATGGTCAAAATTGCTATAAAAGAGCTTGTTAACACGATACAGTCTTCACTTTTGATTGTATCTCAACTAAACTTATACAGTAGTTAGATATCTATGAGAGCTCGGTTCCTTTCGAAAATCAGCCAGATCCGCCCATGCATGACTGGATTATGGCCCTTGAAATGGTCAAAATTGCTATAAAAGAGCTTTCTAACACGATACAGTCTTCACTTTTGATTGTATCTCAACTAAACTTATACAGTAGTTAGATATCCATGAGAGCTCGGTTCCTTTCGAAAACCAGCCAGATCCGCCCATGCAAGACTGGATTATGGCCCTTGAAATGGTCAAAATTGCTATAAAAGAGCTTGTTAACACGATACAGTCTTCACTTTTAATTGTATCTCAACCAAACTTATACAGTAGTTAGATATCCATGAGAGCTCAGTTCCTTTCGTAAACCAGCCAGATCCGCCCATGCAAGACTGGATTATGGCCCTTGAAATTGTTCAAATTGCTATAATTGAGCATGTGAACACAATAGAGGCTCTATTTACTATCTGATCTTCACCAAACTTAGATAGTAGTTAAATATTGATGAGAGCTTGGTTCCTTTTGAAAACCAGCCAGATCCGGCGAGACTGGATTATGGCCCATGAAATTGTAAAAATTGCTATAATACATCTTGTGAACACAAAAGAGCCTCCATTTACTATCCGATCTTCACCATACATACATGCTCTGGATTGAAAATGAGCAAAGAACCATACCAGTAGAGCATAGGCCCTCATGGGCCTCTTGTTTCTTTTGTCGCTATGTTTTTCAAAAAGCCGTCTGCTGCAGAGGCATCAGAAAGCATCTATATGAGGGAAATGGTTAAATCCCACATACGAAAAAACATGCGGTAACAACTTTGAAAATATCATGGAGAATAACCCTTTTCCAGTATAATGCAGCAGACGATTTCTGATAACATTGTTGGAAAAGGTGGAATTGCTCAAAATGATCAATCTCTTCTCTTTTTGCCGTAATGTTATCAACTCTAGTCAATGATAATACCTTATTTGTAGTTGTATTCCATATTTTTGCCTAGTTTATTTCAAAGTTATCTGCCGCTGTTTTGTTAACTTATATGTAGGAAAGAATTAAAGAAAGTGGAAATGGGGTCTCACTGTCAAATCCTTTCAATCCAATCCCCAAATCATCATCTGTATCTAACACGAAAGTTCTTTTGTCGTTTTTAAAGTGGAGATAAACGGTGGGAGTAACTATGTCTCTCTTAACCCTTTCCCTCATACGACAATTCTGCAGCAGACGACTTTGAACGTATTTTGTCAAAACATAGAAAATCTCCTTAATTGAATGGATAACCTATGACTAAAAGTGGAAAACATTGTGGCAAAAGGAGAAATTGCACGTTTTGTGCAATTTCTTCTTTTGTCACTATGCTTTCAAAAAGCCGTCTGCTGCAGAGGCGTCAGAAAGCGTTTATATGAGGGAAAGGGTTAACCCTTTCCCTCATACGACAATTCTTCAGCAGTCGACTTTGAACATATTTTGTCATAACATAGAAAATCTCTATAATTTAATGGATAACCTATGACTAAAAGTGGAAAACATTGTGGCAAAAGGAGAAATTTCTTGTTTTGTCACTGTTTTCAAAAAGCTGTCTGCTGCAGAGGCATCAGAAAGCGTCTATATGGGGGAAAGGGTTAACCCATTTCCACCTAATAATAAGTCTTTAGCAGACGACTTTGAAATCATGTAGGCAAAAATATGGAAAGTTTGATTATTGAACAGGGTTCAAAATATTTTGGCAATAGGAGAAATTGCTTGTTTTGAGTATTTTCTCCTATTGTCAGTTTTGAACAATTTCTCCCATTGCCACAAGGTTTTCTACCATTTTCAATATTCATACAAGTTTCCCTTTATAGAGATTTTCAATATTTTTGCCTAAATATTTTCAAAGCTATTTGCTGAAGATTTGTTGTATGTGGGAAAGGGTAATCCCTTTCTAACATGCAGACAAATCTGTAGCAGTTGAATTTTAAAAATATTATAATTGGCAATTTCTCCCTTTTCCCACTATATTTTTTAAATCTTTTCAATATTTTTCCTTTCATTTAAAGAGATGTAGATCTCATATTTTTTCCTGAGAACTGTTGAAAATGTATGAGAAATATGGCAAGTTCAAAGTGTAGTCTTGATACAGTTTTGAAAACATAGTGGGAAAAAAAGAAGAAAAAACATGTTTTGACAATGTTTTCAAAAGTTGCATAATGCATCAGAAGTCATCCATATTATGGAAAGGGATGGATTATATGAAATGACAGATCAGTACTAATATGAAACTTATATAGACGCATTTTAACGCATCTGCAGCAGACGACTTTTGAACAGCGTGACAAAAGATAAATTGCTCAAAACAAGCAATTTCTCCTTTTGCCACAATGTTTTCAACTTTTTTCAGTAATTATACCTACAATTATAGAGATTTTCCATATTTTTTAGTAGACATTTTCAAAGTCGTCTGCTGCAGACTTGTTGTATTTGGGAAACGGTTTATGTTTCCATAATGATGGTTTATTTGCAAGATTATACATTTGTGGAGGCGTGACCAGGCAGTCTCTTTATGCACTTGGAAAGGTAGATTTTGTATGTGGTAGGCACTTGGGGATTACTTTTTTTTTTGTCCGGTGTCTGTCCATCTGTCTGTCTGTCCGTCTCACTTTTTCGTCGCACTTTCAATGAGAAGGTGCTCCGCGGAGCACTCAATTCTAGTTTTAAATTTGGCATATCTCTTGACAAGAAGCCCTTTACAGTTATACCCTAATTAATGATATTGTGAACTTGACATTGATGTTTGACCTTCAGACCATGACATTGAGTGTGAACTAGTTATAGACATCTTTGTAGCTGCCAATCTTGTTGTTACAAATTAAATCAAAGCGCCGATGGCACAGTAGCGGCGCTCATGTAGAAAATCCTGCAAAGTAACAAGCAGTATCTGGGTGTAGGCCTTGGGATTTTCAATAAATATAGGCATATACGATAATGCTCGATCTACAACTCAATTCGGCTACACTTTCAGCATTGATTGCTAATTGACACTAGAACGTACTGACGTGTCTAACTTGTACACTGCATGACATCGTGTCCTTTAAACTTTTGTAAACCAGTCTTATCATCTTGGCACTTTCGTGTATTGCAACAACTACAAAATAAAGCGTTCGATAACCTTGCGAGTTATTTACAGAACCTTTTGGAATTTCCATTTTGGCAAGGTGTTTTGAGAGTACTTTGCATGGCAGATAGAATGCAATGATATTTATTATCTGCCTAAACATGATGAAAGATAATATTTACATATTTTAACTCTATGTAGATATTATCTCGATAAATCTCAAATCTAAGAATCAATCTGGTACCAAAGTAGCACTGACATGATTATTATTAATCGTGTCTCTGCATCACTGATGGAACTATATATTTAAGAGATACAGGTTAATTGATTTGCAGTATTGCATAACAAGTTAACAGGCTGTTCAAAACTGACTGCTTAAATGTTTTCGTTGTTGATGTTTCTGTTAGCATTGTGGCGGTTGCCGCAAAAACCATAATAAAAAAATTGGAAACCTGATTATTCTTGCTCATTTGCATATCAGATTGGAATACAATCCAGGTAATTCAGAATGAAAAAGATGTTTGTGCTAATGATGCATTTACAGCTGTTTACTTTCATGCAACCCTTAATCCTTTCCCTCATATAGACGCTCTGCAGCAGACAGCTTTTTGAAAACATAGTGACAAAATAAGAAATTGCTCAAAACGATAGGACTTTTAAGTTGACTGGTTTTTAAACCCTTCCCAAATAGGTTTAAGTACTATGGATAGATGTTAATTGGTGAACTCAATAATAAGTTATTACTTAATAACAAGCAACCAAACAATTCTTATTATTCAGATTTTGATAAAGAACAGGACGCCATACAAGGAATTAATTTGCAAGAAGATGAAAACAGAGCAAATGAAGGTAAGAAAGAACTTTACAATATTTTAACAACAGACAAGTAGTCAATGAAAGAAAGAAAGTTGAATTCATTTCCTAAACCACTTTCCTACATGCAACAAATCTGCTGCAGATAACTTTTCTTGGCAAACATGTGGAAAATTAGTTACGTATAACAGGATTAGATACATGTACGTATAACAGGGTTTGATCCCCAGTCGTGGCACGATGGTCATGGTGGAGTGCCTTTGGGCAAGGCACATTTTCTAGCCTAGTACTGGTTCGTTTACCCAGGGATCATGAATAAGTGAACTGTCACCGTGATATAACTGAAATAATGTTGAAAGTGGCGTAAAACCCCAATAAAACAAACAAACGTATAACAGGATTAGAGTTGAAAACAGAACAGTGTAGCAAATGAGAAATTGCTAATTGTCTGCTGCCGATCAATGCATCAAAATACGCTGTAAGTGTTTAAGGATCGTCCAATCTTGCATGTTTTAATCATTATTTAAATGCAATATGTTTTATGTTTTGGATTTGGCATTTAAAAATGAATTTCTTGTTTCAGTGAAATATTAAATGTTATCATCCCAATTTAGAACTTTCACTTTTAGTTCATGCAAGTTTGTTAACCCTTTCCCACATATGGTATATCTGCAGCCGACGACTTTGAAAACATCTAGAACAAATTGTGGAAGATCTCTGAAAATTATGGTATAATTACTGAAAAGAGTTGAAAACTTTGTGGCAAAAGGAGAAATTGCTCGGTTTGAACAATCTCTCCTTTTGTCAGAATCTTTTCAAAAGTCGTCTTCTGCAGAGGTGTCAGAAAGCATCTATATGAGGGAAAAGGTTAAACCAGGGACACTATATTACATATAATATAGTGTCCCTGGTTAAACTCATGATGTCTCAGCTCCTTTCATAAATTAACCTTTTCCAATGCAGCTTATGATTTTTGAAACGTTCAACTCTATTTGATAATTATCCGTTCATTTAATCAGTTTTCCATATTTTTACTGATTTGCTTTAAAAAAATTCTGCTGCATATTTGTTGTATGTGGGAAGGGGTTATTACTTAACTTGTGCAAACTGGACTAAAGTATTCCCTTTTACAAAGGACTTTTAAGTTGACTGGTTTTTAAACCCTTCCCAAATAGGTTAAAGTACTATGGATAGATGTTAATTGTTGAACTCAATAATAAGTTATTACTTAATAACAAGCAACCAAACAATTCTTACTATTCAGATTTTTATAAAGAACAGGACTCCATACAAGGAATTAATTTGCAGGAAGATGAAAAAAGAGCAAATGAAGGTAAGAAAGAACTTTACAATATTTGACAGCAAACAAGTAGTCAATGAAAGAAAGAGAGTTGAATCCATTTCCTAAACCACTTTCCCACATACAAAAAATCTGCGGCAGACAACTTTTCTTGGCAAAAATATGGGAAATTAGTTATACATGTACGTATAACAGGATTAGAGTTAAAAACAGTGTAGCAAAGGAGAATTTGCTAATTGTCTGCCGCCGATCAATGCATCAAAATGCGCTGCATGTGGGTAAGGGTTAAACTCATAATGTCTCGGCTCCTTTCATAAAATTAACCTTTTCCAATGCAGCTTATGACTATTGAAACGTTCAACTCTATTTGATCCTTATCCTTTCATTATGTCTACCCCTGTATACAGGGGAGATATATTGTTTTTGTCCTGGATGTCTGTCTGTCCGTCTGTCCCAAATCGTGTCCGCTCCATATCTCCAAGACGGCTTGAAGGATTTTCATGAAACTTGGGTCACATGTTCAAGGCAATGTGCAGAACCCATGTCTCAACCTTACCGGTTCAAGGTTAAAGTCATGCTTGAAAGTCAAAGGTTTGAGGCTTTATAAGTCGCTCCATATCTCCAAGACGGCTTGAAGGATTTTCATGAAACTTGGGTCACATGTTCACCTCATCAAGGCGATGCGCAGAACCCATGTCTCGACCATACCGGTTCAAGGTCAAGGTCACGCTTGAAGGTCAAAGGTTTGAGGCTTTATTTTGTGTCCGCTCCATATCTCCAAGACGGTTTGAAAGGTTTTCATGAACTTTGGGTCACATGTTCACCTCATCAAGGCGATGTGCAGGACCCATGTCTCGAAAATCCCAGGTCAAGGCCAAGGTCACGCTTGAAGGTCAAAGGTTTGAGGCTTTATTTCGTGTCTGCTCCATATCTCCAAGAGGTCTTGAAGGATTTTCATGAAATGTTACAGCTGCAGCAAAAGATGTGTTATTGTAAACCATTTGCTATCATGTCCACTTTGTACAAGGTCAGGATAAAATTAGTAATTAAAAGTTGAATACTGTCCAATTTGGCAACATTTTAGTCTGCTTTATAGGTTGGAATGTTTTGAGAGATTTTGACAGATATTTGTGGGGGAGGAATCTGTTTTTGTGTCAAAAACAATTATAGTTTATTCAGTTTTCCATATTTTTACTGAGTTGCTTTTAACCCTTTCCCTCATACGGCATTTCTGCAGCAGACGACTTTGAAAATATTTTGTCAAATCATAGAAAATCTCCTTAATTGAATGGATAACCTATGACTGAAAGTTGAAAACATTGTGGTTTTGTGCAATTTCTTCTTTTGTCACTATGTTTTCAAAAAGCCGTCTGCTGCAGAGGCGTCCGAAAGCGTTTATATGAGGGAAAGGGTTAAACAAAAATCTGCTGCAGATTTGTTGTATGTGGGAAGGGGTTATTACTTCAATTGTCATACAAACTGGACTAAAGTCTTCCCTTTTATAGTACTTTAACCTATTTGGGAAGGGTTTAACCCTTTCCCTCATATAGACGCTTTCTGACGCCTCTGCAGCAGACAGCTTTTTGAAAACATAGTGACAAAAGAAGAAATTGCACAAAACATGCAATTTCTCCTTTTGCCGCAATGTTTTCCACTTTTTGTCATAGGTTATCCATTCAATTATGGAGATTTTCTATATTTTGACAAAATACGTTCAAAGTCGTCTGCTGCAGAATTGTCGTATGAGGGGAAGGGTTAAAAACCAGTCAATATAAAAGTCCTGTGTAAAAACGATAGGACTTTTAAGTTGACTGGTTTTTAAACCCTTCCCAAATAGGTTAAAGTACTACGGATAGAATGTTAATTGGTGAACTCAATAATAAGTTATTACTTAATAGCAAGCAACCAAACCATTTTTATTTTTCAGATTTTAATAATGAACAGGACCCCATACAAGGAATTAATTTGCAAGAAGATGACAACAGAGCATATGAAGGTAGGAAAAAATGTACAATAGTTTGACAGCAGTCAAGTAATCAATGACAAAAAAAGAGAGTTTAACCCTTTCCCTCATACGACAATTTTGCAGCAGACGACTTTGAACGTATTTTGTCAAAACATAGAAAATCCATGACAAAAAGTGGAAAACATTGTGGCAAAAGGAGAAATTGCACGTTTTGTGCTATTTCTTCTTTTGTCACTATGTTTTCAAAAAGCCGTCTGCTGTAGAGGCATAAGAAAGCGTCTGTATGAGGGAAAGGGTTAATCCATTTCCTAAACCACTTTCCCACATACAACAAATCTGCAGCAGACAACTTTTCTCGGCAAAAATAGGAAAATTAGTTATACATGTACGTATAACAGGATTAGAGTTGAAAACAGTGTAGCAAAGGAGAATTTGCTAATTGTCTGCCGCCTATCAATATATCAAAATACGCTGCCTGTGGGAAAGCTTTTAAGTATCGTCCAATCTTGCATGTTTATATCATTTTTTAAATGCACTATGTTTTATGTTTTGGATTCGGCATTTAAAATAGAATTTCTGGTTTCAGTGTTATATTAAATGTTATTATCCCTGGTTTAAAACTTTCACTCTTAGATCATGCAACTTTGTTAAACCTTTCCCACATATGGCATATCTGCAGCTGATGACTTTTGAAAACATCTAGAAAAAATTGTGGAAAATCTCTGAAAATGATGGTATAATTACTGAAAAGAGTTGAAAACTTTGTGGCAAAAGGAGAAATTGCTCGTTTGGATAATTTCTCGAATTTTTTCAAATAATTTTGTAGAAATGTTCCTTGGATGACCCTCTATCAGATTCCTTCAAGCCATGTTGATTGGTCAAAAAACATGGCCGCCAGGGGGGGCGGGGCTATTTTGCCTTATATGGCTATAGTGAAAACTTAAAAAATCTTCTTCTCCGAAAGTGTCAGACTGATTTTCAAATAATTTTGTAGAAATGTTCCTTGGATGACCCTCTATCAGATTCTTTCAAGCCATGTTGATTGGTTGAAAAACATGGCCGCCAGGGGGGGGGGGGGGGGGGGGGGGGGGGGGGCTATTTTGCCTTATATGGCTATAGTGAAAACTTAAAAAATCTTCTCCTCCGAAAGTGTCAGGCCAATTTTCAAATAATTTTGTAGAAATGTTCCTTAAGTGACCCTCTATCAGATTCCTTCAAGCCAAGTTGATTGGTCGGAAACTATGGCTGCCAGGGGGCGGGGCTTATATAGTTAAATTGAAAAAAAAAAATCAGGTGAGCGATCCAGGGCCATCATGGCCCTCTTGTTTCAAAAGTCGTCTGCTGCACAGGCGTCAGAAAGCATCTATATGAGGTAAAGGGTTAAACTTACGATGTCTTAGCTCCTTTCATAAAATTAATCTTTTCCAATGCAGCTTATGACTTTTGAAACGTTCGACTCTATTTTGATCATTATTCTTTCATTTATTCAGTTTTCCATATTTTCACTCAGTTGCTTTAAAAATAAATCTGCTGCAGATTTGTTGTATGTTGGAAGGGGTTATTATACCCCCTTAGAAGAAGAGGGGGTATATAGGAGTCACTGTGTCGGGCAGTCTGTCTGTCTGTCTGTCGGTCGGTTGGAAGCCATATTTTGTCTGGCCTATTTCTTACAAACCACTGGGTGGAATTCAATAAAATTTTACAAGAAGCTTCTTAACCAAGAGGAGATGTGCATATCCTAAAGGGGTTACAATTGCATGATATTTTATGTTATGGCCCTTTTACTAATTAAGTTATGGTGTAGGTCAAGGTGCTGTTTAGGGGGTATTTATCATATTCAGTGATAGTTCTAGTTACTTCAATTGTCATGCAAACTGGACTAAAGTCTTCCCTTTTACACAGGACTTTTAAATTGACTTGTTTTTAAACCCTTCCAAAATAGGTTAAAGTACTATCATGGTTAGATGTTAATTGGTGAACTCAATAATAAGTTATTACTTAATAACAAGCAACCAAACAATTCTTATTATTCAGATTATAATAAAGAACAGGACCCTATACAAGGAATTAACTTGCAGGAAGATGACAACAGAGCAAATGAAGGTAAAAATATTTTGACAGCAGACAAGTAGTCAATGAAAGAGAGTTGAATCCATTTCCTAAACCACTTTCCCACATACAACAAATCTGCAGCTCATTATGAGCAATTCTTTCCTTTGTCACAATGTTTTCAAAAGTCGTCTGTGGCAGAAGCATCAGAAAGTGTCTGTATGTGGGAAAGGTTTGATTGAAGTACAGCAAGAAAGTTGTGGTTATGTTATATATTTGAAAAACTTTGGCAGACGACTTATAATATATTGAAGCTCTCTTTAAATGAAAAAATAAACCAGTTATTGAATTAATTAGAAAGAAGTGTGTCAAAAGCAGATATTGCTCATTATGAATAAATTTCTCCATTTCACACAATGGTTTCGGTAGTCATTTGCTGCAGAGGCGTCAGAAAGCATCTGTATTTGGGATCAAATGATCAACCCTCTAATACATGTAAATCAAAATATCAACACGAATAAATTTATTTCCAGTAGATGTTACAGCTGTTACCCACAAAGCCCCTGAAGCACTCTCACAGGCAAACCGTGGAAAGCCAGAAACAGGAAAGGATACCTTTTTTTTAAAGAGTAAGTCAATATGTTAACCAATTTTAGGATAACTCTAATAAATGAACTTTAACCCTTTCCCTCATATGACAATTCTGCAGCAGACGACTTTGAACATATTTTGACAAAAAAATAGAAAATAGAAAATAATTGAATGGATAACCTATGACTAAAAGTGGATAACATTGTGGCAAAAGGAGAAATTGCTTGTTTTGAGCAATTTCTTCTTTTGTCGCTATGTTTTCAAAAAAGCTGTCTGCTGCAGGGACGTCAGAAAGCATCTATATGAGGGAAAGAGTTAATAAATCTGTGACTTTGCGAACATCTAGGTAAAATCATGGAAAATATCTAATTAAATGTGTGATTTTTTGAAAAGAGTTAAAAACGTTGTGGCAGGAGGATGAACTGCTCATTTTGAGCAATATCTCCTTCTGTTACAATATTTTCAAAAGTAATTAGCTGCATATGTGTCAGAAAGCGCCTATATGTGGGAAAGGCTTAAATCTTTCCTTCATGTAGATGCATCTATAGAGGACTATTTTTGAAAACCCTGTGGCAAAACAGGAAATTGCTTTTAATGTTTTAAAATTGTATTTGATTGATTGAGTCGTCTGCTGCAATTATGTTGTATTAGGAAGGAAAGGAGTTCACTGTTTGCCTGACATAAGGAATCCGCTGTGGTCGAGTGGTTAGCGTCGGGGATTTCGAAACCGGGTGTCCCGGGTTCGATCCCCAGTCGCGGCACTACGGTCATTGTGGAGTGCCCATTGGCAAGGCACATTTTCTAGCCTAGTACTGGTTTGTTTACCCAGGGATCATGAATAATTAAAATTAATTGCGTGCTAAATGACCTTAGCTGTCGATGCGCCATAAAACAATATACATTCATTCATTGCCTGACATAAACTTTTGCCCTTCCCCACATACAACAAATCTCCAGTAGGACAACTTTGAAAACATTTCTCCTTTTGCCACAATGTTTTCCACTTTTAGTCTGCTGCAGCGTTGTTGTATGCTGGAAAATTTTTAACCCTTTCCCTCATACGACAGCTCTGCAGCAGACGACTTTGAACATATTTTGTCAAAAGATAGAAAATCTCTATAATTGAATGGATGACCTATGACTAAAAGTGGAAAACATTGTGTCAAAAGGAGACATTGCTTGCTTTTGAGCAGTCTCTTCTTTTGTCACTATGTTTTCAAAATACCGTCTGTTGCAGAGGCTTCAGAAAGCGTCCATATGAGGGAAAGGGTTAAGAGCAATGTATCCATTTGCTACAATCATCCAGAATTCGTCAGCTACAGAGGCGTCAGAAAGCATCTGTATGTTGGAAAGGGTAAAGAGTCATCTGAGGAAGAAAATGGAAGGCAATCAAGAAAATTGGAGATATAATTGTGTCATCTGCCTATTAGACATGTAGGGATCCATTGTCTGCCCATCACTCATCGATTAGATTGGGTTTAACCCTGTCCCACATGCAGACTTTTGACATAATATTATCTGAAACGGCTATCGCTTGAAAACATTTCGACTGAATGAGAAATTGCCCATTTTATTTTCAACTCGATTAAATGATTATGGTTTCATTTTAAAAGATTTACTTAGTATTGCAACGATGCCATACAAGGTGGCTGCTGCAGTTAAGAAATTCACTCCTTATGGAGAGCTCTCTCGCCTTAACCCTTTCCCTCATATAGACGCTTTCTGATGCCTCTGCAGCAGACGGCTTTTTGAAAACATAGTGACAAAAAAAGAAATTGCTCAAAATGAGCAATTTCCCCTTTTGCCACAATGTTTTCCACTTTTAGTAATAGGTTATCCATTCAATTATAGAGATTTTCTATTTTTTGGCTGGATTGCTCTAGCAATTCCGGTCTATAGATTGGCGATGTCTGTCTGTCTGTCAACATTTTGGTTAAAGTTTCAGGTTTAGGTAAAATCTCAGCACTGGAAAGGGTTACAAACTTGAAACTTTGCCTGAAGGTAACCAGTAACAAGTTCTATTGATTTCTATGGTTACTTTGAATTCCGGTCTATAGATTGGCGATGTCCGTCTGTCTGTCTGTCTGTCCGTCAACATTTTGGTTAAAGTTTCAGGTTGAGGCAAAATCTCAGCACTGGAAAGGGTTACAAACTTGAAACTTTGCCTGAAGGTAACCAGTAACAAGTTCTATTAATTTCTATGGTTACTTTGACCTTGACCTTGGTTTGTCGATTTTCAAGGTCAAATTGCCGACAATCCGACCTTACCGTCTTCAGCGGTTTCAGAGATTTAACCCATATCTGCCTTGATGTTTTCATAATCATCTGCAGAAGAAAGCATTGAAAACATTGTGTCAAAAGGAGAAATTACTATTAATATGTTTTCAAACATTGTCTGCTCCAGAGGCGCCAAAATTGTCTGCGAGTGGGAAAAGTTCAAAAATTTGGGGTGATGGAGAAAATGACTTGTTGAAAATGCATTCAATTAAAGTTAAACCCTTTCCCTCATATGACAATTCTGCAGCAGACGACTGAGGGAAAGAGTTAAAGAATCTTTGAAGATGAAGTTTAACCCTTTCCCTCATATAGACGCTTTCTGACGCCTCTGCAGCAGACGGCTTTTTGAAAACATAGTGACAAAAGAAGAAATTGCACAAAACGTGCAATTTCTCCTTTTGGCACAATGTTTTCCACTTTTTGTCATAGGTTATCCATTCAACTATGGAGATTTTCTATGCTTTGACAAAATACTTTCAAAGTCGTCTGCTGCAGAATTGCCGTATGAGGGAAAGGGTTAAACAAGATTATTAATTATGTGTATTTTTTCCTCCCTCTCAGTAATATTCATGGTATGTGCCGGGGCAGGTCTGGTAGGATTGATCATGGCAAGATTATTAATTATGTGTATTTTTTCCTCCCTCTCAGTAATAGTCATGGTATGTGCCGGGGCAGGTCTGGTAGGATTGATCATGGCTGGAGTCTGCTGGTACAAGTAAGTAGAAAATATATTCAACTTTGACCCGATAGGGATTCTTAACCCTTTCCCTCATACGACAATTCTGCAGCAGACGACTTTGAACATATTTTGTCAAAACATAGAAAATCGCCATAATTGAATGGATAACCTATGACAAAAAGTGGAAAACATTGTGGCAAAAGGAGAAATTTCTTCTTTTGTCACTATGTTTTCAAAAAGCCGTCTGCTGCAGAGGTGTCAGAAAGCGTCTATATGAGGGAAAGGGTTAACCCTATGTCACAATGTTTGTAACTCCGTTTCATAATTAAACTGGCATTTTTAGAATTTTTTAACGTTTTGTTTTGGCCGATTTGTTTTTAACCCCTTTCCCTCATACAACTTTGAACATATTTTATCAAAAAATAGAAAATCTCTATACTTGAATGGATAACCTATGACTAAAAGTGGAAAACATTGTGGCAAAAGGAGAAATTGCTCGTTTTGAGCAATTTCTTATTTGGTCACTATGTTTTCAAAAAGCCATCTGCTGCAGAGACATCTATATGAGGGAAAGGGTTAAAGTCGATTACAGCAGATGATGTTGAAAATATCTGGGCAAAAAAATGGAAAATGCCTATTAATGAGTATTAATAATAATATAATTAAGTATTATTCTTGAGTTATGAACAATTTCTTCTTTTGCCACAATGTTTTCAAAAGTCTGCAGCAGATGCGTCATAATTGGTCAGCAAGTTGAAAAGGTTCAAATAATGAAAAAGACTACTTAAATTTAACATCTCACATCTCACATCTTCAGTGATTCAAATGGCGTCTGCAAGGATGCATGGTATTTTTTATAAAGGGTAGAGATAGTATTTATTTGTTTAATGGCCGAAATGTGTAATTTCAAGAAGCGACAATGGTTGTGCCAACTATGGTTAACCCTTTCCCACATATCACAAATCTGCAGCAGAAACCGTCTAGACAAAAGCACAGAAAATCCCTTTAAATGAAAGAACAATAATTGAAAAGAGACGAAAACATGGAAACAAATGGAGAAATTGCTAGTTTTGAGCAATTAATTCTTTTGTTGCCATGTTTTCAAAAAGCCGTCTGCTGCAGAGGCGTCAGAAAGCGTCTATATGAGGGCAAAGGGTTAAGTGTGATATAACAGAGTTGATAATGGTTGTTTGTTGGAATTTAATTAACAGTTGCCGTCAATTAATTACCTTTCAAAGTAGCATTTGTCTATTTGTCTGTCGTGTGTGCATGTGTCAATGTTTTGCTTCAAACAACTTCTGCTCTGTAACCACTGGGCCAATTGGGATGAAACCTCACAGGTAGCATCCTGTCGATGTCCTCCCCTAAAACATGGCGGCCAGGAGGTGAATGTCAGATATTGACCTTAAAGTTTTTGTCTAATGGGAGTGGAGCGATACTGGCCCACTTGGGCCTTTTGTTAAATATTTCCTAGTTAGCTCCACTGGCTGAAAGCCAGTCGAGCTTATGTCATGGCGAATTGTCGATCATGCGTCCGTGCGTGCGTTAACTTTTTGCTTAAAACGACTTCTCCTCCCTAACCACTTGGCCAATTAGGATGAAACTTCATAGAAAGCATCCTCTCAATGTCCTCATCTGAATTCATTCAAATTTTTTGGATCCATGCACAATTCTGGTTTCCATGGCAACCAAAAGAAACAAATAGTGTAAACTTAAAAAATCTTTTCCTCCGAAAGTGTCTGGCCGATTTCCAAATAATTTTGTAGAAATGTTTCTTGAGTGACCCTCTATCAGATTCCTTCGAGCCAAGTTGATTTGATGAAAAAGCTGGCGCTATTTGGCTTATATGGCTGTAGTGAAAACTTAAAAAATCTTCTCCTTCGAAAGTGTTGAAATGTTCCTTGGGTGACTCTTTATCAGATTCCTTCAAGCCAAGTTGATTGGTCGTAAAACATTGCCGCCAGGGGGCGATTTTGCCTTATATGGTTATAGTGAAAACTTAAAAAATCTTCTCCTCCGAAAGTGTTTAGCCAATAATAATGAGGGAAAGGGTTAAACTGAAATAGCACCTTTGTTTGAAGGTTCTTACTCTTAACCCTTTCCCTCATATAACGTTTCTGACGCTTCTGCAGCAGACAGCTTTTTGAAACATGGTGACAAAAGAAGAAATTGCTCAAAACGAGCAATTTCTCCTTTTGCCACAATATTTTCCACTTTTAGTCATAGGTTATCCATTCAATTATAGAGATTTTCTATTTTTTTGACAAAATATGTTCAGTCATCTGCTGCAGAATTGTTCTATGAGGGAAAGGGTTAAAACTTCTATAATTTCTTAAATAATGATGAATTGTTTTGAACTGCCTTTGATATTCTCAGAATAGACAATTTTAAGATATAGGTGGAGCTAAGGAGTGTCTTCAATGGTGAATAGATATTGATTCTGCTGAGAAAATTGTAATCTGAAACTAAAAACTCGTTCATAACTCTTTTTTCTTTCACTCTGGGATACAGATTTATCCTTTCCCTGTTTCTTTTGCTCTGGGATACAGATTTATCCTTTCCCTGATTTGAAAAGATTATGAGGCAAATGAGAGATTTCTCTTTTTCCCATAATCATTGTCCAATTAGCCCTTTCCCTCATATGACAATTCAGCAGCAGACAACTTTTAACACATTTTGTCATAAAAATGGTAAAATCTCTACAATTGAATTGATAACTTATGACTAAAAGTGGAAAACATTGTGGCAAAAGGAGAAATTGCTGGTTTTGAGCAATTTCTTCTTTTGTCACTATGTTTTCAAATAGCATCAGAAAGCGTCTATATGAGGGAAAGGGTTAAGAAGGGGGGGGGGTTGGGTTGTGCTTATTCTCACACTGTTTCCAGATAAAATTCCCCCCTTGTTTTGGAATCCGTTTGTTTACCCAGGAATCATGAATAAGTGAACTGTCGCCGTGATATAACTGAAATAATGTTGAAAGCGGCGTAAAACCCCAATAAATAAATTGTTTTTGAAACCTAAGTAGGACACCGTATACTCCCGTCATTTTTGTATCAAATTCATGCTGTCATTTTTATGAGGGGTAGTATATTTTTATTCCTAAGATGTTTTGGTAACAGGCAACTTGTTAACCCTTTCCCTCATATAGACGCTTTCTGACGCCTCTGCAGCAGACGGCTTTTTGAAAACATAGTGACAAAAGAAGAAATTGCACAAAACGTGCAATTTCTGCTTTTGTCACAATGTTTTCCACTTTTTGTCATAGGTTATCCATTCAATTATGGAGATTTTCTATGTTTTGATAAAATACGTTCAAAGTCGTCTGCTGCAGAATTGTCGTATGAGGGTAAGGGTTAACTACCCTTTCCCACATACAAAAAGTCGGCAGCAGATGACTTTGAAAACATCTGGACATAAATATAGAATCTCCCTGTAAATGAAAGCATTATTTGTGAGTGTAGATTGAAACATTGTAGCGAAAGAGGACATTTCTCAATTTGACAATTATGAGTCATAAGTGGGGGGCTTACATGTCATATTATGTAAGCTTTTTACCCACTATACTTCAAGTGGAATTACGAGATATAGACGCTTTCTGACGCCTCTGCAGCAGACGTCTTTTTGAAAATATAGTGACGAAGAAGAAATTGCTCACAACGAGCAATTTCTCCTTTTGACACAATGTTTCCCACTTTTAGTCATAGGTTATATATTCAATTATAGAGATTTTCTATTTTTTGAAAAAATATGTTCAAAGCCGTCTGCTGCAGAATTGTCGTATGAGGGAAAGGGTTAAGATATTTCTATATAATCTTGTAAGGAAAAATAAACCAAATACTTGAAAAGCAGTTTATGTGAGAATAGGCTACTATTTCTGCTGTGCTTGAGTATGAAGTGACTTCTAACTTTGGGAACAAAGTAATTTAAATTTGTATGAAAACAATATCCTAATTTGGCTGGAATTGGTTAGGGAGTACACAGAAAGAGAAAAGACAACAAGGTGTTGATTACACAACAGAATAGATCCTCTCTAAACCAAAAACAAACAATTTTAGAGAGATGTCTCTATATTTTTAGTGTATTTAACCCTTTCCCTCATATAGACACTTTCTGACGCCTCTGCAGCAGACGGCTTTATGAAAACATAGTGACAAAAGAAAAAATTGCTCAAAACAAGCAATTTCTCCTTTTGACACAATGTTTTCCACTTTTAGTCATAGGTTATCCATTCAATTACAGAGACTTTTGATTTTTTGACAAAATATGTTCAAAGTCGTCTGCTACAAAATTGTCGTATGAGGGAAAGGGTTAACCTTCTTCCACATGCATGATTGTGTCATTTTCAACCTTTTGATATAGTTTTGATATTACTTTATTTTCATTAAACATCAAACAAACAATCTTTTTTTCAAGATTCATGTTTTTGTCTATATGTGGGAACGGGTTAAAGGATTATTGATCTCATCATTTGGCATTAATTGGATCCTGGTGAGCCCTTGAAAAGAATAAAGAACCCTTAATTCTTATACCCTCCAAAGTTTGGACAAAAGTCTGACAATATTTGATGTTTTTGCAGGATTAAAAATTTAGTAAACAATAATGGAAACAGAGATGGAACAAGTTTTTATTTAAGGGTCATCTGGTGCAGATTCCTTTCTTAATTAACCCTTTCCCTAATAGAGACCCTTTCTGATGCCTATGCAGCAGATGGCTTATTGAAAACATGGTGACCTAAGAAGAAATTGCTCAAGATGAGCAATTTCTCCTTTTGCAACAATGTTTTCATCTCTTTTTTTAGTAATTATACCTATATTTATTGAGCTTTTCCATGCTTTTCCCAAGATACTTTCAAAGTCGACTGCTGCATATTTAGTTGTATGTGGGAAAGGGTTAACCACCCACAACATTTTCAACTTCATTGGTTCATACTCATTAGTATCCTCATTCCAGCATTGGCCTCATGGTCTATTGTGGCTTGGAAAGTGTGTTGTGTTGAGTACTGGTGTGATCAAGAAAGCCAGGAAACACATGGGTAGGTGAACCAGTCACAATCATGTGCCTGGAAAAATGTTGAAATGGACATAAATCCCAATCAATCGATCAAAACCATGTAACACATTTTTCCTCAGATGTATTCATAGTAGATTATTTAACCCTTTCCCACATATAGACGCTTTCTAACGCCTCTGCAGCAGACGGCTTTCGAAATCATTGTGGCCAAAGGAGAAATTGTTCACCATTTGCCACAATGATTTCAACTATGTACAATAATCATACTGTCATTTATAGAGATTTTCTATACGTTGGACTTGATCACTTTTAAGTCGTCTGCTGCAGATGTATTGTTGGTTGGAAAGGGTTAAATGATATCATATGCAGCAGATGACTTTGAAAGCATACGTTAACCCTTTCCCTCATATAGACGCTTTCTGACGCCTCTGCAGCAGACGGCTTTTTGAAAACATGGTGACAAAAGAAGAAATTGCACAAAACGTGCAATTTCTCCTTTTGCCACAATGTTTTCCACTTTTTGACATAGGTTATCCATTCAACTATGGAGATTTTCTATGTTTTGACAAAATAAGCTCAAAGTCGTCTGCTGCAGAATTGTCGTATGAGGGAAAGGGTTAATCCCTTTTCCCACATACAACACATCTGCAGCAGATGACTTTGAACATATTCTGTTAGCAAATAGAAAATCTCTATAATTGAATGGATAACGTATGACTTAGAGTGCAAAACATTGTGGCAAAAGGAGAAATTGCTCGTTTTGAGCAATTTCTTCTTTTGTCACTATGTTTTCAAAAAGCCGTCTTTAAAACAAATGGATGCTCTCTATTAATGAAAGTATGATTATTGAATCAAGTTGAAATATAAGCAATGTCTCCTTTTGCCTCACTGTGTACAGCAGTCCTCTGCTACAGATGCGTCTGCAAGTGGAAAAGGGTTAGATGATTTGGCATACATGTTCAAATCATCAATAAAAAATAATGTTTTTTGGCCATCCCAACTATTCAATGTCATGCTTCATGGTATTAAGAGTTTTTTCTCAAGCAGCAATTCTTTAGTAACCGCCTTTCTAGATAGAGTGTCTGCCTTGGGTGATGGAGGTAGCAGCTAGGTTTGACCTTTGGCTGCGTCATTCCAATTAGTATTAACCCTTTCCCTCATATAGATGCTTTCTGATGCCTCTGCAGCAGACAGCTTTTTGAAAACATAGCGACAAAAGAAGAAATTGCTCAAAACGAGCAATTTCTCCTTTTGCCACAATGTTTTTCACTTTTAGTCATAGGTTATCCATTCAATTATAGAGATTTTCCATTTTTCGACAAAATATGTTCAAAGTCACAGGCTGCAGATTTGTTATATGTGGGAAAGGGTTATGGCTTTCCCTCCTTTGCTCTAAGAAGTGTGGGGTAAGGATTATGACTGACTCACTGGTGTCTGGATAAAATGACTCGGTAGTACTGGTAACTCACTTAGAAAACGTCTTGATTTGACTGGAAAATTGTTGAAAGCGACATTTAACACCATACAAACAAATCTTTTATACATGCTTACCAACCCTCCAGATTCAATCGTGAGTCTCACGATTTGAAGGGCGTAACCCCACCCCCACGATCGTGAGGGAGAAACTCACGATTTTTCGAAAATTTGAAAATTTAAAAAAAAAAAAATTTTTTTTTTTTTTTTTTTTTTTTTTAAATCATGAGGATAAATGTACTAACTGCTACAATCATTTTCTAATATCAACTTCTTAACATATTGTCACTGATTAAAGGCCCTTTCTTTCAACAAGTTCATAACAATGTGTGTAGCTCAACTACATGGTTAAATGTACGTATTTTTCTTCTCCCTGTGTCTTTATTCCATTGGTACCCGGGTTTTTCATTCAAAAGTATGTCTATAAATTAAAATGTTGCTAATATTTTTATTTTCTTGAATGTAATATGAAAGTCTTTGACATAACAGACAACTTGCATGATTTTCTAGTTAACCACAGTTAAAACATTTCTTAATATGAAAGCACAGATTTGAAAACAGGCCAAAATAATACAGTTGAAAATAATCTGTTTAATAGAAAACATTCTCAAAATGAGTCTTTTTAATCATTTTCCTATATTAAATATTGAAAGTATTGTACATGTATGATGTATCCCTGTATCTAAATTCCGTTCTATTGTGAAACTTTCTACTGTTAAATACATGGCGTTGAAAATCTCCCCCTTCAAACCCCAATCCCCCACTTTGAGATCATGAAACTCCCCCTTGAAGATGAGAAAAGGTTGGTAAGCATGTTTATAGATTGCAGATTGTCTTTTAGATTTAACCCTTTCTGACGCCTCTGCAGCAGACGGCTTTTTGAAAACATAGCGACAAAAGAAGAAATTGCTCTAAACGAGCAATTTCTCCTTTCGCCACAATGTTTTCCACTTTTAGTCATAGGTTATCATATCAATTTTAAAGATTTTCTATTTTTTGACAAAATATGTTCAAAGTCGTCTGCTGCAGAATTGTTGTATGAGGGAAAGGGTTAAGGGAAGCAGATTAAATCATCAGAGAGAATGAATGACGATGGCTAAATAATTGTTGTAAATTGAGAAATAATAATGCCCACCAAATTTATTGAGAATATTAATGAAAACTGCATGATTTTCTTGGTTAACCTTTCCCACATAGAGAGACATTAAACGCATCTACAGCAGACAGCCTTTAAAAGTATTGTGGTAAAAGAAGTTGCTCATCACGAAAAATTTGCATTTTGCCATAATATTTTCAACTCTGTTACGGTAAATAATAATACGAAAAAAACCCATGAATGGGTTTTTTCGCTTATAGTTAACCGGTGTGAGATTTTTTTTTTTTTTTTTTTTTTTCAATAACCCATGAAGCTTTTTGAAATGAAACTGGAAAAATCCATGGGGGCCGCCAAAAAACACAGATTGAAAATTATTGTCGTCTTTTTAATCATTTTTTTTTTAAATCGGTATTTTGGGTATGTATAAAATGAGCGGAAAAACACGGATTGAAAATTATTGTCGTCTTTTCAATCTTTTTTTTTTTAAATAGATATTTAAGATCATGAAATGCTGTGTTATGTGGGAATAAACATTTGTACGAAAAGTTAAAACTAAATGGAAATCTGTCAGAAATATGCTTTCCCGTTCGTAAAAAAACCGACAGCATTAGCCTTCTACACCCGAACCTAAATTTTGACTGTATCGTAGCCAAAGAAGAACGTGACGTCATTTCCGTTACACTTCATCTTGGCGTAACGTCAATGGAGCGACGTCGTTTCCTGCAAAAAAAGTGGTATCAACATGAAAGACCCCAAATTCCTATACATGAGCTATTGCCTCACTCATTCAAAGTATAATTATTTATCAAACATTGTGGCAAAATGATAACTTTCTCATAAGGAGCAATTGTTCTTTTGGTGACAATCTTTTCCTAAATCGTCTGTTGCATAGGCCTCAGAAACTGTCTCTAATAGGGAAAGGGTTTAGCAGAAATGTGACCCCTTACATAATTTGTTCCAGTCATATTGACTGGTTGAAAAAGGTAGTCGCCAGATGGCATCAGAAAAGGGATGATTGATCTATTTGCTTCTTTACCATAATGCAGGTGATCGATTAAGGATCATCTTGGCCCTCATGTTTTAACCTCGTTCATTATAAATGTATTCCTTGATTTTCTGAAAGTTTTTACTTTATTTTCTGTTCGTAATAATAGACGACAGCAATACGAATTCCAAATATGTTTTGATAATGCAAGAAACATGACATTAACATTAATATTGTCTAGTCAATTAATTATAAATCCTTTTTGTATGGCCAAAGTATGTTCTTTAATTTTTGTTTATAATTATCTTGCGTTTTTTCGTAAATAGGTAGCACCTATAGATATATTATTCACCTTTATAGAGATTTTCCATATTTTTGCCTATGTGTTCAGTCTTAACGCTGCATATTTGTTGTTTTTGAAAACCCTGGTTTAGGGGCAATTTTGACCCCTTGTAAACAATGCAAATTTAAACCTAAATTTCCATCGTTTAGCAAGAAAAATTATTTAACGCTTTTAAAGACTTTATGGCGAGGTGATTAACCTTGGTAAAAAACAAACAATTTTAGTTACAACCTTTTCACGCCAAGCCTTCGATGTCTGTTTACTGTATAAATCCAAAGATACGCTATTACAGAAGATTTTTACAAAATTCTTTCTTGGCACATAGCATTGTTTTATCTGCTGGTCCTGTTGAGATACGGTCAGGTCTTACTCTAGTGCATTTCAAAACTTACTTTACCACTGGTCCAGGAATCCGCTGTGGTCGAGTGGTTAGCGTCGAGGATTTCGAAAGCGGGTGTCCCGGGTTCGATCGCCAGTCAAGGCATTACGGTCTGTCCTTGGGCTAGGCACATTTTCTAGCCTAGTACTGGTTTGTTTACCCAGGGATCATGAATAAGTGAACTGTCGCCTTGATATAACTGATATAATGTTGGAAGCGGCGTAAAACCCCAATAAATAAATAAATAAATACCACTGGTCCAGTAATTAGAAAAGCTAATGTCCAACCCTTGTTGTAATGCTATAGCTCGAAACCCCCGAGGGCAAACGAGGGTAGGGCATTACCACCATTTGTTAAGTCATCGTATGGTCTGATTGGGGATCAAGCTCTGGTTTCCAGCTCCCGAGGCGGAGGTTCTTACCACTACAACGCGGAGACAGTATTGCCATACGCCTTTAATTAAGAGTTCAGACACCATAAAACATAAGGCATTGTGACAGAGATCCCATGGCGACAAATTTACCAGAAAGAAATAAGAGATAGTGGGCGTAGTGTTATTATGGAGATCTTTTTTTTGTCAATATGCAAAAATAGAATTGGAGCTGAGTGGTGGGAGAGAAATTGGAGACGAAAATGACGCTTCAGATTTTGGAGCGTTATCAAATTCTTTTTTTGCTAAAGTAAAAACACTGTACTGAGTTATTACGTTTGTATTGAAGTCATTAATATGAATCACTTTGGTAGAATTATTTGTATTAGGTTGCCAAAACTTGAGTTCAATTCAGAGCTGAATTTAAGTATTGAAAAATAAGATAAACTTTGTTTATCTGAATCTTATGGGGGGGGGGGGGGGGGGGGGGGGGAAGAGAGAGTCTCTGTTAATCTAAATTTGATATGGTTATCTGTTTTTATCCCTTTCCCTCATATAGACGCTTTCTGACGCTTCTGAAGCAGACTGCTTTTTTGAAAACATAGTGACAAAAGAAAAAATTGCTCAAAACAAGCAATTTCTCCTTTTGCCACAATGTTTTCCACTTTTAGTTGTAGGTTATCCATTCAATTATAGAGACTTTCTATTTTTTGACAAAATATGTTCATTGTCGTCTGCTGCAGAACTGTCGTTTGAGGAAAAGGGTAAACCTTATTGTCTGCATCTTTTAGCAGGGAATATTTTACATATCGTTTTGCTACCTTTGCTGCAGAATCGAACTGCTTTCCTTTTCCCACAACGTTGTCTACAACACTTTATCAAGTCTATTCTACCAACTGATTTTCTAGGTGTTCCACTATTTTCCTCACATGTTTTCATAGCAGACGACTATGAAAATATAATATTAGGTAAATGGGAGAACTTCTGTTATATTAAACCTTTCCCACATGCATTTTGATGCCTCTGCATCAGACAACTTTTGAAAACATTGTGATAAAAAGAGAAGTTGTTCAAAACAAGCAATTTCTCCTTCTGTATGTGGGAAAGGGTTAGTATTGCTAAAAAGACAAGGAAATGGTCATCACTGTTATTAAAAGAGTTTGATATTTGGTATGCAATGGTTCCATTGGCAGTCATTGTTTGCAATCTGTTCTTAGCCTTGGCAGCCATTTCTGCAGAATCTAGTGCCTGTTTAACCCTTTCCCTTATGCAACAAATCTACAGCAGATGACCTTGAAAATCTCTTGGCAAAAACATGTAAAATATGTGTAACTATAAGTATAAAAGTGAGTAGGAGCTGTAGCAAAGGCTCTCAGCTGCAGACACATCAAAATGCGTTTGAAGATGAGAAAGGGTAAACTGAATCATTGTTATTATGTAAACATCAGTGGAAGCCTTGTATCCCTTTCCCTCATAAAGACGCTTTCTGACGCCTCTGCAGCAGACAGCTTTTTGAAAACATAGAGACAAAAGAAGAAATTGCTCAAGTCATACTAGGTTATCCATTCAATTACAGAGATTTTCTATTTTGTGACAAAATATGTTCAAAGTCGTCTGCTGCAGAATTGTCGTAAGAGGGAAAGGGTTAAGCCAGTAGATTGTTTGTAATCTGACTGTTACCATGGGTTCAAGTAGTATCCAATGGTACCAATGGTATTTCAGTATTTTTTATCAATGGGGAAAACTCTGAATGCAGCCATGGTTATTAATTAATTATCCTTTTTGTCAATGACTGTGATAGGGAATCCTTCTATCAATAATTAAAATGAACACTAATTACTACCAGGAGAATACCAATGACTCCATTTATGAACATTTTGTTTTTCAGTTGTTCGGAATATGAACCATTTAACCCTTTCCCACATACAACAATTCTGCAGCAGACGACTTTGAACGTATTTTGTCAAAACATAGAAAATCTCCATAATTGAATGGATAACCTATGACAAAAAGTGGAAAACATTGTGGCAAAAGGAGAAATTGCACGTTTTGTGCAGTTTCTTCTTTTGTCACTATGTTTTCAAAAAGCCGTCTGCTGCAGAGGCGTCAGAAAGCGTCTATATGAGGGAAAGGGTTAACAGTCTATGAATGGTTTTAATCCTTTTTCTAAATACAACAAATCTGCATCAGACGACTTTGAAAACATTTAGTCGGAAAGATGCAGCCAAAGATGCAGTCAAACCTATGCTAAAGACCACCTTTGTTTAGCATTTTCCTGTCTTTAGCAATATAACCCTTTCCCTCATACAACAATTCTGAAGCAGACGACTTTGAACAAATTTTGTCAAATAATGGAAAATCTCTATAATTAAATGGATAAACTAAAAGTGGAAAACATTGTGTCAAAAGGAGAAATTGCTCTTTTTGAGCAATTTCTTCTTTTGTCACTATGTTTTCAAAAAGCCGTCTGCTGCAGAGGCGTCAGAAAGCGTATATATGAGGGAAAGGGTTAAGGAATCTGTATCCGCAGTTGATAACTTTGTGGCAAAAAGAGATGTGCTCATTATGTCACAATGCTTTCATATGTTGAGAGGAGCCCCGGTGGCTCAGTCGGTAGGGACCCGGGCTGTCAATCCAGGGGTTGTGAGTTTGAATCCCGGCTCGGCTAACTTTCTTTTCGACGATTGACAAAAGTCAATGCGACACTCATCATTCGTCTTCCACCAATGGGTTAAGTCTATGTGGAAAAGCAGCCAGTTGCTTGGAAAGATTGTTGTGTGGAGTACTGGTGTGAGAAAACCAGAAAACACATGAGTAGGTGAACTGGCCGCCGTGATATGACTGAGAAAATGATAAAAACGGCGTTGAACCCCAATCAATAAATTTCATAAGTTGACTGCTGCAGAAAGTTGTGTGGGAAAGGGTTAATAATTTGTCTGCAGGGAAATCTTTTATTACTCTCCCTAACCTGTGCATCTTCTCCTTAATCCTATTAATAGCCAATATACAATAAATCTGCAGCAGACAACTTTGAAATTATCAAGTCCAAAATAAAGATATAAATGTATAAATGATATCATGATAATTAAATACAGTTGAAATCATTGTGGCAAATGGTGAAACTGCTCATTATGAGCAATAAATTCAAAATGTGTCTGCTGCAGAGGTGTCAGAAACCGTCTGTATTTGGGAAAGGATTGATTCTTTTGAAATGTCATTTCTTTGTATCTGTCATAGCGTATTATTGAAAATCTTAGGAAAATATTTAGTTTTTGCGTTCAAAATGAAGAAATCCTTTAAATGCATATGAACAGATTATTGTTTTTGAATTCTTCCAAGAGTGTTTTGTTATGTGCATTTTAAGCTCTTCTGTTTTTTTGAAGAAATAAAGTCGGGGTATTGTGATACCCTCGGTGCCGTTGTCAGCGTTGTCACAAAACTTTGACCGTACCTCATAAATAAAAATCAAAAAAAAAAAATCAACATTTTCAAATGAAACTTTGCGCACATGTTCCTAGGAACAATACACATGTCTATACCAAGTCACATAACTCTGACATTAATAAATAGTCAGTATTGCCCCTTTTTAGCTCTTCGGGCGATGTTTTCCATTGCCTCTCACCTCTGATATATGTGAGAAAGTAGTCAGTGGCTTCGAAAGAATGTTGTGTAAGTACTGGTGTGGGAAAGCCAGGAAAACATGGGTAGGTGCACTGACCGCCGTGATATGACCAAAGCTGTTGAAAGCGGCGTTAAACTCCAAACAAACCAAACCCTTTTTAGCTCACCTGAGCTTTGCTCAAGGTGAGTTATTGTGATCGCCTTTTGTCCGGCGTCCATCAACTTCTTCTTCTCAGTAACCAGTGGGTCAATTGGGATGAAACTTCACAGAAAGCATCCTCTCAATCTCCTCACCAGATTTCCTTCAAATTTTTAGGATCCATGCAGAATTCTGGTTTCCATGGCAACGAAATGAAAAAAACTTCAAAATTCTTCTTCTCCCAAACTGGTTGGCAGATTTTCAAATAATTTTGTAGAAATGTTCCTTGGATGACCCTCTGTCAGATTCCTTCAAGCCATGTTGATTGATCAAAAAATATGGCCGCCAAGGAGCCGAGGCTATTTTGCCTTATATGGCTATAGTGAAAACTTAAAAAATCTTCTTCTCCGAAAGTGTCGGACCGATTTCCAAATAATTTTGTAGAAATGTTCCTTAAGTGACCCACTTTCAAATTCCTTCAAGCCATGTTGATTGGTCGAAAAACATGGCCGCCAGTGGGCAGGGCTATTTTGCATTATATGGCTATAGTGAAAACTTAAAAAATCTTCTCCTCCAAAAGTGTCAGGCCGATTTTCAAATAATTTTGTAGAAATGTTCCTAGGGTGACCCTCTATCAGATTCCTTCAATCAAAGTTGATTGGTTGGAAACTATGGCCGCCAGGGGGCGGGGCTTATATAGCTAAAGTGAAAAAAAAAAAAAATCAGGTGAGCGATCCAGGGCCATCATGGCCCTCTTGTTTTCAAAAAGCTGTCTGCTGCAGAGGCGTCGGAAAGCGTCTATATGAGGGAAAGGGTTAAATAATATATGTCAACAGTTTCTCTTTATCCGTTACATTTCAATCCCGAGGCTATTTCAAGATCTAAGATATGAAACTGAAAGGAAATGGATTAACTTTCAACCTGGTCATTTTAGTACAACAAAATAAATGTAAAATAAATGATGATCTCCATTTTCAACCATTTGCCTGGTAAAATATTTTTGTTAGAATTGTCTTCTGAAAGTCCTCAAATGTATCGGGTTTAGAAAAAACAAGACTTATGCATATTCAGCTATGGAGTCAACACTTGAATTTTGAAAAATTGTTTGAAAAAAAGGAGAAATTGCTCAACTGATCAATCTCCTTTTTACTGGCATTATTTTCATCATGAGCAATGTCTCCTTTTACCACAATGTTTTCAAAATTCATCTTCTGTACAGGCCTCAAAAATGTCTGTATGTGTGAAAGGGTTGAATATTTATATTTGGATATAAAGCTGATTCAGTCATTTTATCCTGCATCAGCAATTTTGTCGCCAAACTTACATTCGTAGATGCAGACTAAGCTCTATTTATGGCTCCCCGCTTGGATGTATCAGTAATAAATTCCTCCAGAAACCAGACATAAAGTACTCCCACTGTTCATATATGGATGGACCAGTCCATGGGAAAAAGGTACAAGTTTGTATTTCTCAACAGGGTTGTTTCAGATCAGCCTGTGCAACTGGTCAGTCTTATCACAATCTACAGAAGTTGACAGAAGCTTCTAATACGCTTGTCTAGACCTAGATCTACACTGTGACAAAAAAAATAGCCAACTTATGCTTTGTCCCGTGGCATATTTGCATATCTTCCAATTTGTCAATCATAATAAAAACAATTCCAGGACTATATGGTACTGCCTGTTTGAATAACTGAATTTGAAAACAAGATGTTTGGAATGTAACCATGGTAAATATTAACCCTTTCCCTCATACGACAATTCTGCAGCAATTGACTTTGAACATATTTTGTCAAAAAATAGAAAATCTCTTTAATTGAATGGATAACCTATGACTAAAAGTGGAAAACATTGTGGTAAAAGGAGAAATTGCTTGTTTTGAGCAATTTCTTCTTTTGCAACTATGTTTTCAAAAAAATGTCTGTTGCAGAGGCATCAGAAAGTGTCCATATGAGGGAAAGTGTTATATCTGGCATAGCATGTTTGCTTTGAATAAGATGATTCTTTTGAGTACTCACATCATAGGGTTAGAGGGTGAAATAAAGATTTAAGAACGAACAAAACTCCCCTTATCTAGAGATCTGCATCAAGGTCAAAATGGAAAATATCTTCGAAGGAAGGAATAATTATTCGATAAGAGTTGAAAACATTGTGGCTAAAGAAGACATTGCTCAACGTTGACAAGACTTGTCTGCTGCAGATGCTTCAATATGGGTCTACATGTTGGAAAGGATTGTGATGAGCAGAACCTTTTATTTAGTCTTCTATTCTCATTAATTTGTCTGTTAACCTTTTCCCTCATATAGATGCTTTCTGACGCCTCTGCAGCAGACAGCTTTGTGAAAACATTATAGTGACAAAAGAAGAAATTGCTCAAAACGAGCAATTTCTCCTTTCGCCACAATATTTTCCACTTTTAGTCATAGGTTATCCATTCAATTATAGAGATTTTCTATTATTTGACAAAATATGTTCAAAGTCGTCTGCTGCAGAATTGTCGTATGAGGGAAAGGGTTATCCTTTTCTTATTTACATTTCTATTTCTCATAGAACTTTTGATTTTATCAGGGACGTAGATAAGAGGGATAAGTAAGTAATTGTATACTAAAATATCACCCGTCCCCAACATTTCTAGCAAGTAAAACTCAAAAAAGATATGAAAATAACAAAGATATTTTCTGGAAGTTTAACCATTCTTCTATTGGTGTAGATAAACATATTTGATATACTACACGTTTTTAGCTCGCCTAAGCCCAAAGTGCAAGGTGAGCTTTTGTGATCATCCGGCATCCGTCGTCATCGTCGTCTGTTAACAATTTACTACAAATGACTTCTCCTACTAAACAAATGGACAGATTTCAAAATAACTTTACAGGAATGGTCCTTAGGTGGTCCTCTTTCAAAGTTGTTCAAAGAATTTAATTCCAAGAAGAACTTTGGTAAGGGGATCCCTCTAATCTATGTCCCTGATTTTATGTAGTAAATTCTATTTGGGGGGAACTTTTTCAATAGAGAATTGGATTATTCCCTTAACCATTTCCATTGTTCAGCATTTCCGCATCAGGCGACTTATAGTCATCTTGGCAAAAAATATAGAAAATCTCTATAAATAAAAGAACAATTATTGAATCAAGTCGAAAATGTTGTGGCAAAACAAGCAATTTCTCATTTTTAGCTCCACTGGCTGAAAGCCAGTCGAGCTTATGTCATGGCGAATTGTCCGTCGTGCGTGCGTGCGTGCGTGCGTTAACTTTTTCCTTTAAACGACTTCTTCTCCCTAACCACTTGGCCAATTTGGTTGAAACTTCATGGGAAGCATCCTCTCAATGTCCTCTACTAAATTCCTTCAAATTTTTTTGATCCATTCAAAATTCTGGTTTCCATGGCAACCGAAAGAAAAAAATAGTGAGAACTTAAAAAATCTTCTTCTCCGAAAGTGTCAGGCCGATTTTCAAATAATTTTGTAGAAATGTTCCTTGGGTGACCCTTTATTAGATTCCTTCAAGAAATTTTGATTGGGCGAAAAACATGGCCGCCAGGGGGCGGGGCTTTTTTGCCTTATATAGCTATAGTGAAAACTTAAATAATCTTCTTCTCAAAAAGTGTTCAGCAGATTTTCAAATAATTATGTAGAAATGTTCCGTGGGTGACCCTCTATCAGATTCCTTCAAGCCATGTTGATTGGTAAAAAAACATGGCCGTCACAGGGCGGGGCTATTTTGCCTATATGGCTAAAGAGCAAACTTAAAAAATCTTCTCCTCCAAAAGTGTCAGGCCGATTTTCAAATAATTTTGTAGAAATGTTCCTTGTGTGAACCTTAATTAGATTCCTTCAAGAAATGTTGATTGGGCGAAAAACATGGCCGCCAGGGGGGCGGGGCTTTTTTGCGTTATATAGCTATAGTGAAAACTTAAAACATCTTCTTCTCCGAAAGTGTTCAGCCGATTTTCAAATAATTTTGTAGAAATGTTCATTGGGTGACCCTCTATCAGATTCCTTCAAGCCATGTTGATTGGTCGAAAAACATGGCCGCCAGAGGGCGGGGCTATTTTGACTTATATGACCATAGTGAAAACTTAAAAAATCTTTTCCTCCGAAAGTGTCAGGCATATTTTCAAATAATTTTGCAGAAACATTCCTTTGGTGACACTCTACAAGATTCCTTTAAGCCATGGTGGTTGGTAAAAAAAATAGCCACCACGGGGCAGGGCTGTTTGGAGATTTTATTTTTGCCTTATGGCCGTGGAGCGATACTGGCCCTCTTGGGCCTCTTGTTCCACAATGTTTTAAAAAGTCGTCTGCTGCAGAGACATCAGAAAGCATCTCTATTAGGGAAAGGGCTAAGCATTGACCACGATTGACAGAGAAAATAGAAAACTATCTATGTAGATTACTGGCTTAGAAAGTTCCCTTTTACTGCTAGCCATCACATAAAATGGAATTGAACAGGACTGGTGGCAGTTGCATATTGACGTCATACAATGTTCCAATTTAACTGGATCTTGTATCGACCACCTTGGTGGTGTATGTAGTGGTAGAGCTTTTGACTCAGGTGAGAGAGGTGGCAGATCAATGCCCAGTTGGCTCATACCAAATACTTTAAAAAATCAAAGCGCTGATGGCACAGTAGTGGCGATCGTGTAGAAAATTCTGCAAAGTAACAAGCAGTATCTCGGTGTAGGCCTTGCGGTTTTCAATATAAATAGGCATATACAATAATGCTCTAACTCCAACTCAATTCGGCTATACACTTCCAGCATTGATTGCTAATTGACGCTAGAACGTACAGGCGTGTCTAACTTGTACACTGCATGACATTGTGTCCTTTAAACCTTTGTAAACCAGTCTTATCATCTAGACGCTTTCATATATTGCAACAACTACAGAATAAAGCGTTTATAATATTGAGATTTAAGAACAATCGAGAACCATTCTGACGCAAGCTATTTATAGAACCTTTTGGAATTTCCAGACGCCTGAGGTGTTTTGAGTATCATGAGAATTATAGAATGCGCAATGATATTTATTATCTGCCCAAACATGAAGGAAGATAATATTTACATAATTTAACTCTATGTAGATATTATCTCAATAAATCTCAAATCTTAGTATCAATCCGGTACCAAAGTAGCACTGACATGATTATTATTAATCGTGTCTCTGCATCACTGATGGAACTATTTATTTGGCGGTTTAACGGATGTAGGTTAATTGGTTTGCAGTAAGGAATAAAAAGTCAACGGGCTGTTCAAAACTGAGTTTGTAATTTTTTTCGTTGTTGTTGTTTCTGTTAGCATTGTGGCGATTGTCAAACCAATCAGCACAAAAATCGTTATAATGGCTGCCCTCCTTAGCGCTCAGGATTGTGGGGTTAGCATTACAAATGACTGGCTTATGAAAGCATAAATCGACAAGTAGTACTCGGAACTTACCAAGGAAATGCAGTGATATTTAACTGAAAAAATGTAAAAAGCGGTGTGAAACACCAAACAATCAATTTCCTGGTTATGCTGTTATTAGAGTTGTCCACCTTAAGACATTATCAATGACTTCATACTCAACTTTTGTAACAATTTGTAGTTACAACTGTATTGTAAGAAGTCCACAATATGAGGAAATTCTATTAACATCTAGTAAATTAAAGTTGTGGAAATGGAAAAAGGAGAATTTATTTGTCATGAATGAGTTTCCATTTTCCTGCATTGTTTTTCCAAATTCATATGCCGCTGTGGCAATACGCAAGCAATATGTATCGGGGAAATGGTTGAAGAACATTGTAGCAATTGATTTGATTGACAGTTGTGTTCATTACTGTCACAGCTCTAGGGGCCTGGTAAATAAATGACCTAGTATAGCACTTACCCACAAACATCGTTATTTGCAGCAGACAATCTTGGACTGAACATTTCGGCAATCAAAAAGCATTGTAGCAAAAGGAGAACATTTAGCGCATTTACCCCTTTCCCTCATACAACAATTTACAGCAGATGATTTTGGAAACATAATGACAAAAATAGAAAATATCTCTATTATTAATAGTTTAATTATTGAACAGAGTTGAAAGCGTTGTGGCAAAAGGAGAAATTACTCATTATGAGCAATTTCTTCTTTTGTCACAATGTTTTCAAAAGTCGTCTGCTGCGGAGGTTATCAGAAAACGTCTGTATGTTGGAAAGGATTAACCCTTTCCCTCATACGGCAATTCTGCAGCACACGACTTTAAACGTATTTTGTCAAAAAATAGAAAATCTCCATAATTGAATGGATAACCTATGACAAAAAGATGAAAACATTGTGGCAAAAGGAGAAATTGCATGTTTTCTTTTGTCACTATGTTTTCAAAAAGCCGTCTGCTGCAGAGGCGTCAGAAAGCGTCTGTATGTGGGAAAGGGTTAAATAGTCATCTGATTCAGATGCATGAAGATGTGTCTGCATGTGGAATAGGGATGTATGTAACAGAGATATTGGACTTGTGTGAAAACCTAGGGTACAGTGGCTCAACTAATGATGTATCCCATAATGCTTGTCACACATCTTCGTATAATTCCAAGGATAATGAATAATGGACTCTGAGAGATCAATATGACCTCTATCTTATAGCTTTGCTTTCTTTATCAATGAAGCTATCTGACCCTGTCCTTCATTCAGGCACAAATTAACCCTTTCCCACATACAACAATTCTGCAGCAGACGACTTTGAAAACATCTAGAAATTGATATGAAAAATCTCTGAAAATGAAAGTACAATAATTGAAAGTGTTGAAAACATGGTGACAAAAGGAGAAATTGCTGGTCTTAAGCAAATTGCTTGTCTTGAGCAATTTCTTCTTTTGTCGCCATGTTTTCAAAAAGCCGTCTGCTGCATTGGCGTCAGAAAGCATCTATATGAGGGGAAGGGTTAAATCATCTGCAGCAGAGGATTATTGGAGACCTTGTGGCAATAGGAGGAATTAAATGCCTAATATTTTCAGGATACATGTAATATAGAATTTTATTTACAATTGAATATATAATATTGATATTCTCTCAACAGAGGTCTAGATAAGGAGGGGTTTTGTAGCTCTTTTTCCCACAATATCTCTCTTATTATCCAACCAAACCCTATGTTGTTGGTACTCAAAAGAATCGTCTCATTGAGACGATTCTTTTGAGTTCCCACAACAAAGGGTTAGTGGATGAAATAAATATTTTAGAACATGCAAAATGCTCCTTATCTAGAGCTCTGTCTCGGGCAATATTTACGCGCAACTAACAAAAGAATCTAGCTAAACGAGTTTGTTATCAGTGCGTAAATATCAAGCAAATCAAGGTTGAATAAATAAACGTACTGTCTTGAATGTTTGTAATGAAAAAGTTAAGCAACAGATGATTACTGTTATAGATTGTATTTTTACAGTGTCCCTTTTAGCGTCCATCATTGATCAATGGGATCCAGGACCAGTCTGTAATAAAGATAACGAACCTGGAGCCATTCTGCGTCGCAGAATTTTGTTCGGAGGCCTCATAAATATGTCCTGTATAAATTGACGGTGACAGTTTCAGATAAATAACACTTAAGACTTAAGATGTCCATCATCATGGCTTAGCATGGTGATAATAGTGGGGGACATGGTCACTCTGTTACATCTAGCAACACGTTCTTTTTCCTTTTTAACCCTTTCCTGCATGCAGACGTCTTTTGAAAACATTTTGGTAAAAGGAGAAATGCTCATTTATTGGCCACAATATTTATAACTGAATCATACCATTGTATAGATATTTCTCCATGATGTTTAGTTATAGAGATTTTCCTCAGTATGTTTAGTTACAAAGATTTTCCTCATGATGTTAAGTTATAGAAATTTTCCCCATGATGTTTAGTTGAGATTGTCCTCATGATGTTCAGTTATAGAGATTTTCCTCATGATTTTAGTTATCGAGATTTTCTCCATGCTCAGTTAAAGAGATTTTCCTCAGTATGATGAGTTATAGAGATTTTTCTCATGATTTCAAAGTTGTTGATGATTTGTTAGTGTTAATCAGCATTGTTTGCCTTTTAGTTATCAAAATACTCAAAACTTTAATTACATGAGAAATGGAGACGCCCAATTTTGAACATGGAAGAGTCGACTTTAAACAATTAAAGAGTTAAAGAGATTTTCATGGTTTTGCCGACATGATTTCAAAGTCATCTGCTGCAGATTAACCCTTTCCCTCATACGACAATTCTGCAGCAGACGACTTTGAGCTTATTTTGTCAAAACATAGAAAATCTCCATAGTTGAATGGATAACCTATGTCAAAAAGTGGAAAACATTGTGGCAAAAGGAGAAATTGCACGTTTTGTGCAATTTCTTCTTTTGTCACCATGTTTTCAAAAAGCCGTCTGCTGCAGAGGGCAAATCAATAATCCTGCTGTTGCCAAATTACTCTAAATTATCCATATTTTCTCTTATCTTATAATTTCCTGCATTAATTTATTGTTTTACCCTTTCCCTCACACGACAATTCTGAAGCAGACAACTTCCCAACATACTTTGACAAAAAATAGAAAATCTCTATAATTGAATGGATAACCTATGACTAAAAGTGGAAAACATTGTGGCAAATGGAGAAATTGCTGGTTTTGAGCAATTTCTTCTTTTGTCACTATGTTTTCAAAAAGCCTTCTGCTGCAGAGGCTTCAGAAAGCGTCTATATGAGGGAAAGGGTTAAAGCATCATGGCCATTATCTTGGTCCGCCAACACTATCTGGCCTGAGTGGGTTTTACTGTTACTGTTCAGGTGTTGAAGGCAAATTCATTATTTTCTCTCTCAATTGTCCACATTTAAGGTCTTCCTTGTCTGGTTGTCCTTCTGTTATTGTTGCCGGGTAGTATGTTTGCAACCGGGAAAACATTGTTTACATTCATCCCTCTCTAACATTCAACAAACCTGCAGAAGATGACTTTGAAAACATTTGAGCAAAAATGCGAAAAATATCCATAATTGAGTATTTTATGTAGTGTTGAAAATATAGCGGCAATTTCTACATTTGTCTCAATGATTTAATAAAGTCATCTGCAGCAGATGCGTCAAAAAGCATCTGCAAGTGAGAAAGGATTAACTTGCATGCTATTTCTTCTAATCATGTCATGAAAACATGAAGCACTTTTTCCCCCAAATTTTCTGTACAACTGATTTATTGCAAACCAGACAAACACATTGGTTAACCCATTCCCTCATACAACAATTCTGCAGCAGACGTCTGAGAACATATTTTGTCAAAAAATAGAAAATCTCTAAAATTGAATGGATAACCTATGACTAAAAGTGGAAAACATTGTGTCAAAAGGAGAAATTGCTCGTTTTGAGCAATTTCTTCTTTTGTCACAATGTTTTCAAAAAGCTGTCTGCTGCAGAGGCGTCAGAAAGCGTCTATATGAGGGAAAGGGTTAACAAAACTTGAAAATCATTCAGTCTCTAGAACATTGATTATTTCTTCCAACAATTTGTTTTCATTTGGCAGTAAAAATATTGTTTTTCAAACTTGAAAGAATTTGGAAGAAAAGTACAAAATACATGAATTAGAAGTTGTTTCTGTACACTCTTTGATGTTTGTTTGTTTGTTTTGTTTTTGACGAAAAAAATGTTGTATCCTATTCATGACACTCTGTCTCGGTGGTATAGTGGTAGAGTGCCTGCCTCTGGTTTGGGAGGTTGCAGGTTTGATCCACTGCCTGGTCATAGGAAAGACTTAAAAAATGGTAGTAATGGCTGCCCTACTTGGCGCTCAGGGTTGCGGGGTTAGCATTACGACTGACTGGCTTGTGTCAGGGTAAATGGACCAGTAGTACTGGTATATAACCCAGGAAATGCCGTGATATAACAGACAAATTGTTGAAAGCAGCTTAAAACATCAATCAATCAACTATTCATAATCCTTTCCAACATATAACAAATCTGCAACACACATCTAAAAAATGATAAAATAATTAAATAAATAAAAGTAGAAGTATTAAATAGTGAGGAATACATTGTGGAAAACAGGGAAAATTGCTCATTTAGAGCAAGTTCTCCTTTTGACACAATGTTTTCGAAAGTCGTCTGCTTCAGAAGCATCAAAATGCGTCTGCAAGAGGGTGGGGAAAGGGATAATCCTGTGACACATGAAGATATTTACAGTAAACAACTTTTAAAAACAACTAGTAGTTTCTCCTTAAGTTATGCATCAACGTTTTCAATTAAAAAAGATTTTCAAAATGATTTATTTCTCCTTTTCTCCTTTTCTCCTTTTGTCACAATGTTTCAAAGGAATCTGCTGTCAGGGATTTAAAACCGGGTGTCCCGGGTACTCCAGTCACGGCACTATGGTCATGGTGGAGAGCCCTTGGGCAAGGCACATTTTCTAGCCTTGTACTGGTTTGTTTACCCAGGGATCATGAATAAGTGAACTGTCACCGTGATATAACTGAAATCATGTTGAAAGCGGCGTAAAACCCCAATCAAAGAAACAAAACAATGTTTCAACTGTATTCAATAATTATACTTTCATTGACAAGAGATTTTCATTAATGGAGCAGGGGGTCTAGATAAAGAGGGAGTGAACAGATCTTTTTCCCACAATATTTCTCTTATTACTCAACCAAATCCTATGTTGTGGGTACTCAAAAGAATCGTCACACTGAGACGATTCTTTTGAGTACCCACAACATAGGGTTTCAATGTCAAATAAGGATTTTAAATGAGTTATGGCCCCTTGAATTTCTCATACATAGTTGGTCTATAGACATTTCTTGTGAACACTATTTCTCAGCAACCCTTGGTCAGAATTCAATATAACTTCACAAGAATGATTGATACCAAGCCTAGTTGTGCATATTGTCGGCGTGTTGCACTGGAATTATTTTTAAATGAGTTATGGCCCCTTGAATTTCTCATATATAATTATGTATATTGTCAGGCACCAGCTGGGGGTATTCATCACCTTCAGTGATATTTCTAGTTATGAGATATTTCTCGCTTTGTCACATTGATTTCAAAAGTCATCTGCTGCAGAGGCCTCAAAAAGTGTCTATATGTGAGAAAGGCTTAAACATCATGGGGAAGGAATACCATCAACATTTTCTACTTTGTATTAACTCTTTTACCACATAGAAAATATCTGCAGAGGATGGCTTTTCAACTTTGTAGGTTAAACCCTTTCCCACCTTCAGAGGCATTTTGACGCAACAGCAGCAGACGACTTTTGAAAACATTTTGGCCAAAGGAGAAATTGCTCATGATGAGCAATTTCTCCTTTGGTCACAATCTTTTCAACTTGATTTAACAATTAAGCTATCTTTTATGGAGATTTTTAAGGTTTTTGTCACTGTTTTCACCGTCGTCTGCTGCCGATTTGCTGTATGTGGGAAAGGGTTAAAGTAATCTTTAGATAAAAGTATAATTATTGAATCATGAGATAGTTTGTGGGGTATGCTGCAGAATCATGTATGTGGAAAAGGGTTAACTGTAAAGTTAAGTGTTAATTGAACAGAGCCATGTTTAACGAATTTTATTTTTAACCATTTCCCTCATATAGACGCTTTCTGACGCCTCTGCAGCAGACGGCTTTTTGAAAACATAGTGACAAAAGAAGAAATTGCACAAAACGTTGAAATTTCTCCTTTTGCCACAATATTTTCCACTTTTTGTCATAGGTTATCCATTCAATTATGGAGATTTTCTATTTTTTGACAAAATACGTTCAAAGTCGTCTGTTGCAGAATTGGCGTATGAGGGAATGGGTTAACCTGGTTTTGTGGCATTGCCATGCTTTGTATCGACAAGGATGGCCACATCTTCCACTTTCTAAAGTACATGGAAAATATAGTTTAAACAACAACAGCAACATATCAGATAAACAAAAAAAAAAACTCATTTCTTCCAAAACAAAACAAAAAACATGTAAATAGACAATACATAAAATATGTTGATGGAAGCCATGACTACAATGTTGTAACCATGGTGACAATTATTTGTTGTTCTGTATTTGTCACTAGTGATTTGTTATTCAATTCTTCATGTCCCCACAGGAGGTAATGGTGTTTGGGGTGTATTGATCAAAGTATCAAGAGTATTTTCAAAGCTAACTTTTTTTATTTTGTCACCAAACCCAATAGTGTTGGTACTTACGAGAATGGTCACGGTGAGACCATTCTCTTGACAACCTACAAGACCAGATTTGGTGGAGAATTGTTGACAAAGTGTTCGTACAGTTTTCAAATTTACTAATGGTATCAGGAGCTGTGTGGATATTGATCTGAAAATGTATTTACGCTGATTTGTCAGATGACCAGTCCCATTGGAGCTTACAAGGTTTCTTATGTACGTGTTGTCATTAGATCTGATCATTCCCTGATGGTCACAAAACGGGAACCCTTTATCCCTTTCCCACATACAACTTCGGAAAGATGTAGACATGCATAAGGAAAATCTCTATGAATGAAAGCATTAAATTAATTATAAAGTTGGGATGAAAACAACCTTGAAAAAGTTACGTCTGAATTATAGGAAGTAAAATTTTGGAACAGAATTGTAAATATTGTTTTTCCCATCAGAGGCATCAAATTTTTTCTGCATGAGGTAAATTTTCTAAAGTTTAACCCTTTCCCTCATAAAGACGCTTTTTGACGTTTTCTGACGCCTCTGCAGCAGACAGCTTTTTGAAAACATAGTGACAAAAGAAGAAATTGCTCAAAACGAGCAATTTCTTCTTTTGCCACAATGTTTTCCACTTTTAGTCATAGGTTATTCATTCAATTATAGAGATTTTCTATGTTTTGACAAAATATGTTCAAAGTCATCTGCTGCAGAATTGTCGTATGAGGGAAAGGGTTAATTAATAATGTAGACAATCCTGTGGTGTTAGAAAAAATGGGGAGACCGGTGTGTCACCCAAGTTACTGTTAACCTTTTAACTCATATAGACGCTTTCTGACGCCTCTGCAGCAGACAGCTTTTTGAAAACATAGTGACAAAAGAAGAAATTGCTCAAAACGAGCAATTTCTCCTTTTGCCACAATGTTTTCCACTTTAAGTCATAGGTTATCCATTCAATTATAGAGATTTTCTATATTTTGACAAAATATGTACAAAGTCGTCTGCTGCAGAATTGTCGTATGAGGGAAAGGGTTAAAATGCAGCTATATATGGGATTGGTTTTCCAGTAGTGTTACTAAGATCATCTTGCACTTGCTCATGTTTTTATAACACATTTTTGGCCAGATTGCTGTAGCAATTCCGATTTATAGATTGAAGATGTCCGTCCGTCCATCCGTCTGTCAGTCCGTCAACATTTTGGTTAAAGTTTCAGGTTGAGGCAAAATCTCAGCACTGGAAACTTGAAACTTTGCCTGAAGATAACCAGTTACAAGTTCTACTGATTTCTATGGTTACTTTGACCTTGGTTTGTGAATTTTCAAGGTCAAATTGCCGACAATCCGGCCTTACCGTCTTCAGTGGTTTCTTGTTAACAATTTATAGCACTGAAGAAAATATTGTTATATCCTGAAAAAAAATTGACCTATGATACAGGGTTGAAACCATTGGTGAAAATCTCTATTTTAATGTTATTATTAGAATGCTTAGAAGAGAAATTTGATTGACATTTGTAAGTGAAAAGAATCATTGTAAAAATCTGGAAAATTAAAGTGAAATTTGATTTGTAAACATTGTGGATAAAAATAAAATTTGTATAAATTTTTCCTCAATGTTGCAGGGTGTTAAAAATGTTGAGGAAAAGGTTTTAAAATATAGTTACAAGAAAAAATTAATGACCGATTGTCTGAAACAGGATTGGCCAATTTCCTATTGTCTCTATTTTCTGCTCTTCCGCTTGCATTAAATTCCGCTTTAAGTGTCTTTTGCTTAAAGCAGCCCAAAGATTAACGCAGAATGATAAAATTAGTCTGTTACCATGGAAATTGGAATATATCCTTTCTTTTGGGAATTCAGACGTTTTGAATTTAATTTTCTCTTCTGGAAATTGACACTTTTCTCATTCTACATTCTAAAAATTGTAATTTCAAAATAACTTTCAATAAGTAAATTTTAGCTTTTCCCATGGTTTTATTATTTTCTGTTCTTTCCATTTCCCACATAAAAACACATTTGCAGCAGACAACTATTGAATACTTTGTGACAAAAGAAGAAATTGCTCATATTAAGCAATTTCTGCTTTTGTCACAATCTTTTTAACTTTTTTCAATCGTTATTAGTCGCTTGGCAGAAGCCAGCGACTTCTATTTTTAATAGCTTTTTGGAAATGACATGGGAGGAGTTATTATTAGAAAAAAACAAATTCAAATGTCTTGAACATATTACAATTGTGATTGTTTAAAAACACTTAGTTATGACACATCTAAGATTAAATAAATAATCTGATGTTTTAAGTATTTGCAGTTTCTTTATTTTGACTCGCATTTAAGTTTTTTTGTCTTATTTACGAAGACAAAAGAGTCCCTGCTAGACTTGCACGTTGAATTCCTGTTTTAGTAGCAATTTTAACTTACTGAATGTTATTTTCATGTTCAAAGAGATGTCTTGATCTATGTAGAATTCATTTAATAATGTTAATCCATGAATATCTAAAATAGGAACTGTTTCTAAGCTAAATATGTTGATTAAGTGACTACCGAATACCGACTGCGTAGATACTTCTGCTTTGCAGAGAGCCGTTCTTTACAATATGAAGAAAAGAACAAACTGAGATAAAACTGGTTTTAATATAAAAATGATTTTGAATGAACACTCTCTGCCTATAAAGAGAGTGTAAAAAACGACAATTATGTGTAGAAGAAACGAATCGGGTCTTTCGTACAAAATTATTTCGTCCTTGACAATTTTAAATTTGTCATTAGATTCCCTACAGACATTTTGCTTGCGATCTGCATATTGTTATGCATCATTAACATAAGGGCGCTCAATATTATATCATTATAAAACACACTCTCTGCCTATAAAGAGAGAGTAAAGAACGACAACTATGCGAAGAAGAAACAAATCGAGTCTTTCGTACAGAATTATTTCGTCTTTGACCATTTTAAATGTGTTATTAGATTCCCTACACGCATTTTGCTTGCGATCTGCATATTGTTATGCATCATTGACACAAGGGCACTCATCATTATATCATTTTAAAACATGAGTAGATTAATGATTGGCAAGATTACTCATTTCCTGTTTATGATCAATTAGTTGGCTGTGTATATGGTCAACCTACCTTAGAATGGCGATTGATCATAAACAATAAAAGTCTTTAATTATATTTCAATGAAGGACATTCACTTCGTTGACAAACAAAATGCAAGTTAGGATACTTTTTCACTTGACCCCACACCTGATGTTCCTTTAGTTGATAACTGTTTTTTTTCAACTACTATAATGTAAGACGGCAGACAGCTTTTTGAAAACAAAGTGACAAAAGAAGAAATTGTAAAAAACATGCAATTTCTCCTTTTGCCACAATGTTTTCCACTTTTTGTCATATGTTATATATCTATTCAATTATAGAGATTTTCTATTTTTTGACAAAATACGTTCAAAGACGTCTGCTGCAGAATTGTCGTACGAGGGAAAGGGTTATACCTCAACTGTTTCAACTCTTTTCAATAACTCTATGTTCATTTGTAGAGATTTGCCATATTTGTTATTATACCCCCTTCGAAGAAGAGGGGGTATATAGCCTATTAGGTGTCTGTCTGTCTGTCTGTCTGTCTGTCGGTCGGAAGCCATATTTTGTCCAGCCTATTTCTTACTAACCACTAGGTGGAATTCAATAAAATTTTACATGAAGCTTCTATACCAAGAGGAGATGTGCATATCCTAAAGGGGTTACAATTTCATGTTATTTTACAGAGTTATGGCCCTTTTACTTATTAAGTTATGGTGTAGGTCAAGGGGCTGTTTAGGGGGTATTTATCATCTTCAGTGATAGTTCTAGTTTATATCATTTGTGGCAAAAGTAGACTGTGCTCATAATGAGCAGTGTTTCCAAAACTGTTTCAATTTTTTTTCAATTTTTCTACTTTCATTTGAAGACATTTTCCATATTTTCGGGGGGAGATGTTTTTAAAGTTGTTTGCTGCAGATTTGTTGTATGTGGGAAAGGGATATAGGAAGTACGGTACTGACACATAAATATGGGATTCACTCGAGACATTGGAAGTTCTGCCTTATTTATAGCAACACAAGTTTTGTTCCTTGTCGGCAGCAATATTAAATTGAGAACCAATCATGATACCCTATCTGAGAAAAGTACTCTGTCTCATTAAATTAACAACATCCTTAATCCTTTCCCACATACAACAAATCTGCAGCAGACAACTTTGAAAACCTCTATGCAGAAATATGGATGAACCTTTAATCCTTGAATACAGTTGAAAACATTGTGACAAAAGGAGAAATTGCTCGTTTTGAGCAATTTCTTCTTTTGTCACAAAGTTTTCCAAAGTCATCTGCTGCAGAGGTGTCAGGAAAGCGTCTGTATGTGGGAAAGGATTAAACATCCTGAAGACATTTTTGAGAGAAAGAGATTTTGAAATACCTCTTCATCAAAATAGTGTTAATGGTTTACCTGATTTATTACTTTAACCCTTTCCCTCATAAAGACGCTTTCTGACTCCTCTACAGCAGACGTCTTTTTGAAAACATAGTGACAAAAGAAGAAATTGCACAAAACGTGCAATTTCTCCTTTTGCCACAATGTTTTCATTTGTGGCAAAGGGAGAAATTGCTCGTTTTGAGCATCTATATGAGAGAAAGGTTAAACTTTTTCCCATGGACAACAAATCTATGGCCGATGACTCTCATAATCTCTAAGATAAATTATGGAACATCATTATAATGAAAGGTTTACCGTAAATATTGAATACAGTTGAAAACGATGTGGCAGCAGCAGAAATAAGTCATCATGAGAAATTTCTCTTTTTGCAACACTGTTTTCAAAATTTGCCTGCTGCAGATGTGTCAAAATGAGGCAAAATGAGGCAACGGGTTCAGAGTCATCTAATTTAATAAAAACATCCTAGAAAAATTCATTGTAACATTTATAACTTTGTCAAAACACATTCAGTGAAAAGGTAAATTTTCTTGATTTGAGCAATATTTCATTTTTTCCACAAAGTGCTTTCAATAATTATCCCTTTCCCCCATACGACAATTCTGCAGCAGACGACTTTGAACATATTTTGTTAAAAAATAGAAAATCTCTATAACTGAATGGATAACCTATTACTAAGAGTGGAAAACATTGTGGCAAAAGGAGAAATTGCTCGTCTTGAGCAATTTCTTCTTTTGTAACTATGTTCTCTAAAAGCCGTCTGCTGCAGAGGCATCAGAAAGCATCTATATGAGGGAAAGGGTTAAGTAAAGAGCAATTTCTACTCTTGCTATTATGTAATCTTTCTTCAGCAGATGACTTTGAAAACATTAAGTAAGAAATATGAAAATTCTCTATAAATGAAAGAACTTTTATTGAATATAGGTGAAAACATTGCAGCATAAGTAGAAATTGCTCATTACATGTATGAACAATTTCTTCTTTTGCTGCAGTGTTTTCACAAGAAGTCGACTGAAAACTGAAAGGGTGTCAGAAAGCATCTACAGTAAGTAAGTAAGTAAGTAAATATTTTATTAAAGTGACATGTGTATAACATATAATAAAAGATTTAACAAAGTTCGTTGAAAAAAAAAACACCCGGCCCCATGGGCCTATATGTCACTATATATGAAGGTAATGTCTGTGTACATATATTCTTATCAATGTGTGGTACAAGCAGTCTATATACATATATACATATCTATAATTATTTCCACGGTTTCGTGCAAGCATGGCGAACCTGCATCTTGTACAAGATGCAGTTATTGCATCCTCGAACAGAGCCATCTATAATTCTGATGATTTCGTCTTATTTTGAGGATTTTATTTGAACGGTAATCCGTAACTGTACCGACATAAGTCTAGATACAATTACTGGTCATCAGTGCTACAGGCGCTCAATTATTTTATGTATTTACAAAAGCAAGTCGGCGTAATTGGTATAACCTAATCTTATGAGTAAAGTCTACATGTGAGAAAGCCCTTTCCCTCATATAGATGCTTTCTGATGCCTCTGCAGCAGAAGGCTTTTTGAAAACATTGTGACAAAAGAAGAAATTGCTCAAAACAAGCAATTTCTCCTTTAGCCACAATGTTTTCCACTTTTAGTCATAGGTTATTCATTCCATTATTGAGATTTTCTATTTTTTGACAAAATTTGTTCAAAGTCGTCTGCTGCAGATTTGTTGTTTGAGGGAGAGTTAAGGGTGAACACAAAGGAGATTTATGTATGGCATGGTGTGTAACAAATTCTCGCAATTCTACTTTCAGACTGCAGTCACGGGTAAAAGCAGCAAGTGATGTGGAATACCCTGCCTATGGGGTGACCGGTCCAACAAAGGAGCGGCTGCCCTCCCCCGGGGACAGGAAACTCGCCCAAAGCGCCCAGATGTATCACTACCAACATCAGAAACAACAGATGATTGCCATGGAAAAGTATGTACATTACCGAGTCTGATAAGCAGAAATTATTTTAGTTTTTATCCTTAACATGATTGATAAGGGTTTTAACACCTTTTCCAACTATTTTTGAGTCACATCGCGGCAGCTAGTTCACCTACCCTTGTGTTTCCTGGCTTTCTCACATCAGCACATAACAGTCTTTTAAAGGAAATGGCTGCTGTAGATCTTTAGCCCATTGGAGGAAGATGAATGACAATTGGCACATTGACTTCTGTCAAACGTCATGAAGAATGTTGGCCAAGCTTGGGTTCAAACTGACAACCACTTGATTGACAGCTGGCATTGTTACCGACTGAACTATTTACTTAGCTCTATTCAATATTTATATTATCATTTACAATAGATTTTGACTATTTTTACAGAGCTACTGGTGATTGTAGGTGTGTGATATATATCAGTAAAATACTATTTTTACAGAGCTAATGGATGATTGTAGGTGTGTGATATATATCAGTAAATTACTATTATTACAAAGCTATTGGTGATTGTAGGTGTGAGATATATATCAGTAAATTACTATTTTTACAGAGCTAATGGTGAATGTAGGTGTGTGATATATAGAGGATATTACATGAGTGGTCATTCAATACGGAATTTATTAGACGAGTTTTCTGAAATTGATAAGAACGAGCCTTGGCGAGTTTTTATTACTTTTAGAAAACGAGTTTAATAAATTTTGTATTGAATGACCACTAATGTAATGTTCTTTTTATATCATAAATACTAATTTAATAATTTACAGCGATATATCCATATAAACGTCGCTATAAAGCGTGCGTATTTACAACGCTAAACGTTACGTTATGACGTCACGTTAATTGTTATTACACTAGTTATATATCAAAAATATATAATGACTTTATTTCATGCTGGCGACGTCATTTATGATATAAATATCAGTAAATCACAATTTTTACAGAGCTAATGGCGATTGTAGGTGTGTGATATATATCAGTAAATTACTATTTTTACAGAGCTAATGGCGAAATGAAACAAGACGCTTCCGAGGACGAATCCGAAGAGGAAAACGAAGAAGGGGATTACACTGTTTATGAATGTCCGGGTCTCGCACCGGTAAGTCACTGTCCATCAATCCAAACCTTTCCCACCTGCAGATGTATTTTGACGACTTTTGAAGATATTGTGGCAAAAGGGGAAATTGCTCATGATGAGCAACTTTTCCTTTGGCCACAATGTTTTCAACTTTATTTAACAATTTAGCTATTTTTTAATGGAGATTTTCAGGTTTTGGTAACTATGTTTTCAAAGTCGTCTGTCGCAGATTTGTTGTATGTGGGAAAGGGCTAACAGGATCATTTTCAATTGATTTATTGGATCTTTACGCCCTTTTCAACATTATTTCAGTTATATTGCTTCGACAGAACACTTATTTATGATCCCTGGGTAAACAAACCAGAACGAAAATTTGCTTTAGCACACCACCATGATGGCCTCGAAAGATAAGATTTTTACGTATAGAGGCTGCACAGATGAGGCTGCACAGATTGATATCGGAAGACTTACCTGTGAACCTCTGCAAAAATGAAACAAATTGACACAAAACATACGAAACATGTTGACGCCTTTTAACACATCTACAGCAGACGACTTTTAAAAAAAACATTGCGTGCAATTTCACCATTTGCCACAATGTTTTCAAATCTATTCTGTAAATGCACTTTCACCAAGTCTGATTTTTAGCTCTACTGGCCAATGGCCAGAAGAGCTTATGCCGTGGCGTGGTGTCCGTTGTCCGTGCATCGATAAACAATTGCTTGTGAACGTGATACAGTCTTCAGTTTTGATTGTATCTCAATCAAACTTATACAGTAGTTAGATATCCACGAGACCTCGGTACCTTTCGCAAACCAGCCAGATGTGCCCTTGCATGACTGGATTATGGCCCTTGAAATTGTCAAAATTGCTATAATAGAGCTTGTGAACACAATAGAGCCTGCATTTAATATACGATCTTCACCAAACTTAGATAGTAGTTAAATATTGATGAGAGCTCAGTTCCTTTTGCAAACCAGCCAGATCCGCCCATGCAAGACTGAATTATGGCCCTTGAAATTGTCAAAATTGCTATAATAGAGCTTGTGAACACAATAGAGCCTCCATTTACTATCCGATCTTCACCAAACTTAGGTAGTAGTTAAATATTGATGAGAGCTCGGTGTCAAAATTGCTATAATAGAGCTTGTGAACACAATAGAGGCTCCATTTACTCTCTGATCTTCACCAAACTTAGATAGTAGTTAAATATTGATAAGAGCTTGGTTCCTTTTGAAAACCAGCCAGATGTGCTCTTGCATGACTGGATTATTGCCCTTGAAATTGTTAAAATTGCTATTATTCAGCTTGTAAACACAAAAGAGCCTCAATTTACTATCCGATCTTCACCAAGGAATACAGGAATAGTTGAAAACCTTGTCTGGAAAGGATTTTCTTTTAACAAATTAGCAATTGAAGTTTTCCACAATAAACATTTTCTTCTTCAAATGTTTTTAACCCTTTCCCTCTTATAGATGCTTTCTGATGCCTTTGTAGCAGACGACTTTTTAAAACATTGTGACGAAAGGAGAAATTGCTCAAAACAAGCAATTTCTCCTTTTGTCACAATATTTCCAACTTTTTTCAGTAATTATGCTTTCATTTATAGACATTTGCTGTATGTTGGAAAACAGTTAGAGTATTTTATCCCCCTTGATCTATTGATATACTTTACTCTCCTTTCAGACTGGTGAAATGGAAGTACGAAATCCACTATTTACCGAAGAATCTCAGACACCTGTAAACGGTCAGCCCCCAACAGTTAATGGGCTAGGAAACAATGATACTGCAGAATAGTTCATGGTTTATTATCGGGAATATTATCAATTCAACCCTTTCCAACATATTATAAATCTGCAGCAGACTTTGAAGACAACTTTGTAAAATGTAAAAAACCCTCTGTAAGTGAAAGTGAAATCATTTAATACAGATGAAAACATTGTGATAAAAAAAGGGAAATTACTCATTATGAGGAATACCTTCTTTTGTCTCAATGATTTCAAAACTGGGCGTCAAAATGGGTCTGCAAGTGGGAAAGAAGTTTTAACCCTTTCCTTCATAAAGACCCTTTCTGACGCCTCTGCAGCAGACGGATTTCTGAAAACATGTCGACAAAAGAAGAACTTGTTCAAAATAAGCAAAATAAGCAATTTCTCCTTTTGAAAACATCTTTTCAACTTAATTCAATTATTCTATTTTCATCTAAAGGGAGTTTCCGATTTTTTGTCTAGATGTTTTCAAAGTCGTCTGCTGCAGATTTGTTGTATGTGGGAAAGGTTTTTTTTTTTTGTTTCCGAAGTAAATATTTAGATATGTTTACCTGATATGAAATGGTTAGTGTCCTATCCTATGAAACCATATCGATGGCTTGGCGTGAAACGGTTGTAACTAAAAACCTATTTTAAAAACCCTGGTTTAGGGGCAATTTTGACACCTTTGTAAACAATGCAAATTTAGGTGCTATTGCTCAGAACAAGCAATGGCACCTAAATTTCCATTGTTTACCAAGTAAAATGATTTAACACTTATAAAGACTTTATGGCGAGGTGAGTAACCTTAGTAAAAAAATACCAATTTAAGTTACAACCGTTTCAGGCCAAGTCCTCGATATATAGAGTAAAAGATATTGTGTGAAAAAGAGAAATTGCTGCTTGTTTTGGGCAATTTTTCCTTTTCAAAATTATTTCAACAATTACAATTCAACAATAATACAAAAGCAGACGACAATATCATATCAGGTTAAACAGTTTAGATTGGCAAGAAGTTCTTTTAATCCACATTAGTCCAAAGTATTCTGTCAGGAAGAGAAACAAGAGAAATCCAAAATCATAAATTTCATTCATTTTTGATTCAATTTATCTTTTACCTAAATTTGTGTAGTGCTGCAGGATGCTTTTTCTTTCTAGGGCAATCATTTAATCCATATTAATCCAAAGTATTTTGTCAGAAAGAGAAACAAGAGAAATCCAAAATCATAAATTTCATTAATATTTGATTCAATTTATCTTTTACCTAAAGTTGTGTAGTGCTGCAGGATACCTTTACTTTCTAGGGCAACCATTTAATTATGCATTTCGTGGCCTTGCTTTCTATAAGAAAAGAAAATTGACATTGACAACCAGATATTATTAATTTTCACAATGTGTATAAGTTACAACAGTTTCTCAATGGAACTCTTGGTGTACTGACTTGTGACTTAATCCTTTCCCTCAAACGACAAATCTGCAGCAGATGACATTGAACATATTTTGTTCAAAAATAGAAAATCCGTATTATTGAACAGAAATCTGTATAATTGAACGGATAACCTATGACTAAAAGTGGAAAATATTGTGGCAAAAGGAGAAATTGCTTGTTTTGAGCAATTTCTTCTTTTGTCACTATGTTTTCAAAAAGCCATCTGCTGCAGGGGCGTCAGAAAGCAACTATATGAGGGAAAGGGGTAAGCAAAATAAAAACAGCTCATTGTTCATCCGATGTTGATGCCATAAATACGTTTCGCTGTTAGTCACAAAATAAAACCAAAGATATTATCTTTGTACAATTAAAAGAGTTCCTTATCGTTCAAAAGTAGTAGAATAAATTAAGTTATAGATATCAACATTATTTTTATTGAAACTATAACATTACAAGGAAATCATCAAAATCAGTGACCAATGTAAGCCTCACGATTCTATGTACCTTTCCTAATTCTAGTTTCAGAACAAGCCTTTTGATTAGCTGCAGTTTAACGCTTTCCCTCATATAGACGCTTTCTGACGCCTCTGTAGCAGACGGCTTTTTGAAAACATAGTGATAAAAGAAGAAATTGCTCAAAACGAGCAATATTTCCTTTTGTAACAATGTTTTCCACTTTTAGTCATAGGTTATCCATTCAATTATTGAGATTTTTTTTGATTTTTTGACAAAATGTGTTCAAAGTCGTCTGCTGCAGAATTGTTGTATGAGGGAAAGGGTTAATAGCTCACCTCATGCAATTTACTTGTAGTCTTTTTCTTTGTAAAGATCTGAGAAAAAGTCTAAAACATCTGGATATTTTGAAGAGTATTTTAACTGTTGAATTGAATCATTGTGGGAAAAGGGAGAAATTGCTTATTTCAGTTAGTTTTCAAAATCTGTCTGCATTAAGAATAGTTTGTCATTGGGCTATAAGAATAGGGCAATAAGAGGCTGGGTCGTCATATCCAGAATAAGAATGATACATTGTATTGTTATCGTGTTTGCATTTATAGTTTTATTAGATGGAGGCGGGTTTATGTTTGGGACCAAGTAGTAAGATTGTGTGTGTTGAAACTTCATTGATACATGTATATGTTTTTTATCGGGCAAAAAAAATACACATTTGTTGTCATATTCCATTATTATTTAACAGATTAAATACTGCTTTTTTTGTATCAGATATGAATGATAAATCTAAAAAAATAAGGGTGATATTCAAAGACGCAAAGAAAACATTTTTGGGAAAGGAGATAATGCTCATTGTGAGGCGTTTTTCCTTTTTGCCTTATTGTTTTTCATAGAGGTCCACTGCATATACATACCAGAGTGGCCTTTATCAGGATAAATATAGAGTATATTTCTTTGAAAATTAAGGACATTAATTGAAACCATGAACTAGTTTTTACACTGATGCTTGTAAATGTTTACCGGTAAGTGGAAATATATTTTGAAGAAGTGAAAGTATTGTTACAAATTATTTGAAGAATTGTTGCAATAAATAGTTGATGGGGATTTCATGCTGGTTATAATCTCTGGTTTTAACCCCCCCTTTCCCACATACAGCAAATCTGCAGCAGACGGCTTTGAAAATGTCTACTTAACCCATTACTTCACAAGACTTTTCATAGGTCGTCTGCTTTACAATCATCAGACGAACAATTTCAACAATCTAGAAAACTGAAAGATTTATATTGATAAAGAGTTGAAAATATTGCATTAAAAGGTGAAATTGCTCGTTTTAAGCAATTTCACCTTTTATTGCAATGTTTTCAAAAGTCTGCAACAGCAGGCGTCAAATGTCGTCTGTGTGAAGTAATGGGTTAAAAATATGGAAAATCTCTATAATAATAATTGTAGGTATAATTACTGAAAAATGTTGAAAACATTGTGCCAAAACGAGAACTTGCTTGTTTTGAGCAATTTCTCCTTTTGTCACGATGTTTTCGAAAGTCGTCTGCTGCAGATGCATCAAAATGCGTCTATAGGTGGGAAAGGGTTAATCAAAAGAGTTGTTATTGTTAATGGTTTGCAGTATTTATTCCGTTTTATATCGTTATATTTTATCATCTCTGTTATTCGTTCTTATTGTTTATATTGTCAAGATCTAAAATACTGTTGTTGTTTTTTTTGTTTTCATGCTAGAGACCAAACTTTATCCGATTTTTGAAAACATTCCGTTACCAAATCACTGTGTTTAGTCCTTTCCCCCGTACAAAAATCTACAGCAGAATAAGGGCTTGGAGTGAAACAGTTGTATCTTAAATTGGTATTTTTTTACCAAGGTTAATCACATCACCATAAAGTCTTTATAAGCGTTAAATCACTTTTCTTGGTAAACAATGTAAATTTAGGTCTGAGCAATGGCACCTAAATTTGCATTGTTTACAAAAGGGTCAAAATTGCCCCTAAACCAGGGTTTTCAAAATAGGTTTTAAGTTACAACCGTTTCACGCCAAGCCCTCGAGATGACTTTTTAAACATATAAACAAAAACATAGAATATTTCTATTAATGAAAATTAAATTATTGAATAGAGTTGGAAAATAGTTGAAATGGGGAAATTGCTCATAAAGAACAACTTCTCCTTTTCCCAAAAGGGTTTCAAATTGTCTTTTGCTGTTGATGCGTCAACACCTAGAACTGCTGAATCAATGTAACTGATTTTTCTGACTTTAACCCTTTTCCACATACAACAAATCTGCAGCAGACGAATTTGAAAATATGGTGACAAAAACCTGACAAATCTCCATAAAAGATAGCTTAATTGTTAAATAAAGTTGAAAACATTTTTGCCAAAGGAGAAATTGCTCATCATGAGCAATTTCACCTTTGGCCACAATGTTTTCAAAATTTGCCTGCTGCAGATGCGTCCGAATTTAAAGGGTTAAACCTTGCCCACTACAGATGCAAGAGCAATTTATCCCTTTTCCACAATATTTTGAACTCCTTTCAATAATATTTCATAGGGTTGCCCAAATGTTTTCAAAGACATGTGCAGCAGATTTTTATATATATATGGGAACACATTAAATCTCTCATAGCAGGATTGTTTGACCAAATTGTATTCATTAACCTCCTGACCATGGTAGGGTGTAAGATCCGATTGCATAACTGTGCAGACTGTTTATTAATCTGTTCTTCACATTATAATGTTAATGAAATGATAGTGGAATTAAAAGCGGATACAGTCAAATTAACCCTTTCCCACATGTAACCAATCTGCAGCAGATTACTTTAAAAACATTGAGGCAAAAGTACGGAAAATCTTTAAAATGAAATTGTAACAAAATTTCTCATTTTACCACAATGTTTTTAAAATTCGTCTGCTGCAGATGCGTCTGGGAGAGGGTTAACCTATTTTACATGTTACTAATATAGCTTTATTCTCTTTATCTATTTAATGTCAAGAACAAAAAAAAATGTTTATACTAAAATAGTGATTATATCTTCTAACATAATGAAATAATAACTGTTAACATTAATATGTATTGGTTGTGTTATTTTAAGGAATCTCTTAAGTCTTAAAAATGCATATTAATGGATTAAAAATTTAAGATTTTTCCTATCACTTTGTAATATCCACATATTTGGAATTGTTTTTAATCTTTTGATTTCAGGTTGATTTCATTGTCACCTTTTTCTCAAATACAGATAAATTTCGACACATCTGCAGCAGACCACTTATGAGACATTGCGTCAAAGGAGAATTCTTTATGATAAGCAAGTTCTCCTTTTAACTCGAAGCTTTCAACTCTTACTTGTTACTTGATAATTATAGAATAAGTTAGGAGATATTCCAGTTTTGTGGCTAGATATTTTCAAAGTCGTCTGCTGTAGATGTGTGTATTTGGGAGAGGGTTAACCCTTTCCCTCATACGACAATTCTGCAGAAGACGACTTTGAACATATTTTGTCAAAACATAGAAAATCTCCATAATTGAATGGATAACCTATGACGAAAAGTGGAAAACATTGTGGCAAAAGGAGAAATTGCACGTTTTGTGCAATTTCTTCTTTTGACACTTATGTTTTCAAAAAGCTGTCTGCTGCAGAGGCGTCAGAAAGCGTCTATATGAGGGAAAGGGTTAAATCTGCTGCTTGGCTATGCTCATGAAATAGTCAGATTATTTCAAAATATCATTATGTGACTTTTAGAATGGAATTTTGAAATACCAATTGCATTTACATATGGTTTATTGAATGAAAAGTGCTGCATGGCTATGCTCATGAAATAGTCTATTTATTTCAAAATATCTTTATGTGACTTTTAGAATGGAATTTTGAAATACCACTTGCATTTACATATTGTTTATTGAATGAAAAGTGTTCAACTTTTCAACTGGTTCAGATCTGAGAGGCAAGGTATTGACAATATTGTATTAACCCTTTCCCACTTGTAGACACATTCTGATGCATCTGCAGCAGTCAACTTTCAAAAACATTGTGGCAAAAATATAGAAAATACCTATAAATAAGAGAATATTTACTGAAAAAAGTTGAAAACATTGCGGCAAATGGAGAAATTGCTTGTTTTGAGCATTTACTTCTTTTTCTCACAATGTTTTCAAAAGTCTTCTGCTACAGAGGCGTCATAAAGTGTCTATGTGGGAAAAGGGTTAATTCTTGAAAGTCGCATCCTGGTCAAAAAGTTGCAATATATGACAAAAAAATAAAATTAAAGTCCAGTTTGAATAGATGGATTTAGTATTGAGTGAAACATTGTTTTAAGTTTTATGCTTCCTCGAAATGAAATTCTTTTGTTAGTTGATCAAACACATATTAACCCTTTTCCACATACAAGAAAACTGCAGCAGACTACTTTGAACACATTTAGTCACAATATAAAAGATATCTCTATAGAGGAAATAAAAAATATTGAATTAAGTTGATAACATTGTGGCAAAAGAAGATCATCAATATGAGCAATTTCTTCTTTAGCCACAATGTTTAAAAGGTTGACTGCTTCAGAGAATCATAAAGCCACTGTATTTTGAAAAGGGTTAATTTGATAATACGATACTCTTGATTTGAAGGGATTCAAATAGGGTCTTACCTGCTGGTTATAGAGATATGTATGTATGTCTGGGTTTGTGTATAACCATCTGTCAATGTGTTCTTATGTGAACTTATCCGCAAAAATTGGTCTTTGTTTGTCAATGAAATTCATGATAAAATGCTGTGATTATTCTATAATATGACCCCTTACCAAGTGGTTTCTGCCACATTGATGATGTGTACTTCGTATAGAAAAGAAAAAGAGCATTTTGATAAGTGGACACATTTAACACATTATAGGAAAACAAATTAATACTGATTGGTCATCATGAGCAATAACGTCTTATTCTACAATGTTTTCGAAGATTGTCCTCTGCAGATAGCATCTTATTCCATAGTTATAAGGTAAAAGGTAAATATGGAAAACAAAAATAGAAGAATCAAAGTATTTTCATGAAATAAATAAATGTACCTCATAAACAGGGAGGTTATCGGGCATGTTTTACACAAACCCCGCCGCACGTGATATATTACACATTATATACAGTTGCATTTCATACATTACTAGTGATTCCGTGCAATAGTCAAATCTCATCTATTTTCTTATTTATTCCATGTAAGAGTGCTGAGTAGACTGCTACCATATCAACTAAAACCTGGCTTTTTGCTTTGAATTAGTTGATGGGCAACCAGTCTAGAGTGTAGGGGTGGTCGTATTAAACTATACTTTCATGGAATCCACTGAAAAAAGGGAAAAAAATACATTTATGGTCAAGGTGTGCGTGTTTATTTTGATGGAAATGCACTCCTGGCTTGTCCAGCATGTCTTTAATACCGGTATCACCATTTAAGTGAAATAAATTGCTTTCCTTTCAGCAGTAAGTCAACGTAATTGTCTGATTTTAGCAAATAGACCTTTTTGAAAGAACAGTGGCTTCCATGAAAGTCCATGATTTATGTTGTGACTGTATTGTTAGTTGGTCACAATAGTTTTAGAGAAAATTAGTTTTGTTTCATACTTAATCTTTACCAGTCCTGTTTGTAAAAGTATACCCACGTTTACAAAGACCCGAATAAAAGGCTAAAACCGTAAACTCTTTCCCTCATACGACAATTGCAGCAGACGACTTTGGACATATTTTGTCAAAAAATGAAAAATCTCTATAACTGAATGAATAACCTATGACTAAAAGTGGAAAACATTGTGGCAAAAGGAGAAATTGTTGTATGAGGGAAAGGGTTATTAATAGGATAATAATGGTGTTCGATGACAGACCTATATATTTCTGTACATCTATCATGCAAAAAGCTCTTTACCTTAACCCTTTCCTACTAACAGACACTTTCTGACGCCTCTGTAGCAGACAACTTTTGAAAAACATTGTGGAAAAAGAATAAATTGCTCATAATGAGCAATTTCCCCTTTTGCCACAATGTTTTCAACTTTTAATCAATAAAATATTATGTTCTTTCATTTTTAAAGAGTATCCATATTTTTGTCTAAATGTCTGCAAAGTTATCTGCTGGCAGATTTGTTGTATCTGGGTAAGGGTTAACAATGAAGGCAACTGTCTTACATATAGTTCGGTAGATAATTTGTCTTTGGAGATTTCTTTTTGTTGTAGATTATGGGGTCAGAATGGAAATATAACCACATTCCTGTGCATGGATTATATATATTTCATTCATGCACATCACATGGTAAGATCAGTAACCTTGTATTGGTTTGTATGTATGTATGCTCAGAAATTAGAAAAATGGAAAAGAATGTCAAATTAGAATGTCAATTATTGGTTTAAAGTTTTCCCTTTGCTCAACAGAAAGCACTTACATTGTGTTGTTTGAAATGACTTGTTTGGTCTTTATTTTTCACAATGTTTTCTTTCAACTGAAGCTGTGAGAGAAAGGGACAGAACGTTAATCGGAAGAAGGTATACTGAATGTAAGGAACTTTTAAATCTGAAATAAAACTAATTGTAGTAAACGTCTGTTGTTGACTTCCAATGTTTTACATTTACCAAATACCTATCAGCCAGGCCAATATGTACCGGTATTTATTTAACTCCTTCCCACATACAACAACTCCATTTGAGCTTATGTCATGGCGAATTGTACATAAACTTTTAGTTAGTAAACTCTGTAACGACTGGGCCATCTAGGATGAAACTTTAAAGAAAACATCCCCTCAATGTTCTCTCTTAATTTCCTTCATTTTTAGCTCTACTGGCAAAAGGCCAGAAGAGCTTATGCGATGGCGTTGTGTCCGTCGTCGGTGCATGTTTATGTAAACAATTGCTTGTGAACGTGATAAAGTCTTCAGTTTTGATTGTTTCTCAATCAAACTTATATACAGTAGTTAGATATCCATGAGAGCTCTGTTCCTTTCGCAAACGAGCCAGATCCGCCCATGCAAGACTGGATTATGGCCCATTAAATTGTCAAAATTGCCATAATAGAGCTTGTGAATACAATAGAGGCCCCATTTACTATCTGATCTTCATCAAACTTAGCTAATAGTTAAATATTGATGAGAGCTTGGTTTCTTTCGAAAACCAGCCAGATGTGCCCTTGCATGACTGGATTATGGCCCCTGAAATTGTCAAAATTGCTATAATACAGCTTGTGAACACAATAGAGCCTCCATTTCCTATCTGACCTTCACCAAACTAAGATAGTAGTTAAATATTGATGAGAGCTTGGTTCCTTTCGAAAACCAGCCAGATCCGCACATGCATGACTGGATTATGGCCCTTGAAATTGTCAAAATGGCTATAATACAGTTTGTGAACACAATAGAGCCTCCATTTACTATCCAATCTTCACCAAACCTAGATGGTAGTTAAATATTGAGGACAGCCCAAAATTGTTGTATGAGGGAAAGGGTTATCAGAACTTACACAATCTACAGGCACATCTGCTGCAGGCAACTTTTGCCAAAATGAGTTCAAATCAATTCAATAAACAACGGACGCTTCCTGACGCCTCTGCAGCAAACCACGTTTGAAAACAGTGGCAAAAGATTAAATTGCTTATGATAAGCAATTTCTCCTTATGTCACAAACTGTTCAACCCTATTCGATAATAATGCTTTTATTTAATGAGATATTCAAAAAAAAAAAATTGCCGTTTTCAATTTCGCATGTTCAGCCCCGGTAGCTCAGTCAGTAGCGTCGCAGGTTGTCAATCCAGGGGTTGTGAGTTCCAACCTAAGCTCATCCAACATTTTTTTAGACGTTTGACAAAAGTCAATGACAGGCATCATTCATCAATGGGCTAACAGTCTATGTGGAAAAGCAGCCAGTTGCTTCGAAAGATATGTTGTGTTGAGTACTGGTATGAGAGCCAGCAAACGCATGAGTAGGTGAACTGGCCTCCGTGATATGACTGGAAAATTGTTGAAAGTGCTGTTATTCAACAGCCCATATACCTGGCAGTATTTTGACAATGGCATTTCTTCTCCCTTTCCAGAGACATATAAACACATATATGTTTATATGTCTCTGCCTTTTCCAAGTACCTAATTCTTTTTTTTCTTCCCATTTGAAAAGCCTGAAAAATGGTTGGACAGTGAAAAACACAATAATGATATGATATGAAGTAGAAAACCTGGGAATGTCATATGTTGCTGATGTCAAGTCACCTTTAACTCTTTTCCCATATACAACAAATCTGCAGCAGACGACTGAAAACCGAGACAAAAATATTGAATACCTATAAAAAATAATGTTTAATTGTTTAAATAGAGTTGAAAACATTGTGGCGAAAGGAGAAATTGCTCATTTTCCACAGTGTTTTCAAAAGTTGTCTGCTGACGAGATGTCAAAAAGTGTGTAAGTGGGGAACTTCCGAAGGGTTAATAGGGAAAGATGCTGGATACCAAAAAAACAGGTTTAATGTTCAATGTTTTGTCCAATGCATACTTTGTAGTCGTGCATGAAAATTAATTAGATTAATGTAGACAATTGTCAAATAATCATTATTACGAGGAATAGAAACTTGTGTGTGTGTGTGTGTGTAAAGTGTATTTATTACGAACGTGTAACTAACACAAAACCGAATTGTAAATCCCCGGATGTAATTAAGAAAAGAGACGCCGGCGACTTCCCTTAAAATCATTTTGTTTTCCACACAAAAACAAATAAGTTATTATTCTTGTACGTATGTTGATTGTTAATTCAGCATTTTTGTCCCTAAGCTAAAACAGTATGTGCAAATGACTTTCGAAGATCCCGATATTCTCGGCCATTATCAGGTCTAGGAAAGTGCTATCGTACACTGCTCTGATCGTCCCGTTTCGGCGATACATTTTATTTTTATGAACAGAAATGCAATTAAGAGATACGAAAATATAGGTAAATGGCGCGTAATGATATACATAATTATATTGTATTAAAAGATCATTTAAAATCTTAAAATTAAAAAAAAAATATAAAGAAATTATTCTGTAATTTGTAAATTATAAATAAAGCACTTTCTTAGACTTGATGATACATACAGAACGTTTGAGAAGAGAAGAAAAAAACCAGCTTTGTTTACAAGCACACTTAGGACTTCTTTGACTGTTTAAATTGCGTTTTCAAAGACAGTTACAATCTTTTCAGTTGTATCTGATTATGAATGATTTGATAAGAATAATTACAGCACACAAATGTTTATCAGTGTTGTAACAGTATATGTTATTTCTAGATTTTTTTTTATATAAATAGAACCTTGATAACTTTGTAAATTTCTTCACAATTCTATATTTAAATTTATGGTGCCTTGAATTTAGTTCATTTCCATAACTTGCCTTGCAATAACTAAACTTGATCTTTTACAGGAAGAAAACCGCCAAAGCTTGTTTCCAGACAGTGTTTTGAATTTAATTGACCTAAAAACTTATCTAATGAATTACAATTGCTGTTTGTGATATATTTAACATGTATGACAGGTGTTTTTTATGCCCCGGCATACGAAGTATGAGGGGCATATAGTTTTCCGGTCTGTTAGTCCGTCCGTCCGTTCGTCCGTCCCGCTCAGGTTAAAGTTTTTGGTCAAGTTAGATTTTAGTGAACCTGATGTCCTATCATTATGAAACTTCACACAAATGACAATCAACATATCATTGTTTAAAAAATTGTATCAATTTGAGGTTGGACCAACTGTTCATCCGTCTGTTCGTCTGTCTGTTCGTCCATTCCATTCTCAGGTTAAAGTTTTTGGTCAAGTTAGATTTTAGTGAAGCTGATGTCCGATCATGATGAAACTTCACACAAATGACTATTAACATATCATTCTTTAAAAAATTGTATCAATTTGAGGTTGGACCAACTGTTCGTCCGTCTGTTCGTCTGTCTGTTCGTCCATTCCATTCTCAGGTTAAAGTTTTTGGTCAAGTTAGATTTTAGTGAACCTGATGTCCTGTCATTATGAAACTTCACACAAATGACAATCAACATATCATTGTTTAAAAAATTGTATCAATTTGAGGTTTGACCAACTGTTCGTCCGTCCGTTCGTCTGTTCGTCTGTCTGTTCGTCCATTCCATTCTCAGGTTAAAGTTTTTGGTCAAGTTAGATTTTAGTGAACCTGATGTCCTATCATTATGAAACTTCACACAAATGACAATCAACATATCATTGTTTAAAAAATTGTATAAATTTGAGGTTGGACCAACTGTTCGTCCGTCCGTTTTAAAATATAGTTAACAACCGGGGCATCCGTGTTCCATGGACACATTTTCTTGTTTATCGTTTGATTGATCATGTCACATCAGTTATTTTGTTGATTGTGTGTCCTGTACTCGCAATATTGATCGGGGACTCATTATTTAGCTTTTTTCTTACAAGCATGCAGTAATTGAACAAAATTATAATATTGTACAAGAGGCTCATTGTTTTCTTTGAAGACTCCCTCAATTGTCAGTTTTGGAGTCCTAAGGACTCATCATTTGAAACATGTTATTGTTAAGATATCATATTGCAGTTAGTCTATTATTTTGTAATATGGAACAAAATTGTAGGAATTAAAAAATCATAATAGTTAATACCAGCCTTATAAGGATATTTTAAACACGTTGTTATTTGGATGTATAGAAATTTCATCTTTACAATTTATTAGCAGTTGAAGGTTTAAGCTTCCAGAATATGAATAAATAAATCTTTTGTACAAGTGTCTCATATACAAGATCTCTGAGGCTCAAAATTATATTTGCTGCAAATGTTGCATTTCTGGACAATTTCCTTCCCTTGTGTCATATTTCAATATTAAAGAAAGTAGAGATGCTTATCCCTCTTGTATTACCTCCCTGGTTTGTATAGACCTTTGCTGAGGTAAACCCTTTATCAAATACATGTTAACCCTTTCCCACATACGCAAGTTTTTTGCAGCAGGCGACTTTGAACATACTTTTTTCAAATAATGGAAAATCTCTATAATTGAATGGATAACCTATGACTAATAGTCGAAAACATTGTGACAAAAGGAGAAATTGCATGTTTTGTGCAATTTCTTCTTTTGTTACTATGTTTTCAAAAATTCGTCTGCTGCAGGGGCGTCTATATGAGGGAAAGGGTTAAACCAATCTTGATCAGACAATTTAGAAAATATCTAGGCATAGAAATATGGAACATTTCTATTAATGAAAGTATAATAACTGAATGAAGATGAAAACAATGTGACAACCTAAGAAAAGTGTCTATATGTGGGAATGGATTAATCTTCTTTGATGCCCTTGCAGCAGGAAAATTTCATTAACTGTTTGCAAAGGAGAAATTACTTCCATTCTGACAATGTGACTGATCTCTGTCTAATAAAGTAGGTTCTGAGTTTTGCATTGAAGCGCCATTCTTTTTCTCACAACCCAGAATAAAAAATACCATTACTTATCTGCTGGTAAAACAATGGTATATATACCGGTAACCCAGAAAACGTTTTAATTTTTTTCTACATATAGACGCCTTTTGAATTGTCTGCAACATTCAACTTAAAGAAACATTGTGGCTGAAGGAGAAATTGCTCATGGTGAGCAATTTCTTCTTTCACAACTTAGTTTTCAATTCTATTCAATAATGAGTCTAGATGGAATAAGTCTTCCAGAATAAGCCTTGAAAATTGTTGCTGGTTAATTTTGGATTATTTCATCAACATGTATTAAGAAAATCTGTGTTTACTTGCTGATCAATAAAATTATCAGAATTTCAATCCTCTCCTGTTTGTTAATGATATAAATCATATCTTTACTTTTTAATTTCATATTGTAGGACACTGCAGTTTACGGAACAATAGTGTCTTGATGAGCGACTGATATACCGGTCCGTGTGATACCGTCAAGATTACTTGCAAAACGAAGAAAAGACTGAAAAATTCAGTCTTATCTTCAGCAAAGGTATGAAATTGTATTGTATGTTTTTTGATGGCCAATGAAATGTTAAAAAAAGTGTCAAAACATAATTAATAGGCATCATACACAGATTTCTGTAACTAACAGGTACTGTCAAATTTGGTTTAGCAGTAACTGTTATATTTGAAAGATGTCTTTTTGTTGTTCTGTGATCATTTTGATCATGTGATAAGGGAACTGTGTGTCACATGATCAAATAGTTAGTGCCCGTTCTCTCATTGAATCTTCTGAAAATCATAGATGACATGAGAAGAAAAAATGGCGTTGCTTCAAACGATTTCAGATTCTTTTAACATCAAAATACTAGTTTATAGTCCTGTGAATTGCTTAGAGAAGCTTATAATAATTCCATTGACTTTTTGATATTGAAAGGGACATAAAACTCCTTTCAAACTCCTAACAATGCATTATGAGATAGATATGAAGTGCGAAGGACATAATATCTATGTCACAAAAAATAGGACAATTTTTCATTGGCTATCATTAATATGAATGATTTTCACAGCATACAGTGTAAAACCTGATACAAATTTATAATTTGTTAAGGGGTACATTAAATCTTGTACTCTTTAACAAATGTTATCATTCAGAGAGGTTTTTAAGCCTTTTCCCGCATTGTGACACTTTCTGACGCCTCTGCAGCAGACGAATATTAAAAATTTGCAGAAAAAGAAGAAATTGCTGGTAATGAGGCTTCAGCAATTTATCCTTTTTTGCCACAGTGCTTTCAACTCAATTCAATAATAATTAGCTTCATTAATAGATAAAGTCAATATAATCACTACATGTTTTCAAAGTTGTCTGCTGCATTTTGATTGTATGTGGGAAAGGGTTAAAGGCTTCAGGTAGCAGACATAAAGAGCAGCGAGAACATTCTTTCTGGAAAGAATAATTGTTAATCATTGTATTTTATTAGCTCAAAGTTCTTAGTATTAACCCTTTCCCACATATACAGCATTATCTGCAGCAGATGACTTTGAAAACATGGTGAAAAAATCCTGAAAAATCTCCATTAAAGATAGCTTAATTGTTAAATAAAGTTGAAAACATTGTGGCCAAAGGGGCAATTGCTCATTTCACCTCTGGTCACAATGTTTTCAAAAGTAGCCTGCTGCTATTGCATCAAAATGCTTCTGCAGATGGGAAAGGGTTAAATGCTGAATGCTATGTGTATTGGGGGTATGATGGCCAGACAGATGAGAAATCTGACGGGCATGTAATGCTGATTGAATACATTCAATATTACTGTCAACTGTATTTACAATAAACTAAGACAGCAAAAAAACAGTGGAAGCTGGATAGCCTTTTCTGTTTGAATATTCACACCGATTCTGGTCTGGTCGTTGTAACAATAACAATAATGTGACCCACTTTCTGCTTCCTCATTCTTAGTTTTAAGTCATAGTCTGTGACTTGTGCGGATACATACATGCATGTGAAACTGTCCATTTCAAACTATTCATCCTTTCCCACATACAACAAATCTGCAGCAAATTACTTTTGAAGACATTTAGTCAAAAATGTGGAAACTATTAATTTATAGAACACTATTGTATAAAGTTGTGAGCATTGTGGAAAAGGAAAAATTGCACTTTATGCCACAATGTTTTCAAAAACTGACTGCTACAGAGGCGTAAGAAAGCATCATCCGTAAGTGGGAAAGAGTTACATTGTTTGATTGATTGTTAGGTGTTTTAAGCCGCTTTCAACAATATTTCAGTTATATCACAGCATTTCCTGGGTAAGTTGCCAGTACTATTTGTCCATTTATCCTGACACCAGCCTCTCAGACGTAATGCTAACCCAGAAACCCTGAGCGCCAAGGAGGGCAGTCATTACTACTGAGGCGAACACTACACCACCGAGGCGGTAGGGAAAGTGTCAGACAATATTTTGAGCAATTTCACCTTTTATTGCAATGTTTTCAAAAGTTGTCTTCAACAGCAGGCGTCAAATGTCGTCTGTGTGAAGTAATGGGTTAAATGAATGTGAAATTGTCCATTTCTAACTTCAAAGTTACAACTTCAATCAGTTAACCCCACATAATAAAGCCATGTTGGACATTTCTTGAGTTTCTTGGTAACCCTTTCCTGGATGAAACGAGACGCCTGTGTCTAAGAAGAACTTTGAAAACATGGCAAGAAAAAGAGAAATTGACCGGTCACCTGTTTAGATCACCTGAGCTGATGCTGAATGCTCCTCCTTTAGTACCACTTTCATGATTTGTTCATACCATATTGATTGGCTGAAATAGATAGCTGCCATGCGGCATCAAAAAAGGTGTAAAATGAACTTAAGAATCAAATGACATCTCCCCCAAAACCAATGGACTGATATCAACCAAACTTCTCAGGAATTTGCCTGCGATGGTCTTCTTTCAAATTATTTAAAGATTTGATGCCTAATAAGTCCCCTCCCGGTCAGAGACCGGTTTGGTTGATTCTTTCTGTCAGTCCGTCGGTCCAACTTAACATTGTCCGGCCAGCATCTTTAACAACCATCATAGGATTCCAAGAACTTGGTATGAATGTTCACCTCGATGAGGCGGCATGTTCCTGAAATGTCAAGGTCACACTTGGAGGACAAAATGAGTACTGTTTGATAGGACTACCTTGTCCGGCCCGCATGTCAACCATGCATCATAGGATTTCGAAGTTACTTGTCACACATGTTCATGATGAGGCCGCGTAGTGCGCCAAAGACCCAGGCCTGTACCTCAAATGTCAAGGTCAAAATGAGTACTGTTTGAAAGGACTGTACATTGTCCGGCCCTCATCTCAACCATTCATCATAGAAATCCCAAGTCACTTGGCACACATGTTTATAATGAGGCAGCGTAGTGCGCCCAAGACCCAGGTCTGTACCTCAAATGTCAAGGTTACAGTTGGACGTCAAAGGTCAAAATGAGTTCTGTTTGATAGTACTTAGTTTATTATTACGACTACTTGTCGGGCCCGCATCTTAACCATCCATCATAGGATTTTCAAGAAACTTGGCACAAACGTTCACCATGATGAGGCGGCGTGTAGTACTCAAGACCCACGCCTGTATCTCAAATGTCAAGTTTGCACTTGGAGGTCAAAATGAGTACTGTTTGATAGGACTACCTTGTTCGGCCCGCATCTCAACCATTCATCATAGAAATCCCAAGTCACTTTGCACACATGTTTATAATGAGGCAGCGTAGTGCGCCCAAGACCCAGGTCTGTACCTCAAATGTCAAGGTTACAGTTGGACGTCAAAGGTCAAAATGAGTTCTGTTTGATAGTACTTAGTTTATTATTACGACTACTTGTCGGGCCCGCATCTTAACCATCCATCATAGGATTTTCAAGAAACTTGGCACAAACGTTCACCATGATGAGGCGGCGTGTAGTACTCAAGACCCACGCCTGTATCTCAAATGTCAAGTTTGCACTTGGAGGTCAAAATGAGTACTGTTTGATAGGACTACCTTGTTCGGCCCGCATGTCAACCATGCATCATAGGATTCCAAAGCTACTTGGCACACATGTTCACCATGATGAGGTGGCGTGTCATGCGCAAGACCCAGGCCTGTATCTTAAAGGTCAAGGTCACACTTGGAGGTCAAAATGAGTACTGTTTGATAGGACTACCTTGTCTGGCTCACATCTCAACCATGCATCATAGGATTCCCATGTTGTGGGCACACATGTTCACCATGATGAAACTCAAAGGTCAAGGTCACACTTGGAGACTTAAAGGTCAAGGGTCGAAATGAGAAACCATGCATCATAGAATTCCTAAGTTGCTGGGCACACATGTTCAACATGATGAATTGGTGCACAAGACACATCCCCTTACCTCAAAGCTCAAGGTCACACTTAGAGGTCACATCTCAACCATGCATCATATGATTCCAAAGTTACTGAGAACACCTGTTCCAGAGGACTAGATAAGGAGGAGTGAACTGGTCTTTTCCCATCCGTATCTCTCTTATTACTTCACTAAACTCTATATTGTAGGTACTCAAAAGAATTGTCGCCTAAAAACAAAATAAATGTGCTAGCACAGTTAACCCATTCCCACCTGCAGACGCATTTTGAAAACATGAGCAATTTCTCCTTTGGCCGCAATGTTTTCAACTTTATTTAACAATTAATCTATCTTTTATGGAGATTTGTTGGGAAAGGGTTAAATCCAAATGCAGGAAACCAATATTCAGGTCTAATCAGTGATTGCCGACTTAGATTGACCTGCTCATTCTCACAGGGCCGGGTCTATAAAGGACCCATAAAACGAAAACTGCACAGGGAACTCTCTGTGATTAAAGTAGGCTTTATCAGACCGCTAGAACATAGCCCTTTCCCATTTGCAGATGCATTCTGAAGCAGTTGCAGCAGACAGCTTTTGAAAACATTGTGACAAAAGGAGAAATTGCTCAAAACAAGCAATTTCTCCTTTGGCCACAATGTTTTCAACTCTATTTTATAATTGAACTCTCATTTATAGAGATAGTTCACATTTTTGCCAATATGTTTTCGAAGGTATAATAACCTAAACAAAGTTGAAAACTTTGGCAAAAGGGGAAATTGAGCAATTTCTCTTTTTGTCACAATGTTTTCAAAAGTTGTCTGCCGTATATGGGTCAACATGCGTTTACAGGTGTGATATGGTTAACCCTTTCCCTCATATAGACGCTTTCTGACGCCTGCAATTTCTCCTTTCGCCACAATGTTTTTCACTTTTAGTCATAGGTTATCCATTCAATTATAGAGATTTTCTATGTTTTGACAAAATACGTTCAAAGTCGTCTGCTGCAGAATTGTCGTTTGAGGGAAAGGGTTGAAGAATATTTATCCACTCTATTGATCATTTACACATCCTTAAAGTTCGGTTTTTGTATTCTCCTCATCACCAGGAGTTTTAACCAAGACGCTCGGCTTGTACCATCAGAAAGGTTGATTCATCCTTTTGTTTGAAAAGGTATGTACATTTTAATTGAATATCACGACAGAGCTCTAGATAAAGAGCGTTTTGCTTATTCTAAAATTCTTATTTCATCTGCTAACCTTATGTTGTGGGTACTCAAAAGAATCGTCTCATTGAGACGATTATTTTGAGTACCTACAACATGGGGTTTGGTTGGATGATAAGAGATATATTGTGGGGAAAAGAGCTGTTAAACCCGCCTCATCTGGACCTCTGTATGAGTACATTATTTTCACAATCGGAATGCTATCAAATCAATGACGGACTTATACAAATATGTTAATCTTTTTCCACATTTTGATGGCAGATGACTTGAAAAAGAAGAAATTGCTCATATTGACGACTTCTCCTTTTACGATGATGTTTTCCACTCCATTGAATATGTTAGATATCATTTATAGAGATCTTCTATTTTTTTGGCCTAAACATAAATATTAAAAGAATTCCTCGTCACTGTGACAAGTGTCATTCGTCTTTCACCAATGGGCTAGCAGTCTTTGTGGAAAAGCAGCCAGTTGCTTGGAAAGTATGTTGTGTGGAGTACTGGTGTGAGAAAACCAGGAAACTTGAGTAGGTGAACTGGTCGCCCTGATACATGTATGTATTTGAAAATGGCATTAAACCCAAATCAATCAAAGAATTCTTCTGCATATATGTTTTATGTGATAAAGGGTTAAACGTTATTTCAACCTTGAACGGGAAATGGCAGTATGCTGGTTTTCTTATTGAACATTTAATGTATAGAACATGTTAAAAGAAAAAAGAAAGTGCTTAACCATTTCCTACATACAATCAGAAACGGACGACTGAAAATTTCTGAATACAGAAAGTCTCTATAAATCTATGTTTAATTGATGAAAAGAGTTGAACAATTGCTTCTTTTGCCACAAATCTTTTTTAAGTCATTTGAAATGGGGTTACTTTGATCAAATGAAGGAGATCTTTTTGTATTTGAATACAAGCATGCCCCTTTCATTTTAGACTAAAACATTTTGTATCATAGTGAAAGCAAATGAAATTCTAGATGCAGTTTTTAACCCTTTTCCTCATAGACGCTTTCTGACGCCTCTGCAGCAGACAGCTTTTTGAAAACATAGTGACAAAAGAAGAAATTGCACAAAATGTGCAATTTCTCCTTTTGCCAAAATGTTTTCTACTTTTAGTTATCCATTCAATTATGGAGATTTTCTATGTTTTGACAAAATACGTTCAAAGTCGTCTGCTGCAGAATTGTCGTATGAGGGAAAGGGTTAACCCTTAACAACATACAACACTTTTTGTAACAGATGACTTAGAAAGCATTGTGGCAAATAATGAAATGGCTGGTTTTGAGCAATTTCTCTTTTGCCACGTTTTCCAAAGATGCCAGTTGAAACGCGTTTGGAGTCTGTGTAAATTGAGTCCCTAATTCTTTATTATAAATTTATTCTACACAAAGATAGATAATTTGCAGTTATATGATCTTTAAACTTTTGACTGAATCTTGCACAATTTAAGAAAATTTCTGAACATTTGTTTTCCACCTTTATCTTTTACAGAAAACCTCGCATCATCAAAAACGATGAGTTGGGGTAATCTGTTTGATTCATCCGGCTCGTTTACTGGAGAGGAAACTTATGGAGGAACTAAAAGATCATCCTATCAACACGATGGCGATCAAACATTTAAAAAACCTAGGGGCGGGGCTAGGGGAGGTAGCTGGGATCAAGGGGATGACTTGAGTGGGCCATCATCCTGGGATAATATGGGGGCATTTGGTGGCGGCGGTGGGGGAGGGGATGATTATGGATCTGGGGGAGGGGGGGACTTTACTGGACTGTCAGAAATAACATCCTGGGACCAAATATCTAGTGGAGGCAACAAAAAGGCCGGGGACAGTTGGAAGAGTGGGAGCGGAGGATCAAGGGGCAGTGGGCAGTTTGGGGGAAATTCATCTGGTGCCGGCAACTTTAGAAATAATAAAAGTAATAGTAATTCATTTGGGGGAAATGATGATAGTTACGATGATGACGGGTGGGGTTTTGGAGATTCGTCTGGTAGCTCTGGAGGTGGGTCAAGTAGGTTTGGGGGAGGTAACAAAAGTTTTGGAGGAGGAGGGGGTGGTGGTGGTGGTGGTGGAAGATTTGGTGGGGGTGGTAGTGATACTGGTAGCAAGTTTGGCGGAGGGGGTGGTGGTGGCAAGTTTGGTGGAGGGGGTGGTGGTGGCAGTGGTCGGTTTGGCGGAGGTGGTGGTGGTGGTGGGGGAGGGAATAGAGGAGGGGGAAGGGGTGGTAGAGGCGGAGGTGGTTATGGTGGGAGAGGAGGTGGAGGAGACAGGAGAGGGGGAGGTAAGACAACTCTTATACCCTTTTCCCATGTGCAGACCCATTTTAACAAATCTGCAGCAGGCGACTTTGGGAAACGTTGTGACAAAAGGATAAATTTGCTTCATGAGCAATTTCTTCTTTTGCCACAATGCTTTCAATTCGATTTAATAATTTATCTCTTTTATCGTTTTCAAAGTCGTCTGCTACAGGTTACTGTATTTGAGAAAGGGTGAACCCTCATGCGACAATTTTGCAGCAGACGACTTTGGACATATTTTGTCAAAACATAGAAAATCTCTATAATTGAATGGATAACCTTTGACTTAATGTGGAAAACATAGTGGCAAAAGGAGAAATTGCTTGTTTTGAGCAATTTCTTCTTTTTTCACTATGTTTTCAAAAAGCTGTCTGCTGCAGAGGCGTCAGAAAGTGTCTATATGAGGGAAAGGGTTAAGCCTTTCAAACATTGATCTATGATACTTTTAATTGTCTTCAATGTCTCATTCCTTTCTTTAACCCTTTCCCACAAACAGTATCTATAAGAATAATTATTAAATATAGTTGAATAACTTGTTGCAAAAGGAGAAATTGCTCATTATAAATGATTTCTCGTTTTCACCACAATGTTTTGCAGGAGTAGTCTTCTGCAGATGGGTTAATACATCTGCATGTGGGAAAGCATTAACCCTTTCACTTATAGAGATGTATGACCACTCTCAGTCTGTGGTTTATGAAATCTCTGTGATATATAACATCTCTGTGGTATGGGAATGGATGAAATTGCTCAAAATTAGCAGTTTGTAATTTCAAACATTTCACTGTTTTTAAATTCTGCAAACTCGGATTTCTAAAAGCAGATTAATCTTAATCTTATTACAGTCAATTTGTTAAAGAGTTTTAGACTAGAACCATTCTAGGAAAAGATGGATAAATCTAAAAGCATAAGACAAAGTAGAAAACCTTAGCACTTCGTGCTCAAATGTTAACTATTATTATCATGTTTCGTCTGTCGTCCGTAAACAATTGCTTTAAATGAAATCTCCTAAACTGCGAGGCCAATTTTGATTAAGAATTGAAAATCTTTTTGCCTGAAACTGAAATGCCTAGAGCTTAGATATTTGGTGTGTAGCATTGTCTCACGGTTGTCTACTTAGAATGTTCAAATAAATTATTATCCTTCGGTCATCCATTTTACATAGTGAACGGCTTTTTGAAAACATGGCAAATAATAAAGAAATTTCTCAAAATGAGCCGTTTCTCCTTTTGTTACCATGTTTTCAACACAATTCAATTATTGTACTTTCATTTAAAAGGGAGTTTCCAAAAATCGGGTATGTTTTCAAAACGCTTTCTGACGCCTCTACAGCAGATGGCTATTTGAAAACATAGTGACAAAAGAAGAAATTGCACAAAACGTGCAATTTCTCCTTTTGACACAATGTTTTCCACTTTTAGTCATAGGTTATTCATTTAATTATAGAGATTTTCTAATTTTTGACAAAATATGTTCAAAGTTGTCTGCTGCAGAATTGTTGTATGAGGGAAAGGGTTAAACTAATGCCCTGATTTGATGTATGTGGGAAAGGGTTAATAATATATCGTGTCTTTATTTTGTATAGGTGGTGGCGGCTTTGGAAACAGTGCAGATTTACCCTTGGTTGATAAGGTATGTATGAATACTGCCGCAAACTTTCTTCTTAACCCTTTTCCTCATACGACAATTCTGCAGCAGACAACTTTGAACATATTTTGTCAAAACATAGAAAATCTCCATAGTTGATTGGATAACCTATGACAAAAAGTGGAAAACATTGTGGCAAAAGGAGAAATTGCACGTTTTGTGCAATTTCTTCTTTTGTCACAATGTTTTCAAAAAGCCGTCTGCTGCAGATGCGTCAGAAAGCGTCTATATGAGGGAAAGGGTTAAACATTGATGCAGACAACGTTCGACTTTTGATATTCTACCCTTCCCCTCACCAGCTCTGCAGCAGACTCCTCCAAAAAGATTAACGCAAAAACATGGAATATTTCTGTAAATGAAATTATGTTCATTGCATAGGGTTTAAAACAGTGTTACAAAAGGAGAATGTGTCCATTATTTGCCACAATATCTCTTTTTGCGTTAAAAGAAAATCAACTCTATTCAATAATTAAATTTTCATTTATTGAGATTGTCTATATTTTTTCTAAGAATTGTTCAAAGTCGTCCGCTGCAGATCTGTTGTATGTTGGAGAGAGTTGATCAAAAGTATGAACTATGGTACATGGTATGTAAATAAACTTTTAACCCCCCTTTCTCTCAGATGACTTTGAACATATTTTGTTTAAACATGGAAAATCTCTCATATAGACGCTTTCTGACGCCTCTGCAGCAGACAGCTTTTTAAAAACATAGTGACAAAAGAAGAAATTGCTCAAAACGAGCAACTTCTCCTTTTGACACAATATTTTTCACTTTTAGTCATAGGTTATCCATTCAATTATTGAGATTTACTATTTTTTGACAAAATATGTTCAAAAGTCGTCTGCTGCAGAATGGTCCTATGAGGGAAAGGGTTAAACTCAAATTAATTTTATATGTCCACCCACCACCCTCAATTACTCTTATTGAGTAGGTGATCCCTATTCTGGGGGGTGGGGGGGTGATTTGTCTTAATAAGAAGACGATCCATATTCATTTTTCGGGTCACTTGGTAAAAGCTCAAGGTCGCAGTGACCTTAAATCCTCAAATGTAATGGTCATATCACAGCGTTTCCTCAGTAAATTACCAATACTGCTGGTATTCCTATCCAGAAACAAGCACATGTATTGTAATGCTATGGTCTCCCGCTCACAGGGCGGCCAACACCAGGAAGGCGGGAGATATCAACTATAATGCCATGTGCATTGTTTCTTGCAGTTCAAGAGGTACATTGAGTTCCTGAAGAATGACAAAGTTCAAAGACAAAACTCGATACAGTCCATGGAAAATGCCTGTATGAGCACCAACCAGAATCTGAAGACAAATTTTTTCTGTGAGGAACTTCCTCGAATTTACAATAGGTAAGAGATCTTTTTAACCCTAGTATTCCACATACAGGCACTTTCTGGTGCCTATTTAGCAGACGACTTTTGAAAACATTGTGATAAAGAGAGAATTTGCAAATGCTCCATTTGTCACCATGTTTTTAATTTTTAGCTCACCTGTGCACGAAGTGCTCAGGGTGAGTTATTGTGATCGCCCTATGTCCGGCGTCCGTCGTCCGTCGTCCGTCAACATTTTCTCCTCTGTAACCGGTGGGTCAACTGGGATGAAACTTCACAGAAAGCATCCGCTCAATGGCCTCACCAGAATTCCTTAACATTTTTGGGATCCATGCAGAATTCTGGTTTCCATGGCAACGAAATGAAAAAAACTTCAAAATTCTTAAAAAATCTTCTCCTCCGAAAGTGTCAGGCCGATTTTCAAATTATTTTGTAGAAATGATCCTTGGGTGACCCTCTATCAGATTCCTTCAAGTTATGTTGATTGGTCGAAAAACATGGCCGCCAGGGGGGGGGGGGGGCTATTTTGCCGTATATGGCTATAGTGCAAACTTAAAAAATCTTCTCCTCCAAAAGTGTCAGGCCGATTTTCAAATAATTTTGTAGAAATGTTCCTTGGGTAACCCTCTATCAGATTCCTTCAAGCCATGTTGATTGGTTGAAAAACATGGCCGCCAGGGGGCGGGGCTATTTTGCCTTTTATGGTTATAGTGAAAACTTAAAAAATCTTCAACATCTTCTCCTCAGTAACCAGTGGGTCAATTGGGATGAAACTTCACAGAAAGCATCCTCTCAATGACCTCACCAGAATTCCTTCAATTTATTGGGATCCATGCAGAATTCTGGTTTCCATGGCAACGAAACGAAAAAAACTTCAAATTTCTTCTCCTCCCAAATTGGTTGGCAGATTTTGAACTTATTTTGTAGAAATGTTCCTTGGGTGACTCTATCAGATTCCTTGAAGCCATGTTGATTGGTCGAAAAACATGGCCGCCAGGGGGGCGGGGCTTTTTTGCCTTATACGGCTATAGTGAAAACTTAAAAAATCTTCTCCTCCAAAAGTGTCAGGCTGATTTTCAAATAATTTTGTAGAAATGTTCCTTGGATGACCCTCTATCAGATTCCTTTAAGCCATGTTGATTGGTCAAAAATTATGGCCGCCAGGGGGGGCGGGGCTATTTTGCCTTATATAGCTATAGTGCAAACTTAAAAAATCTTCTTCTCCAAAAGTGTCAGGCCGATTTTCAAATAATTTTGTAGAAATGTTCCTTGGATGACCCTCTATCAGATTCCTTCAAGCCATGTTGATTGGTCAAAAAACATGGCCACAAGGGGTCGGGGCTATTTTGCCTTTTATGGCTATAGTGAAAACTTAAAAAATCTTCTCCTCCAAAAGTGTCAGGCCGATTTTCAAATAATTTTGTAGAAATGTTCCTAGGGTGACCCTCTATCAGATTCCTTCAAGCCAAGTCGATTGGTCGGAAACTATGTCCGCCAGATGGCGGGGCTTATATAGCTAAAGTGAAAAAAAAAATCAGGTGAGCGATTCCAGGGCCATCATGGCCCTCTTGTTTTTTGTAGTTGTGCCTCTATACTTTCAAAGTTGTCTGCTGCAGATTTGATGTTTGTCGGACTTACCCGATTTAGTATCTTTTGAGGCATCTGCTTAACCCTTTCCCTCATACGACAATTCTGCAGCAGACGACTTTGAACATATTTTGTCAACAAAACCAGAAAATCTCTATAATTGAATGGATAACCTATGACCAAAAGTGGAAAACATTGTGGCAAAAGGAGAAATTGCTCGTTTTGAGCAATTTCTTCTTTTGTCACTATGTTTTCAAGAAGCCTTCTGCTGCAGAGGCGTCAGAAAGCGTCTATATGAGGGAAAGGGTTAAATAATTTCTATGGAAACTAATCATGAAACATATAGAAAAATGGAAGTACTATATTTGATACAGAGTCAAAATGATGTTATACTTGACCGTGAGGGCAAAATCTGAACGCTTCTATTTGAATTGCCGAGTACAAGTCATGGTAGAACCATGATTCAAATTTGTGACCAACAAGAAACTAAATTGCAAAAATTGTTGGAATTTGCACAAAAGTAGAAGTTGTAAGACTAGTTTCCTGCTTTCCTTCTCAATCACAACCTGTATAATAATAGCTTAGAACCAGCTATGAAACTTAGAATTGTTAACATTGTGGCAAAAGAAAAACAAATTCTCATAATGGCAATTTTTCGTTTTGTTATAATGCGTTCAAAATACACCTACTGCACAGCTGTCTAAAAGCATCTGTATGTCAGAAAGGATTAAATGGTGTATTATATTTGATTCTATTACAGACAAGTGTACTCTGCCAGGGTAAGCATCAATGGCATATTTCTGGCGAGAGGAGTGGGTGGGAATAAGAAGGAGCTGAAACATGAGGTGTTCAACAAGGCGCATGAAATTCTGTTGAAGTCCTCAACCGACGATATCAATAACTTGAAAGATCCAGGAATTGAAATGGTCAGGTAAGTTGGATTTGTGTTATTGTGTCGTCTGCCTTGGCAGCGATTCATATAGGGATCTCTCCACGGTCATCTGTCTGTATGAGGAATCCACTGTGGTCGAGTGGTTAGTTAATACTGTTTTCGAATAAGAATATTCGTTTTCAGTTTACGATTTTTTTTAAGAAATAAAAAAAAAATGACCAAACATTATTAGTAAAATTCTGACAGAGGTCATGAGTTGGAGCTAATCATGATTACGGGTGAAGTGATAAAGAGTGTGTATGTGTTGTTTGTTGTGTTTTTACAACGTATGTCAAACCTTAAGTAACAATTATAAAATCGATAATTGTCACACGTATGTTTACCCGAGTTCTTATCGTGTGTAACCAGACATCACCTTGACGACCGGTGTATTCGATATTTTTGAATAATTACGAAAGAGAAAATCAATTTCTGTAAAACCCTCCCAGCTTAACCATTACATAGTCAATGTTTACATCAAAGACAGCTTTTGCAACAATTGAATAAATCATATTTAACATCGCATTACGTCTCAAAAGTATGCAGCTTTCGTCTTTACCTCTTTAAAATTGAATTCACATCAGCAACTGAATTGAATCGTTCGCCATTTTGTTTTCTTCCAACACGCAGTTAAATTGACTAGACGAAATCTGTAAAAAAAAAGAAATATCACCCAACTCCCTTTGCTTTTTGTATGAATAAGATCTATAATTATTTTGTTACTTATTTGATTCGATTAAATATTAAATTCGGTAAAGAAGCGAAACCTGAATGAATATTTATGGCTCAGAAAACTTTGCGATTCGGTTTATCGTTTCAAGGGGAACTTGAACAAAATGTGCAATTTCTCCTTTTGCCACAATGTTTTCTACTTTTGGTCATAGGTTATCCATTCAATTATGGAGATTTTCTATTTTTTGACAAAATACGTTCAAAGTCGTCTGCTGCAGAATTGCCGTATGAGGGAAAGCGTTAAAATAAACTAAATATAGATCATGCTTTGAGAGACACAAAAACTGAGGGAATATATCTCTATTTACAGGGCCAGTATTGAGAAGTATCTGAAATGTTCCGCCCCAAACAAGTTCCAGGAGGGACACGGTACCCCTTTGTACAAGTCAATGTCAGAAATCATGGAGGAGATCACAAAGAACTTGAAGACAATTACCATCCTCTGTACTGGTCTTAAGAAGCTGACTGCATACTTGAAAGTAAGTTTACAGTGGCCTTGTGATAACTCAACCATGTGATAATTTTAATATATTTATTAATGGAATCTTTTTCCTGGAAATACTCTGCCTTATCTAGGCCTTTGAATGATTACAAGCGACTCATTTTTCAGGGCCCTACGCAGTTACCAGATAATCCTATTTCAATGTTGGAGCAGGCGATGATCGCATCTAAATGTGGACTACAACACATGTTCAAGTCGGAGTCCTCCAATGAAGATGACGCCATTGTTTTTGAAGGATGTTTTATTCTAGGTATGTGGATAAAAATAACAATTGCATATTTACACATCAGCAAACGATTTTTGTGTCACCTGCGTAGCATGGTAGACACTTAGGGATTACTGTTTTTTTTGTCCGGCGTCTGTCCGTCCGTCTGTCTGTCGTCACACTTTTTCACTTGTTCGTCATGTTTTCAAATAACTTTATTTCTACTTAAAGGATTACATTGAAACTTCTGACAAATGTTTATATCAATGTGTGTGGTTCACAAAAGGGGGATAATCCAAATATTTTTATATCAGAGTTATTGCCCCTTTTCTGACAAGGCATCAGGAGGTGACACACATGCTCCGGGGAGCACTCCATTCTAGTTAAAAACATTGATGCAAAAGGAGAAAATGCTCATAAAGAGCAATATTGTAAAGAGTATTATGTGTTGTGCTTGAAACCAGAGCTAGCAGGAAAAACAGTAGGTGTATTATGAATAAGACTTTGAATTTAATAACAAATCTATGCAAAACAAGATATATCAGTTCAATCTATTATATTTGTTTCAAGATCTTTTATCCTGAGCACTTCTGAAGTATATTTCGAGGGCTTGGCGTGAAACAGTTGTAACTTAAAACCTATTTTGAAAACCCAGGTTTAGGGGCAATTTTGACCCTTTTGTAAACAATGCAAATTTAGATGCCATTGCTCAGAACGAGCAATGGCACCTAAATTTACATTGTTTACCAAGAAAAGTGATTTAACGCTTATAAAGACTTTATGGCGAGGTGATTAACCTTGGTAAAAAAATACCAATTTTAGATACAACTGTTTCACGCCAAGCCCTCGATTTTATAGAGGATACACCAAGGTGACACATGTGTCTTAACACTTTCCCAACTATAGACACTTTCTGACGCCTCTGCAGCAGAGGGCTTTTTGAAAACATGGCGACAAAAGAAGAAATTGCTCAAAACGAGCAATTTCTCCTTTTTGGTCACCATGTTTTCAACTCAATTCAAGTATTGTACTTTCATTTAAAGGGAGTTTCCAAAACATTCAGGTATGCTTTTAAAGATTTCTTGTACGTGGGAAAGGGTTAACACTTTCCAAAATACAACTAATTTGTTGCAGACGCTTTTGAAAATGTCTATGCATAAGTTTGGAAACTTTTTAACCCTTTCCCACAAACAGCAATTCTGCAACAGATGACTTTGAAAACATCTATACAAAAATATGAAATCTCTATAAATGAATTTGAAACTATTGAGTAAAGTTGAATATATTGTGGCAAATGGAGAAATTTCTCATCATGCGCAATTTCTCTTTTGGCCACAATGTTTTCAGAGGCATCAGAAAGCGTCTATATGTCAAAAAGGGTAAAAAAAAAAATAGATAACCTCTAATAATAATGGATAATGACTAAAAGTGGAAAACATTGTGTCAAAAGGAGAAATTGCTCGTTTAATTATGGAGATTTTCTATTTTTTGACAAAATACGTTCAAAGTCGTCTGCTGCAGAATTGCCGTATGAGGGAAAGGGTTAACCCTTTTCTTTCCAACATACAGACTCGTTATGAAGCAATCAGTTTTCAGACCACTTTTGAAAACATTGTGGGTAAAAAGAGAAATTTCTTAATGAACAATTTCTTTATCGGCCATAATATTTGCAATAATTATAATTTCTTTTTATTTATGGTAAACGTTAAAACGGGCATAACTTTTATAAGAAAAGAATTTCTGCAGCGAAAGTTAACCCTTTCCCTCATATAGACGCTTTTTGACGCCTCTGCAGCAGACAGCTTTTTGAAAAACATAGTGACAAAAGAAGAAATTGCACAAAACGTGCAATTTCTCCTTTTGCCACAATGTTTTCCACTTTTTGTCAAAGGTTATCCTTTCAATTATGGAGATTTTCTATGTTTTGACAAAATACATTCAAAGTCGTCTGCTGCAGAATTGCCGTATGAGCGAAAGGGTTAAAATGATTTTTTTTTACACTTTACACAATACACAGAGGATACACCGATTGCAAGATCGAGCAACGTTAGCAAGAAGGTTTGTAAACAGGAGGCGTACTCCGCAGCCCTGGAAGCACTGCTCAACAAGTCTGTGAATGACTTGGTCATCCCTGTCGAGAAGGATAAGTTGGAGCCGGAAGATGAGGAAATGGAACACGTACAAAATGAGGCCATTGTGGCCGGTGTGGCTCAACCAGATGGGGTAAATAATACAGTTATTATCATTCCTGTTGATCACTGGTGTCTTCTCCGGCACAGACAACTTAAACCCTTTCCCTCATATAGACGCTTTCTGACGCCTCTGCAGCAGACAGCTTTTTGAAAACATAGTGACAAAAGAAGAAATTGCACAAAACGTGCAATTTCTCCTTTTGACACAATGTTTTCCACTTTTTGTCATAGGTTATCCATTCAATTATTGAGATTTTCCAATTGTTGACAAAGTATGTTCAAAGTCGTCTGCTGCAGAATTATCGTATGAGGGAAAGGGTTAAACCCTTTCCCACTAACAACAAATCTGCAGCAGACGATTTTGATAACATATTGACAAAAATAAAGAATATCTCAATAAATGAAGGTATAATTACTGATATGAGTTGAAAACAATGTGGCAAAAGGAGAAATTGCTCATTTTGACCTGAGCACTATGCGGAATCCGCTGTGGTTGAGTGGTTAGCGTCGGGTGTCCCGGGTTCGATCCCCAGTCGTGGCACTACGGTCATGGTGGAGTGCCCTTGGGCAAGGCACATTTTCTAGCCTAGTACTGGTTTGTTTACCCAGGGATCATGAATAATTAAATTTAATTGCGCTCTAAATGACCTTAGCTGTCGATGCGCCATAAAACAATATACATTCATTGGTTGTTATTAAGTGATCATAGGTTAGTACAATCCAGAGCTCTTGAGGCCTTTTTCATTTACAAACATTCTTGTTTTTATGTCAAAACTATATTATGGTACTCAAAAGAATTTTATCACCATCTCAATCACTTTTCTTGAGCAAATACCTGTATATTTCTTATTTAGGCTTATGCAATTCCTTAATATTTTTTATCCTCTATTTAATTTCAAACATTTATGAGACAGATGAAATACATGTACTGTGATGGCTTCAGATTGATCGCATGGGTCAATGGGTTAATATTGATTGATTGTAATGTCCTACGTTTTTCAGGAGGCTCCGCCCCCAATTACAAAGCCCTCCCTAAGAGACGCCCCACTACTTGACAGGGTGAAGAATATGATAAACACGCTGTGTTCCACAGCATTTACAGAGAACAATATCCTCGTGGTGGATAACTGCGCCAATAACAGCGGACTGTCGGCCATGTGTATTTTTCGACGTGTGCAGGTGACATCAGAGGAGTGCGGTTACTGCGATTTCTTTATGGACACTGTGTATGTCAGCACAGGTAAATTGTTACTGCGATTTCTTTATGGACAATGTGTATATCAGCACAGGTATATTGTTACTGCGATTTCTTTATGGACAATGTGTATGTCAGCACAGGTATATTGTTACTGCGATTTCTTTATGGACAATGTTTATGTTAACACAGGTAAATTGTTACTGCGATTTCTTTATGGACAATGTGTATGTCAGCACAGGTAAATTGTTACTGCGATTTCTTTATGGACAATGTGTATGTTAACACAGGTAAATTGTTACTGCGATTTCTTTATGGACAATGTGTATGTCAGCACAGGTAAATTGTTACTGCGATTTCTTTATGGACAATGTGTATGTCAGCACAGGTAAATTGTTAGCACAGGTAAATTGTTACTGCGATTTCTTTATGGACAATGTGTATGTCAGCACAGGTAAATTGTTACTGCGATTTCTTTATGGACAATGTGTATGTTAACACAGGTAAATTGTTACTGCGATTTCTTTATGAACAATGTGTATGTCAGCACAGGTATATTGTTACTGCGATTTCTTTATGGACAATGTGTATATCAGCACATGTATATTGTTACCGCGATTTCTTTATGGACAATGTGTATGTCGGCACAGGTAAATTGTTTCTGTGATTTCTTTATGGACAATGTGTATATCAGCACAGGTATATTGGCATTGTCTTTTTATTTTTAAAAGTTAACCCTTTCCCTCATACGACAATTCTGCAGCAGACGACTTTGAACTTATTTTGTCAAAACATAGAAAATCTCCATAGTTGAATGGATAACCTATGACCAAAAGTGGAAACATTGTGGCAAAAGGAGAAAATGTGCAATTTCTTCTTTTGTCACTATGTTTTCAAAAAGACGTCTGCTGCAGAGGCGTCAGAAAGCATCTATATGAGGGAAAGGGTTAAGCTCACCTGAGCCAGAGACTCATGGTGAGTAACTGTGACCAATTTGTCTGTCGTTCAACATTTGCAGATTTTCTATATTTGGTATGTGTGAAAGGAGTTCTAAAAAGATAATCTAAAGAAATATCTCCTTTTCCCTCTACTTTTTCTAAGTTAGTTAGATAAATTTTACCTTTATAAACCCTTTCACATATGAAGAAGCAATTTTTCTTATCTGCAGTCTCTTGAAAACTTTGTGGCAAAACTTCAAATTGCTCTGATTTATCAATTTCTTCTTTTGCCGCAATAATATTACCTCGAGTTCAATTAAATTATTACACATTATACTTTCAATTATAGAGATTTTCCGTATCTTTGCTTGATGTTTTCAAAGTCATCTGCCGTAGATTTGTTTTTTTGTGGTATAAAGGATAAAACTGTCCTCTATTGAACAGGTATTGGCAGCAGTAAGAACGACTGTATGATAGACGCCTACAGTAATGCCTGGGAGATTCTGACGACCACATCCCCCGAGGACCTGCTGGCACACCATAGGAGGCTGACAACAAATGAAAAAACTGGTAAATTGATTTATATATATTAATTAACCCTTTTCCTCATATAGACAGACGCTTTCTGACGCCTCTGCAGCGAACTGCATTTTGAAAACATGGCGACAAAGGAAGAAATTGCTCAATACAAGCAATTTCTCCTTTTGTCACCATGATTTTAACTTGTATTTGATTATTGTACTTTCATATCAAGGGAATTACCAAATTTTTCCAGGTATGTTTTCAAAGTGGTCTGCTGCAGACTCATGGTATGGGGGAAAGGGTTAACCCTGTCAATGCTAAATTACCTCAAGACGAGCAATGGCTCCTTTTCCCAAAATATTATGTTGCATTATTTTCTTCAGATGTTTTGAAAGCAGCCAATTTAGAATGGTGTATTTGGTTAACAGGCTAATAGAAATAACATTTTAGTATTCATTGTTCTCTTGTTAGCCTGCACTTAAATCGCATCAGCTTAACTGTTTGTCTTCAAAGGTCCAAATTATTAAATTTTGACTTATGTACATGTTTCTCATGAGTCCTTCACATTTTGGTGCCCTGCTGGTTTCTCTGTTTTGCTGTATAAAATACTTGATCTGTATTACTCAAATAGTATGCGAGCTAGGTTCGCCAATCTATGCGTTACTGGAAGGCAATTGGGCGATTATGCATGTGATTTTATTTAAATTTTTCTATTGACTTTAATGCCAAGGGTTCTATAAGTAAAGGACTTCTTTATTGCTTGCAATGTTTCACTGACTTGTATTTCTTATTAACAATTAGTGCCATAAAACAGGTAATGTCCTTAACCCGTCTTTCCCACCTAGAATGAATCTGCAGCAGATGACTTGGAAAACATAGTATCCAAGTAGAAAATATTGAAAATCTCTCTTAAAGAAAGTGAAATTATTGAAATAAAGGTTTTTTGCCAGTGGGAAAGTGTTATTAAATAAAAGTGTTTGTTATGATTAATTTGCAATTCAAAGAATTGATCATTTTTGCATAAAAACTCAAACTTTCTTTTACTCTAGATCCCTTTGTTTTGGATTGTGTCATAAAAGGAGGGTTGGTTGCTAATATGGAATCCAATGTGCAATCGCTGATCCGACACGGATTCGACCCCGATGACCCCAGCAAGACGTTGAAAGATCTCGTCATTTGTGAGACGGCAAACTGGCAACTGGATAGAAAGGGTAGTGCCTTCTGTATCCTGCAGCACAGTGCAACACTCAGTGGCCTACTCCTGCAGTGGACGTTCACGACTTTAAAGCCCACAACAACAAGAAACTATAAGAACGAAATGAAGCCAATGTGTAAAACTCAGTAAGTAATGGTGGAGGTGATACACAATCTTAAACCCTTTCCCTCATATAGATGCTTTCTGACGCCTCTGCAGCAGACAGCTTTTTGAAAACATAGTGACGAAAGAAGAAATTGCTCAAAACGAGCAATTTCTCCTTTTGCCACAATGTTTTCCACTTTAAGGTTTATACATTCAATTATAGAGATTTTCCATTTTTTGACAAAATATGTTCAAAGTCGTCTGCTGCAGAATTGTCGTATGAGGGAAAGGGTTAACCCTTACAACTTTTCAGACACATTTGAACGCATCAGAAGACTTTTCAATAACATTGTGACAAAGGGAGAAATGTTCACATATTAGCAATATCTACTTCAATCAAACTGTTTTCTACTCTATTCAATAATCATACTTTCATTTGTAGAGATTTTCCTATTTTTTTCCCAGATGTTTTTAGTCTTCAGTTTATTTATTGAAAAGCAATGAACTAAGACTTTTTTATGAAGAAACCGAGATAAGGAGGAGTACAAAGGTCCATACTCTACACTGCGGCAAATGACTTTTTGAAAACATTATGACAAAGGGAGAAATTAATAACATTGTGACACTGGGAGATATTGCTAATAATTAGAAATATCATGTCAGGTAAACTTTAATTTTATAAGATGACTTCTTAGAAATCTCAAACATCACAGGTAAAGGAAACATTGTAAATGATAAGCAGTGGCTTCTTTTCCACATTTTTGTCTATAGGGGATGTGTAGAAAAGACGCTTTGAAGAAAGGGATATTAACAATTTGTCAATTGGATTTTGTTCTTTTGTAGATGTGTTTTATACATGAAAGGAAACAAAATGGCGGAGCACTCTGGTTTTGGTAGAAATAAAGTGAGAAATTTCTGTGCAGCCGACATACTGTATAGATTGTATGAAACACAAGAAGTAATCAGGGTAGGTGCTGTTTTAGTGTAAACAGTTTTTTTTTAACCCCCCCATAGAATGCTTGACAGTAACGCTTTTACTTCACATTCTTGTAACATACATGTACCTTAATTTAGTATGGTGTTACTGTTAACACTTTCCCTCATATAGACCCTTTCTGACGCCTCTGCAGCAGACGGCTTTTTGAAAACATAGTAACAAAAGAAGAAATTGCTCAAAACGAGCAATTTCTCCTTTTGCCACAATCTTTTCCACTTTTAGTCATAGGTTATCCATTCAATTATAGAGGTTTTCCACTTTTTGACAAAATATGTTCAATGTCGTCTGCTGCAGAATTGTCGTATGAGGGAAAGGGTTAAATAAGGAATAAGAACATCAAGACTAATGAAAGCATCCCTTTAACACAGAAAAGAAAAAGCGGGAGTATTTTCTCCTACCTGCAAGTTATATCTGGGAAAGAGATAAATTGTGCAAACATCACATAAATTTTGGGAGGATTTTAAATTTGTTTACAGCTTTCAAATTATATAACTCTATTTATCACTCAATTTTGTTATGTTAACCCTTTTCCAATTTTAACTCTTGTCAATAATTGGACTTTTATTTTTTTTAGAGATTTTCCATATTTTTGTCTACATGTTTTCAAAGTCATCTGCTGTATGTGGGAAAGGATTAAAACAGTTGAAAAACATTGTGATGAAAGGAGAAATTGCTCTTCATCAGCAATTTCTCCCTTAGCCATAATGTTCTCAATAGTCATCTGCAAGTGGGCTTATTATTCTTTTAAACTTTATGTTGAACTGAATTCTCTGCACCATTGTTGCAAAAGGAGAAAATGCTCATAATGAGAATTTCTCCTTTTGCCACAATGTTTTCAACTTTATTCAATTATCATTCTATTATTTACAGGGATTTTACATATTTATCCAATGTGTTTTCAAATTTGCTGCTGCAGTTTTGTTGTATGCAGAAAAGGGTTAATTTCCAAACCTCTGAAGATGTGTTTTCATGTGACATAATCTCGAGGTCTGGTTGTTGTTGTCTTTACAGATTTGCACCGTGAACCCGAATGAAAAGTGTGTAAAATACAGCCAGGTTGAAGACGAAGCTGACAAACTCAGGAGGATGGCTGGGGAAGCGAAGCAGGAACCCATTACAGATCTTCTCCAAGCGAGGCCGGTGGATAGGTTCATCGTGAATGCCGTGTGTAAAAGGATTGATGCCTTCTTTCCAAGTCAAAATGGGGACGATTTGATTATCGGCCCCGGGATGAAGGACCTTGAGATGAGACAGGTCCATTCTCACGTCCTCTTGAAGCAGCTGATGTTTAATCTGCTACAGTACGAAGGACGAACCTTTCTCCAATTCACATCCTGTGTCGATTTGAGAAATCTTATTAAAGCTTTAAATGCAAGTGGTGGATCAAAAGAATATGGAAAATATAAACTTGTACCAAAAACATCCTGTCCAAAGCATTCAGATTTGAACATAAAGATATAAACTGACACAGATATGGAGTTCTGGTAGTGTTTGATAGCAAGTGATTTTGATGAGTGCATCGAAATTCTTTGTAAAAAAACATTTCTGTAGAGGATGTTAAAAACATTCTATAGCAGTATGAAGGCAATGTCAGACAGATTCTTTGCCAACTTGTTGTCTGAAGTCTTTTTCAATTTTACAGATAATCTGTAACTGGCTATCAAATCTTACATGTCAAACTTAAATCATCTATCAAAATACATTGTATCATTAATTGACCTGTCACATGATATGGTGATTGTTAACTTAGTTTGTATTAAATAAACATTGTATATGACAAATATAAATAATTTTAAGACAGGGAACTTAGTTAAGGTAAAATTGCTCAGTGACAGCAATTTTTCCTTTTTCCACGGCCAATCTTTCTTAACAAGGATTTGATTATGTAATAGATACCTATGGAATTGAAATTATTTGTTTCTCTTAACAAATGATATTTCACTGCAAAAAGCTTAAAACAGTTTTTACAACATAAGATTTCTTTTCAAAATATCATTCATCAGCAAATGGTTTTCAGTTATTAACCCTTTCCCTCATACAACAATTCTGCAGCAGACGACTTTGCACATGCTTTGTCAAAAAATGGAAAATCTCCATAATTGAATGGATAACCCTTGACTAAAAGTGGAAAACATTGTGTCAAAAGAAGAAATTGCACGTTTTGTGCAATTTCTTCTTTTGTCGCTGTGTTTTCAAAAAGTCGTCTGCTGCGGAGGCTTCAGAAAGCGTCTATATGAGGGAAAGGGTTAAAAGGACAAGTGAATGTTGGTAAACCAATAAGGTATGTTGCACTCGTGAACACATGACTAATTTGATGTACCTGTTTATATTGTTCTACTTTGTATTTTCATTTCTGATTAACTGTACCTGTGCAACAATGAAATTCTTAATTTAAATAAAGTTGTACAACAGAATGTTTCAACTGGATTTATTTCAAGTAACCCATATCACCTTAACCCTTTAAAGGGAAAGTTTAATCATTAAAATGAGTTGAAAACATTGTGGCAAAAGGAGAAATTGCTCGTTTTGAGCGATTTCTTCTTTTGTCACAATATTTTCAAAAGTCGTCTGCTGCAGATGCGTCAGAAAGCGTCTATATGAGGGAAAGAATTTACAGGGGGTTAATACTATTTGAGTCTGTGCATGAGGAAATATGCAAGTTGACATTTACGAACAGTGTAGGTTCAGACCAACCTGTCCCATAGGCTCACTTGTATCAGAATCAACGCAAGTTGACGGAAGCCTCCAACAAGTTAATATTGCTTGGAAAGAAGGGTGTATGATGTACTGGTGTGGGAAAGCCAAGAAACATATCATTTCCAAAAAGTTTCTGCTGCAGATGCGTCAAAATGTGACTGTTTCTGGAGAAGGTTTACTGACCTATTTCCTGTGAGATATCCTGTACACCCTTATTCCAGTGATACACCGATGTCTTGGTAGAAGAAGGAGATATTAGGTCCCTGAAAAAAAAATGAAACATTTAATTTTTTCCTTGTCAAACCATTGTCTCTGCAGCAGATGAACATATTGTTGGAACAAGAGTAATATCTCAAATATACATCAAAATTCCAAATAGTCTGATGTTATATGAGCCCATGCATGAGATTAGGAACAAGTTGACATTTCTGAACCGTGTAGTTTCAGATCACCTTGTACATCTGCTCTCGTCTAATCAGAATCAACGCACGTTGACAGAAGCTTCCAACAAGCTCATATTGCTTAGAAAGAATGTTGTGAGAAAGCTGATCTGGATCTATACTGTTCATCAAAGACAACTAGTACCTTTTCCAAAGTTAAAGTAGAGATCACAGAGATCTGTTGAAGATATTGGTTTATAATAAATAAACTGGTTACGGGTAAATGGTCGCTGGAAACAGTTTGAGCTGCCTTGATCATGAAGTAACTTCATTTCAGGAGAAAAACTAGATATGTGTCACAACAACATGAATGCACAACCGGCAACCAAGACACTAAATTAACCAATATATAAATCTATGAAACTGGCTAAGGGTAACTGGTTGCTGGAAAAGTTTTGTTTGAGCTGCCTTGATCATGATAAAGTAACTTCATTTCAGGAGAAAAACCAGAAAAGTGTCACAACAACATGAATGCACAACTGGCAAACAAGTACTAAATTGCCCAATATATAAATCTATGTAATATTCAAAGTTCAAAGGGCAATTACTCTGCTTACACTAATTTGAAAGGAACCAAGTTCAAACTTGATAATGTATGCTTTGATAATACAGCTTCCCACGAAAATAAATTGATATATATGCATGCATTACAAAGAAAATGTATGGAAACTGCAATATTATAAGATTCCAAGTGCTACAACTCAGTTTAATAATCCAACATTAATCCTTTCCCACATTTAGATGCCTCTGCAGCAGATGACTTGATAAACATGAGAAATTGCTGATAATGGTTTCAATCATTTCAATAATTAAAGTTTCCCTTCAAGAGATCTTCCATAATTTTGCCTACGTGTTTTTAGCTCGAAGTCAGTTATTGTGATCGCCCTTTGTGTGTTGTCCGTGCGTCAACATAATCTCCTTTGTAACCAGTGGGTCAATTTGGATGAAACTTCACAGAAAGCATCCTCATCAAAATTCCTTCAAATCTTTTGGATCAATCCAGAATTCTGGAAAAAACGTAAACATCCCAAACCGGTTGGCTGATTTTCAAATAATTTTATAGAAATGTTCCTTGGGTGACCTGTTTGGTTGAAACACATGGGGCTGTTTTCTGGCCGCTTTTTTATTCTTTTTGTAGAAATGTTCCTTGGGTGACACCGTTTAACTGATTCCTTTGAGCCATGTTGATTGGTGAAAAATGTGGTCACCAAGGGTGGTGCTGTTTTGCGTTATATGGTTATATTGAAAACTTTAAAAATCTTCTTCTCCGAAAATATCTGGTTAATCTCCAAATAATTATGTTGAAATGTTCCTTGGGTGACCCTAAACAAGATCACTTTAAGGCATGTTGGTTGGTATTTTTTTTTTTAGTTTGGGAGACATGACAAATCACATTGCATAATTCAGGAGAGCGATCCAGGGCCATCATGGCCCTCTTGTTCAAGTTGTATGTGGTAAAAGTTGACCAAATTCACTGCCTATCTGTATCTTGTCATAATACAACTATCCACCTAAAACTATTGATGTATCGAGGGCTTGGCGTGAAACGGTTGTAACTAAAATAGGTATGGTTTTACCAAGGTTAATCACCTCGCCATGAAGTCTTTATAAGTGTTAAATCACGTTTCTTCGTAAACAATGAAAATTTAGGTGCCATTGCTCGTTCTGAGCAATGGCACCTAAATTTGCATTATTTACAAAGGGGTCAAAATTGCCCCTAAACCAGGGTTTTCAAAATAGGTTTTTAGTTACAACCGTTTCACGCCAAGCCCTCGGTATGTGCACGCATTCCAAGAATAATGAAGGCAAACCGATTGTGGTGGAGGGTAACACTAAATGTCGCGGGACAAGTTTTCCGGGGAGAATAAAAATCAGTAAAGAACGGTGTATGGCATGAATGAATAATGAAAGAAAAGACAGTAGACATAGGTAATAGTTAATTACACTGTGTAATCTATTTTAATATTTCAAAAATATAAACAAGTTTTAAACACAAATAAACAAAAGTTAACATTTTTAAGTTGTAACAAAAGCGATAAATTAAAATAAACAAGAAATATCTTAAAAAAGATAAACGGCAATCAATATGAGAAAACACTAAGAAATGGAACATGTGCATTTTTAAGTTGTAACAAAAGCGATAAATTAAAATAAACAAGAAATATCTTAAAAAAGATAAACGGCAATCAATATGAGAAAACACTAAGAAATGGAACATGTGCATTTAAGGCCGAGAATATATCACATGACTGGAGATTACGCGAGGCTCCCAAGAGGTGTATAAGTTTCAATTGACGATAAATAACTGAAAACTTATCATGTTTCCAAAATAATTAATATTTTGCTCTTAAATATTATATTTCATATGTTTTCACTGATTTTTTTCACTGAAATTTATTTCTTAAGGAAAACAATTAAAGGTTAGTATGCAGAAAAATTCATTTTACAACTTCAACTTATTAGTTGCCAACTTAATTATGACCAATCAAAACGTTTCATTTCCTTTATTTCTTCGACATTTTTCATTAAATACAACATTTGATTGGTCTACAATCTAGATCATTTGTTTAACATCTCGAAAAAAAAATGCCTTTTAAGGTCCATTAGCCTTGAAGTAAAAAGTCTTGAAACCATGTGGTTTGAGGTTAAACCACCCCACAAGAAATCATTTTTAATATGTTTTGTATATAGACACCCTAAATCTCTAATAGAGTGGGTTGATGAATTTGAGGCTGAGATAAGCAATGCAATGAAGTTCAATTCTGATATCATTTTAATGGGTGATTTTAATATGGATTTTTTACCTAAAAAAAACCACCCCAAAAATGGCTTAATATTTTGGAAACATTTAATTTTCACCAAATTATAAATGAACAAACCAGAGTTACAAAAGAGTCTCACACATTAATAGATCATATTTATGTTACTGATATAGATAAAGTTAAAGATTCACATGTTGCCAAATACTCTTTAAGTGATCACTTCCCAGTATGCATTAAAAGAAAAGAAAAAGTTTGCATCAAGAAACACAAACATACTACAATAACAGGCTGATCCATCCTTAGCAATTGAACTATGGTATGATATCTTTAATAATGTACTAAACAAGCATGCACAAATAGTTACCAAGCGTGTACAAAGAGATAAACAACCTGAATGGTACTCTAGGGAAGTTATACATGCACGGCAGATGAGAGATAAATTTAGAAAGTTAGGTATGTGGGGGAAATATAAATTCTGGAGAAATAGAACCAACCAAATTTTAACTGAATCCAAACAAAAATATTACAGTAATTTAGTTAAAGACTCTAAAGATCCCAAAATACTTTGAAAGTGTATTCACAGTCTTAATCCTTCAAGTCAGGTACGACCATATGAGCTTCTCATAGATAAAAATGTGAAGGTTAACAACTCATTAGATGTAGCAAATACTTTTAACAATTTTTTCACATCTTGTGTACAAAACCTTAGAAATGATAGTAATACCTCCAAAAGCCCTGATTTAAACAAGCTAAAACATTTTGTTGAAAAAGGGTTACCCTCAAACAAATTTTTTATTATTCCACCTGTTAAAATAAATGAGCTTTTTGAGAAAATAATGCAACTTGACGTCAATAAGTCTTCAGGCGATGATAACATTGGTCCAAGAATACTCAAAGTAAGTGCCCATATTATATCATCACCACTGACATTCATCTTTAATAGAATAATAGACAGTGGTGTATATCCATATATATTAAAAAATGCAAAGGTGTCACCAATTTTTAAAGCTGGTGAAAAATGCCTTCCTACTAACTATAGACCCATCTCTGTTCTACCAACAATTTCAAAACTCATTGAAAAACATGTTTCAAAATGTATGTACAAATTTTTGTCCAAATATGATCTTCTACACCCTGCTCAGTCAGGTTTTAGACCAAATCACTCTTGTCAAACTGCACTTGTAAATATTATTGATAAGTGGCTGCAAGAAATGAATAATGGAAATTTAAATCTAGTCATACTTCTAGACTTTAAAAAGGCTTTTGATGTAGTTGACCATGACATTATCTGTCAAAAACTTCAAATGTATGGTTTTAGTCTAAAAAAAATTGATTTTTCTAAGTCATATTTAAGTAATCGGACACAACAAGTGCAAATAGGCAATACAAAATCTGATAAACTGCCTATTAAATATGGAGTCCCTCAAGGTTCCATTTTGGGACCTCTTCTATTCATTTTATATATAAATGATTTACCATTAAGTATTCAAAACTGTAATACTGATATGTATGCCGACGATTCAACAATGCACATATCAGGAAAAACAATAAGTGAGTTGCAATTAAAGGCACAGGCAGACTTATATGAAGTTGAAAAATGGTGTACCAATAATAATATGTTCATAAACTGTCAAAAAACTAAAAGTATGATTGTTGGAACTCGACAAAAGGTCTCATCCCAAAGTGAAGAGTTTTTTCTAATGATAAATTCAGCTGTTCTTCAGAACTCTTCACATGAAAAACTACTGGGAATTACAATCGACCCTCACCTAACCTGGGCAAATCAATTAGACCAAGTCTGCTCTAAAGTATCATCTCGTATTTATCTCCTTTCTAAAATTAAGCAGTTTCTAAATCTTGAATCAAGGAAATTGTTCTATACAGGTTACATTCTACCACTTATTGATTATTGCTGCGTAACTTGGGGAAACTGTACCAAGGTTGGACTAAATCGTATTCTAAAACTTCAAAAAAGGGCTGTAAGATTAATACTAGACCAAGACCCCCTTTCACCATCTGGGCCCTTATTAAAAGAACTAGGATGGATGAAAATTGAGGATAGAATTAAATACCATAAATATCTTCTTCTGTTTAAAAGTTTGAAGAAAGATGCACCATCATACTTGGTAAATAAATTTAATTTTGTCTCTGAAAATAACACATGTACACTTCGGAATGCTACAAATCTCAATTTAAAGGTTCCAAAAGTGAAAACAGAGCTATACAAAAAATCATTTAGCTATTCTGGTCCGATTTTATGGAATAGTTTGCCACAATCAATACGTAATACTCCAAGCCTTAATACATTTAAAGAAAAAATTAAGGATTATCTATTAAATCATGCTAACTTAACTAAAAATGATTGACATTGTTTTTGTTCTTTAAAAAGTTACTTGAGTGTTGTATATGAATGACGTAATTGTATGAATTTTGCTTCATGCTCATAATAGCATAGTTGTTGTATTCATGTTTGTATGTTACTTTTCCATTTGATGTATCTGAGGGCCTCAGGGAAGATCAGTGTATACTAACTGTGTTTACCCTCGTAAAATAAAGTACTATTAAACTTGACCGAGATATATAACAGAATGAGCTTGTGACATAGGGTCCTTTGGAGTGACATCAAACAGCTCTTACTGGCATCTTGACCGAGACATATAAGGGAATGAGCTTGTGACATAGGGTCCTTTGGAGTGACATCAAACAGCTCTGACAGGCAACTTGACCGAGATATATAAAGGAATGAGCTTGTGACATAGGGTCCTTTTGAGGTAACATCAAAAGGCTCTAACAGGCAACTCGACTGAGATATATGTGGGAATGAGCTTGTGTCATACGGTCTTTTGAGGTGACATCAACTGGCTCTGACACGCAACTTGATCGAGATATATGATATATAAGGCAACGAGCTTGTGACATAGGGTTCTTTTGAGGTGACATCAAACGGCTCTGACAGGCAACTTGACCGAGATATATGAGGGAATGAGCTTGTGTCATACGGTCTTTTGATGCAACATCAAACGGCTCTGATACGCAACTTGACCGAGATATATGAGGGAATGACCTTGTGACATAGGATCCTTTGGAGTGACATTAAACGGCTCAGACAGGCAACTTAACCGAGATATATGAGGGAATGAGCTTGTGACATACAGTCTTTTGTGGTGATAAAATATCGCTCTGACAGGCAACTTGACCGAGATGTATGAGGGAATGAGCTTGTGCCATAGGGTCTTTTGGAGTGACATCAAATTGCACTTACAGGCTCAGACAGGCAACTTGACCGAGATATATGAGGGCATAAGCTTGTGACATAGGGTCCTTTGGAGTGATATTAATCTGCACTTACAGGCAACTTTACCGAGATATATGAGGGAATGAGCTTGTGACATACTGTCCTTTGAGGTGACATTATACCGCTCAGACAGGCAACTTGACCGAAATATGAGGGAATGAGCTTACTAATTTACAGTATAGAGTGATGAAAACATCTTTCATACTACATGTAGTATGTGTGTAACCATCTGTTATACTACATGTAGTATTATGTAAACTTTCATACTACATGTAGTATATGTGACCATCTGTTATACTACATGTAGTATTGTGTAACCTTTTTATACTACATGTAGTTTTGTGTAACCATCTGTTATACTACATGTAATATTATGTAAACTTTCATACTACATGTAGTATTATGTAAACTTTCATACTACATGTAGTATGCGTGTAACCATCTGTTATACTACTTGTAGTATTATGTAAACATCTTTCATACTACATGTGGTATATGTGTAACCATCTTTTATACTACATGTAGTATTGTGTAACCATCTTTTATACTACATGTAGTTTTATGTAACCATCTTTTATACTACATGTAGTATGTGTGTAACCATATGTTATACTACATGCAGTATGTGTGTAACCATATTAAAATTTAAACTATTTATCACATATAGTGTTGGTACCATGAAAGCATTGTGACAAAAGGAGAAATTGCTTATGATGAGCAATTTCTCCTTTGGTCGCTATCTTTTGATAGATCTCTATTCAACAATTATACTTTCCTTTTTTTCATATTCTTTCCTAGAAGTGTTCAAAGTCATCTACTGTATGTTTTTGAATGTGGGAAAGGGTTAATTTACATTCTGCTTATATAAAAAATATTTAAATTATATTAAAAAAAATCAACATTTCTAAATATATTGAATGCTAATTTTTATTCTACGCGCTCAAGTGAGACACGTTTTTGAAAGCCTCTGTAGCAGACGATTACATGTATTGAAAACATAGAGCAATTTCTTCTTTTGTCATAATGTTTTCAACCTAATTCAAGTTATATTTACAAATATTTTAGGCTGGATGTTTTCAAAATCGTCTGCTGCAGATTTGTTGTATCTGGGAAAGGGGGATTACATAAGACAGCACACTGTGTATGTTTGGATACAAGTTACATATAAAGCTTGAACATTTTGGTGCATCTTGGTTGTAGCTTTCACCGTAAAGGGGCATGAATCCACCTGGGCTACATGGGCACTTATCCATATTTGGTCTTATTCCACATATAGACACATATTTACGCATCACCAAAGAAGATTTTTTAAACATTGTGACAAAAGGAGAAATCGCTCAACGCGAGCAATTTCTCCTTTTGCCACAATGTTTTCAACTCTATAAAATAATTAAACTATCAGTTATAGAAATATTCCCTATTTTTGGTCTAGATTACTTCAAAGTCGTCTGCTGCAGATTTTTTGTAGGTGGGAAAGGCTCTTAATTAAGATTATATAGGAGCTGTGATCTGCGACAACCAACCTTATTTTATTTGCATCCATCCTAGATCCAGCTCGACCTGCGCCAATTAGTCATAGAAGGTTTCAATACACTTTTTTAATAAGCTGTTTCCATTTGGGTCCTTTAGCCCTTTCCCTCATACAGCAATTCTGCAGCAGACGACTTTGAACGTATTTTGTCAAAAAATAGAAAATCTTCATAATTGAATGGATAACCTATGACAAAAAGTGGAAAACATTGTGGCAAAAGGAGAAATTGCACATTTTGTGCAATTTCTTCTTTTGTCACTATGTTTTCAAAAAGCTGTCTGCTGCAGAGGCGTCAGAAAGCGTCTATATGAGGGAAAGGGTTAGTATGGATGCGCAGACAATATTTTTTCTATGACATTTGTAATTATAATGTTAACCCTTTCCAACATATACACGCTTTATGATGCCTCTGCAGCAGACGACTTTACTGCCGCAAAAAAAGAAATTGCTTAATTCATCATGAGCAATTTCTCCGTTTTCCACAATGTTTTTTAACTTATTTAATCATTATACTTTCGTTTACAGAGATTTCCCATATTTTTTACCTAAATGTTTTCAAATTCGTGATGCCTCTGCAGCAGACGACTTTAAAAAACACTGCGGCAAAAGAAGAAATTGCTTAATTCATCATGAGCAATTTCTCCGTTTTCCACAATATTTACAACTTATTTAATCATTATACTTTCGTTTACAGAGATTTCCCATATTTTTTACCTAAATGTTTTCAAATTCGTGATACCTCTGCAGCAGACGACTTTAAAAAACAATGCGGCAAAAGAAGAAATTGCTCAATTCATTATGAGCAATTTCTCCGTTTTCCACAATGTTTTCAACTTATTTGATTATTAACTTTCCTTAATGAAATTTAAATAATAAAGATTTAAAATAAAATATGGAAAAGTGTTATACACAGGATAAACTGTGTTAAACTATACAATGAGAGAAGAAAACCTGAAGCTTTAGAAAGGTCGCTTAATTCAACTTGACTAGCAAACACTGGATCATCTTCTGTAACATTTTCCGAGACCATAGTAGGGGGAGGAGTTTGTGAGTTGGACAATGATGTCGTTGTCTCACTCCGGTTAACCTGTGCTGTGGTTTGTCCTATTGAAGTCTGAGATGGAGTCTGTGTTGGTGATTTCTTGGTTGTGATTGGTTCACTTGAAGTCTGTGTAGGGGCATATGTTGATGGTTTCTTGGTTGTGGCTGGTCCACTGGTAGTCTGCGGTTGGGCCTGTGTTGATGGGGCCTTTGTTGTTATTAGTCCACTTGAAGTCTGAGGCAGAGCTTTAGTAGATGCTTTAGTAACTATAATACTCTGTGTTGATGTTGGGACTGGTACAACAGCTGGAAGAAACATTTTTGTGTATATAGTCCTGGATCTTTGACATGGCAGGGTGGGCTTGATAAGAATCTTTGCATATTTATTTTTGGTATGATCTCTTATAATTGCTTGCTAGCCTTTTTCTGCATTGTATTCACGCATTTGATTGATTAGTAATGCTTGAATGATAAAGTTTGATTGTTACAAATTGCCCTCACAAAACCCATCTTACTCAAACATCTTTATGCAGAGATCTGTTTCAAGCCCGGACTTGAAATGTCACAGTTTTGGAGTATAAATGTGATTAAATGCATTTGTCTATAACATAAGAAGGGCGTTTAAAACAATCCTGAAATGGTTAGATATTCATTTATCATAATTTATTGATTGTTTTGGGTTTAACGCGGTTTTCAACAAGTGTTCAGTCTACCACCGACTCGTGTGTTTCCTGGCTTTCTCACACCTATACTCCACAAAACAGACTTACCAAGCAACTGGCTGCTTTTGCACATAGACTGTTAGCCCATTGGTGGTAGACGAATGACGCTTGTAATAATGGGGTTCAAACTCACAACCACTGGATTAACAGCCTGTGTCGCTACCGACTGAGCTAGGCAAAATTGAATACTTATTCTAACATACAACAGATCAGCAGCAGAAGACTTCGAAAATATCTAGGCAAAAACATGGAACACAACCTTTACCGTAATAAGAATTATTAAATATAGTTATTGTGGCAAAAGGAGAAATTGCTCGTAATTGTGCAGGCTTATTTGTTTAACTCTTTCCCACTTACAGATGCTTCTGCAGCGGACATCTTTTGAAAACATTGTGACTAAATAAGAAGTTGCTCATACTGAACAATTTCTCCTTACTCCACATTTACAACTATTGAATGATTTAATATGTGTGTATAGAGATTTTACATGTATTGCAATGTCGTCTGTTACAGATTTGTTGCCTGTTGAAATACACATTTGCACATAGGTATGGTGTTTTATATGCAGCATTCAACAACTGTTCAGGTATATAACAGTATTTTTCTGGGTTAGTTACAGAGCTCTAGATAAGGCGAGTATTTCAAATTCTAAAATCCTTATTTGATACTCAAACCCTAAGTTGTGGGTACTCAAAAGAATCGTCTCAGCGAGACGATTCTTTTGAGTACCCACAACATAGAGTTTAGTTGAGTCATAAGAAAAATATAGGTGGTAAAAGACCACTTTACTCCTCCTTATCTGGTACTCTGAGTTACCACTACTACTTGTCCATTTATCCTGACAGTCAGTCATTCGTAATGCTAACTTCCCTGTATGTGGTAAAGGGATAAATATCATTGAAAGTAACATTAAAATCACAATCTACTCACTCTAAAGGGGTCGTTTATACTTTGTTTAATGAGCATACAGTAAAATATCTTTATCAGTAACATAAAACTCTATTCACTGTAAAGGGGTCGTTTATACTTTGTGTAATGAACATACAATAAAATATCATTATCAGTAACATAAAACTCTACTCAATGTAAAGGGGTCGTTTATACTTTGTTTAATGAACATGCAGTAAAATATCTTTATCAGTAACATAAAACTCTACTCACTGTAATGGGGTCGTTTATACTATGTGTAATGAACATACAGTAAAATATCATTATCAGTAACATAAAACTCTACTCATTGTAAAGGTGTCGTTTATACTTTATTTAATGAACATACAGTAAAATATCATTATCAGTAACACAAAACTCTACTCACTGTAAAGGGTTCATTTATACTTTGTGTAATGAACCTGCAGTAAAATATCTTTATCAGTAACATAACAATCTACTCACTGTAATGGGGTCGTTTATACTTTGTTTAATGAAAATACAGTAAAATATCTTTATCAGTAACACAAAACTCTACTCACTGTAAAGGGGTTGTTCATACTTTGTTTAATGAACATACAGTAAAATATATTTATCAGTAACACAAAACTCTACTCACTGTAAAGGTGTCGTTTATACTTTGTTTAATAAAAATTCTGTGAAATATCTTTATCAGTAACACAAAACTCTACTCACTGTAAAGTGGTCGTTTATACTTTGTTTAACTCTTTCAGCGCCAAAGGCAATATTCAGGTTTTTGCAAACAATACTGATTCAGGCAAGTCAGCTCGTAACGAGCTGTCTCACCTGAAATCAGCATTGTTTGCCTTTTATTTATCAAAATAGTCCAACATTGTATTATATGAGAAATGGAGACGCCCGATTTTGAACATGAAAGAGTCTACTTTAAACAATTCAGCGCTGTTAATGAAAATACAGTAAAATATCATTATTAGTAACATAACAATCTACTCACTGGAATAAGGTCGTTCTGGTTCTGTAGGATCATCTGGATCACTCACATGGATCGTATGACTGCTGATAGACACCGACTGAATATTTTCAGATGTACTTCGCTTCTTTCTTCCAACTGCACCTGTTTACAGGACGAAAACCAAGACGTTAATAAAGATATCTGTTGGCATAATATAATATGATCCGGCCTGCGAGAAAACCAACATTATGGCCTCTGCGGAAGGTATCGACACAGATAAGCCTGTGCAGTCCTCGCAGACCGATCCGGGCCGACACATTCCGTCTCAGGGTGATAGAGGTATAGAGTAATGATTCCTGAAACAGAAAATCCATAGGAGGCGAAAACTGACTATCCGGGTAAGCCTGCGCAGCTTGCTTAGACTGATCCGGGTCGATAATTTGCGCATAGTCCATAATGTTGGTTTTGTTGCGGGACGGCTCATAAGAATTTCTGCCTCATACATTCATTTGATGCTCCTGTATCAGATGGTTTTTAGAAAGTATCATTCAGAATTCTCAAAATGAGCAATTCTCTTTTCCCACATTGTTATCGTTTTTGTTTCTTACACATGTTATATACCGGTTGTTGCTTTTTACACACATACAACAATTCTGCAGCAGACGGCTTTAAACGTATTTTGTCAAAAAATAGCAAATCTCTATAATTGAATGGATAACCTATGACTAAAAGTGGAAAACATTGTGGCAAAAGGAGAAATTGCTCGTTTTGAGCAATTTCTTCTTTTAGTCACTATGTTTTCAAAAAGCTGTCTGCTTCAGAGGTGTCCAAAAGTGTCCATATGAGGGAAAGGGTATAAAATTACTAAAATAATATGAATAAATATCCTAAAAATACTATCAGAAAAAGATAAGTGATTTTGTGTGTGTATACCTCACACCTTTCCTAATTACAGCACTCACCTTGGCAAAGTTGTTTGCTTGATTGATTGGGGTTTAACGCCGTTTTCAACAATTGTTCAGTCATATCACGGCGACCAGTTCACCTACTCATGCTTTTCCTGGTTTTTCCACACCAGTACACCACACAACATACTTTCCAAGCAACTGGATGCTTTTCTACATAGACTGTTATCAGCCCATTGGTGAAAGACGAGTGACGCAGGTCACAATGACTTTTGTCAAACATCGGAAAGAATGTTGGCCGAGCCGGGACTCAAACTCACAACACCTAGATTGACAGCCCGCGTCACTACCGACTGAGCTACCGGGGCTCGGCTCACTTTGGCAACGGGAGAAATTGTCAATGAGGGTTAACCTCTATTTTCCCATTATATGATGAGGGTATGAGTACAAATGTATCTGTATACATGGGGAAACAAATCTTGCATTGCACATGTATACATAGTTTCTCCTTTTGCTCCAATATTTTCAAAAGGTTGTCTGCTGCAGATATATCAAAAGTAGTCTGCACGAGGGAAGGTTAAAAACATATTCATTTTTACTAAGTCTAATGTTGCTATGTTTGCAGACATCTTGGACATAATTATATCCAACTAAATTTAAGTGTAAGCACCTAACTGTTCTATAATGTATGGGTCCAGGCATCTTGGACATAATTATATCCAACTAAATTTAAGTGTAAGCACCTAACTGTTCTATAATGTATGGGTCCAGACATCTTGGACATAATTATATCCAACTAAATTTAAGTGTAAGCACCTAACTGTTCTATAATGTATGGGTGCAGGCATATTGGACATAATTATATCCAACTAAATTTAAGTGTAAGCACCTAACTGTTCTATAATGTATGGGTCCAGATATCTTGGACATAATTATATCCAACTAAATTTAAGTGTAAGCACCTAACTGTTCTATAATGTATGGGTCCAGACATCTTGGACATAATTATATCCAACTAAAGTTAAGTGTAAGCACCTAACTGTTCTATAATGTATGGGTCCAGGCATCTCCGTTCATTACATTACCATTACCATAAACTCTTACGGGAATGCTAATGTACGAAGTAGCCTTGGCTAGCGAAGATGGGATGCAGGTGACGAAGAACACTCAGAGGTTCAGATAAGGAGGGGTATTCAGCTCTGTTTCCAACAATTTCTCTCTTATTATAAATGCAAACTCTATGTTGTGGGTACTCAAAAAAATCGTGTCACTGAGACGATTCTTTTGAGTACCCACAACATAGGGTAAGAGGATCAAATATGGATTTTAGAACATACAAAACGCCCCCTTATCTAGAGCTCTGACTGAACACTATAACAGTTTGGTTTCTAGCTTACTGACATTTCCTGAAGAGGTAGTAGTTAGTAGTAGTAGTTGTAGTAGTAAATGTACCTGATCCTGGATTACAGCTTCTATCACAGACTGGATCCGTCTCTTCCCGTCCACAGACAAGGGCCTCGCAGTGTATATGGACTTGTTCATACTTAACAAACTTGAAGGTCTCAAAACTGAAGCCAGACCAGGCATTGTTTAGTGGGTAAAATATTACTGTTTCGTCTACTTTACATCTGTAACAATAACCACAATTAACACTTTCCCGCTCACATATGCATTTTGAAACATCTGCACTCTGCAGAAGGTGACATTTGTCACAATGTTTATGAACCTATCCAGTAATTATACTCGAGTTTATAGATTTCTGTTTGTATGGTGTTTATGCCACTTTCAACATTCTTTGGTTATATCACATAGCATTTCCTGGGTAAGTTCTACCCTGGTTCATTTATCCTCACACCAACAAGTCAGTTGTTTGATTGATTGATTGGGATTCTGCAGCAGACGACTTTGAACATATTTTGTCTAAAAATGGAAAATCTCTATAATTGATTTGATAACCTATGACTTAAAGTGGAAAAACATTGTGGCAAAAGGAGAAATTGCACGTTTTGTGCAATTTCTTCTTTTGTCACTATGTTTTCAAAAAGCCGTCTGCTGCAGAGGCGTCAGAAAGCATCTATATGAAGGAAAGGGTTAAGGAGTGTTTTGCCTGTTCTAAAATCCTTATTTTATCCGCTAACCCTAAGTTGTTTGTACTCAAAAGACCCGTCTCAATGAGACGATTCTTTTGAGTACCCACAGCATAGGGTTTGGTTGGAAAAGAAGATTGATTGATTGATTGGGGTTTAAAACCGTTTTCAACAATTGTTCAGTCATATCACGGCGACCAGTTCACCTACTCATGCCTTTCCTGGTTTTCCCACACCAGTACACCACACAGCATACTTTCCAAGCAACTGGCTACTTTTCCACATAGACTGTTAAACAGCCCATTGGTGAAATACGAATGACGCAGGTCACAGTGACTTTTGTCAAACGTCTGAAGGAATGTTGGCCGAGCTGGGATTCGAACTCACAACCCCTGGATTGACAGCCCGCGTCGCTACCGACTTGGCTACCGGGGCTCGGCAACGATTGAGTTGTAATGATTACCCTGTACTACTGAGTCATTATTACCATTATTGATGTATGTGGAAAATGGTTGAATAATGAACTGATTGCAATGTTCAGTTATTTCAGCTGACATCCGATTCAATTATTCATATGTTTCATGTTGTCATTATGAGCAATTTCTCCTTTTTCACACACTGTTTTTCAAAAGTCATTTGGTGTAATTTCCTCAAAATGCTTCGGTATCAGGGTGTTGTTAAATTCCCATTATTATATTTTGATACAACTTTAAGCAAGGTTTGCAATGTGTTTGGATGGTGTAAATTTGCTTACCATATTTGGGAAACCATTCTTTTAGAGTTTGACCCTTTCCCTCATACGTCTCTTTAATTGAATGAATAACCTATGACTAAAAGTGAAAAACATTGTGGCAAAAGGAGAAATTGCTCGTTTTGAGCAATTTCTTCTTTTTTCACTATGTTTTAAAAAAGCCGTCTGCTGCAGAGGCGTCAGAAAGCGTCTATATGAGGGAATAGGGTTAAGGTTAATTATGTAAAATATAAAACAGTCATAGCCAATTGAAAAATAAAACAAAAAAATCTCATTGTGCTCAGGTGACATTAACCACATACAACAAATTTGCAGCAGACGACTTTGAAATCATCTGGTAAAAAATACGGTACAACTCTACACATGAAAGGGTAATGACTGAAAAGAGTAGAAAACATGTGACAAAAGGAGAAATTCGTTACGATGAGTATTTTCTGTTATGGCCACAATGGTTCCAAAAGCCGTATGCTGCAGAGTCACCCGAAAGCGTATGTTTGTGGGAGAGGGTAAAAAATGTATAGAATTTCTCACTTGTCTATAAATAATGGGTAGCGAACTTTGTCATATCTATCAGGAGAGGGCGTGGCCGTACAGTTATGAACAACTAATCTAAGCGTAGGATCCGAATTGTGGAGTAGGAGAGCCGCATTCAACGTTTCCCCAAGGAATACTTCTACAGGATAATGGGTCTCGGGGACTAAAAATGAATTGTTCCTGAAATCACAAGTAACTGACGTTATAATTTATGAAAAACCACTTACCCCCATGCAATACTAGACAAATGAGAAATTGATTAGCAATTTCCCCCTTTTGCCATAATGTTTCCCTCATAAAGACGCTTTCTGACGCCTCTGCAGCAGACGGATTTTTGAAAACATAGTGACAAAAGAAGAAATTGCTCAAAACAAGCAATTTCTCCTTTTGCCACAATGTTTTCAACTTTAAGTCATGGGTTATCCATTCAATTATAGAGATTTTCTATTTTTTGACAAAATATGCCCAAAGTCTGCTGCAGAATTGTCGTATGAGGGTAAGGGTTAACAAAGTCAAATAATATCTCTGCTGATCATTGTCATCTGTGTTAATCCTGTCCCTAGAACAGGCGAATGTAGATACTTCCGTAACTGCTCATTCATAAAAACGTGATGAGATGAAAGAATGCGCAGCTTAAATCAGATTGATTGATTGATTGGGGTTTAACGCCATTTTTAACAATTTCTTAGTCATATCACGGCGGCCAGTTCACCTACTCATGTGTTTCCTGGTTTTCTCACACCAGTACTCCACACAACAATCTTCCCAAGCAACTAGCTGCTTTTCCACATAGACTTAGCCCATTGGTGGAAGACGAATGACGCATGTCGCAATGACTTTTGTCAAACATCGGAAAGAAAGTTGGCCGAGCCGGGATTCAAACTCACAACCCCTGGATTGACAGCCCGCGTCGTTACCGACTGCTTAAATCAGAAAGTTGACCTTACGAATGCATAATTGTTTGACCCACAGTGACTATGACCTTGAAAGTTCTGCACCCCTTGTCTATATAGTTAGGGATCATAATAATGTTGAATGAAATAACCGAATTTGTAAAAACTGCAATTTAGGAGTTATGGAAAGAAAATACCCCTTTTTATTTATTTGTTCAAAATATAGAGAATTATGACATTAATATATAAACAAGACACCGCTGAAGACGGAAAGGCCGGATTGTCGGCAATTTGATCTTGAAAATCGACAAACCATGGTCAAGGTCAAATTAACCATAGAAATCAATAGAACTTGTTACTGGTTACCTTCAGGCAAAGTTTCAAGTTTGTAACCTTTTCGAGGGCTGAGATTTTACCTCAACCTGAAACTTTAACCAAAATGTTGACGGACAGACAGGCAGACAGTGAGGCAGACAGACAGACAGACGGATGGTCATCGCCAATCTGTAGACCGGAATTGCTTGAGCAATCCTGCCCAAAACACAGTTTTTCCAGCGATTAATAAATTTTATGAAAGAAGGGGTTAACATACCTGTAGAACAGCAAAGAAACATTAAACTTTCCTTCTGCAGCCACGTTCACCTTTTCTGTCACAGGTAAAATGGGCTTTTCATCATACACTTTCTTAGGCAGCACACAATGGATGTCGATGAGAAATGTCTTGTTAGTGATTTGATCCCCGTTTGCTGTGGTGTATATGAGTGCGTATATGATGCAGTTAGTGTAAATGATATGTGTGGCATTAGTCTGAAAAATAACAAGAGTGTTCAAATGTACAAATGTGTCACCTTCCAAGTGAAAGTGTAATGGACAGTCGACATATAAGTGACTCACTGCCAAAGCTTATCAGCAGTCACATTCTTAGGTAGCACACAACTGATTTCGTAGACATATGTCTTGTATGCAATTTGATGCCCGTTTGCTGTGGTGTATATGATTGCAGATCTGATGGAGTTAGTGTAAATGATATGTGTGGCATTTGTCTGAAAAATAACAAGAGTGTTCAAATGTCAGATGTGTCACCTTCCAAGTGAAAGTGTAATGGACAGTCGACAGATAAGTGACTCACTGCCAAGGCGAGTCACACAACAGCAGAGAACTGATCCCTATGTGTCTCACTGCTAAGGCAAGTGACACAACAACAGAGAACTGATCCCTATGTGTCTCACTGCTAAGGCAAGTGACACAACAACCAACAAAGACCTACTCCCTATATGACTTCCTCGTAAGGCAGGTGACACAACAACATAGACGTGTTCCCTATGTGTCTCCCTATGCAATTCACTGCTAAGGCAAGTGACACAACAGCATAAAAGTGATCCCTATGTGACTCACTGCTAAGGCAGTTGACACAACAACAGAAATATGATCCCTATGTGACTCACTGCTAAGGCAGGTGACACAACAACAGAGATCTGATCCCTATGTGACTCACTGCTAAGGCGGGTGACACAACAACAGAGAACTGATCCCTATGTGAATCACTGCTAAGGCAGGTGACACAACAACAGAGATCTGATCCCTATGTGACTCACTGCTAAGGCAGGTGACACAACAACAGAGATCTGATCCCTATGTGACTCACTGCTAAGGCAGGTGACACAACAACAGATACCTGATTCCTATGTGACTCACTGCTAAGGCAGGTGAAACAACAACCGAGAACTGATCCTTATGTGACTCATTACTAAGGCAGGTAAAACAACAACATAGAACTAATATCCCTATGTGACTCACTGCTAAGGCAGGTGAAACAACAACATAGAAGTTATTCCTATATGTCTCACTGCCAATTATAATTATATGACCAAAATTATAGATTGTCACCAATTTGTATTCAGATGTTTAACCCTTTCCCACATTTATATTGTTTTATCGCTTCTGCAGCAGATCACATTTGGAAATACTGTGACAAAATGGGAAATTGCTTACCATGAGCAATTTCTTCTTTCATCACAATGTTTTCAAATCAGTTCAATAATTAGACCTTCAGTAGTAGAGCTTTTTCACATTTGTTTCCCAAATGTTTTCAAAGTAGTCTGCTGCACAGAGTGTTGTATTCGGAAATGGTTAAAAATAATTCAAAGTAGTTAACCATTTCCCTCATACGACAATTCTGCAGCAGACGACTTTGATCATATTTTGTCAAAACATAGAAAATCTCCATAGTTAAATGAATATCCTATGACGAAAAGTAAAAAACATTGTGGCAAAAGGAGGAATTGCACGTTTTGTGCAATTTGTTCTTTTGTCACTATGTTTTCAAAAAGCCGTCTGCTGCAGAGGCGTCAGAAAGCGTCTATATGAGGGAAAGGGTTAACTATTAAAATATTATATCAGGTAGCCTAAGTGGTTATATAGAGGTTAAACCCTTTCCCACATATAGATGCTTTCTGACGCCTCTGCAGCGGACGATTATTAAAAACAATGTGTCAAAAAGATGAATTGCTCACAATGAGCAATTCCTCTTTTTTTGCCGCGATGCTTCCAACTCTATTTAATCAAAATACTTTTATTTAAAGAGATTTCCATAGTTTTGCCTAGAAAACGTTATCAAAGTCGTCTGCTGCAAAAGTGTTGTTTCTTAGAAAGGGTTAACCATTTCCCTCATAAAGACGCTTTCTGATGCCTCTGCAGCAGATGACTTTTTGAAAACATGGCGACAAAAGAAGAAATTGCTCAAAACGAACAATTTCTCCTTTTGTCACCATGTTTTCAACTCTATTCAATTATTTTACTTTCGTTTTAAAAGAAGAGAGTTTCCGAAACATATCGGGTATATATTTCAAAGTCGTCTGCTGCAAACGTGTTGTTTGTCAGAAAGGGTCAATATTCGTCTGCTGTAAACGTGTTGTTTGTTAGAAAGGGTTAATAGTCGTCTGCTGTAAACGTGTTGTTTGTTAGAAAGGGTTAATAGTCGTCTGCTGTAAACGTGTTGTTTACTAGAAAGGGTTAATAGTCGTCTGCTGTAAACGTGTTGTTTGTTAGAAAGGGTTAATAGTCGTCTGCTGTAAACGTGTTGTTTGTTAGAAAGGGTTAATAGTCGTCTGCTGTAAACGTGTTGTTTGTCAGAAAGGGTCAATAGTCGTCTGCTGTAAACGTGTTGTTTGTTAGAAAGGGTTAATAGTCGTCTGCTGTAAACGTGTTGTTTGTTAGAAAGGGTTAATAGTCGTCTGCTGTAAACGTGTTGTTTGTTAGAAAGGGTTAATAGTCGTCTGCTGTAAACGTGTTGTTTGTTAAAAAGGGTTAATAGTCGTCTGCTGTAAACGTGTTGTTTGTCAGAAAGGGTCAATAGTCGTCTGCTGTAAACGTGTTGTTTGTTAGAAAGGGTTAATAGTCGTCTGCTGTAAACGGGTTGTTTGTTAGAAAGGGTTAATAGTCGTCTGCTGTAAACGTGTTGTTTGTTAGAAAGGGTTAATAGTCGTCTGCTGTAAACGTGTTGTTTACTAGAAAGGGTTAATAGTCGTCTGCTGTAAACGTGTTGTTTGTTAGAAAGGGTTAAATTACTTACAGTTCTCGTCGTGTTACATTCACCGAAAGGGATACTTATAGAAATTTCCGTAGGAGACGTCTCATATTTGACATTCTGACATAGGCCGGAGCTGTTGAATGCGGGGGTAAACTGTTTAGCTGCCAGGTTGGTGTCAGTTATGGTACTAAAACTGGCTATCATTAAACCATTTGAACATGTTAGATTCGATGGCTCAAGATCTGTAAAAGGTATTGTTATTATGGTTTATATCACTTTAATTATACATGTACAGTTGAAACCTGTGTACAAAGACCACCCATGATAAAACCAATCGGGTCTTTGTTCACAGAATGGTCTTTATTTGCAGGGTCATTTATGCAGAAAGTGAGTAATGTGGGACCGTGTCTGTGTTGTAGTGGTTTAGTGTTCGCCTCCAGTGTTGAAGGCTGCAGGGTGCAATCCCCTGTCTGTTAACCCTTTCCCTCACATCAACGCTTTCTGACGCCTCTGCAGCAGACGGCTTTTTAAAAACATTATGACAAAAGAAGAAATTGCTCAAAGCGAGCAATTTTTCCCCCTTTGCCACAATGTTTTCCACTTTTAGTCATAGATTATTCATTCAATTATAGAGATTTTCTATGTTTTGACAAAATATGTTCAAAGTCATCTGCTGCAGATTTGTTGAACGTGGGAAGTACCAAATACTTTAAAACAGGAAGTAATGGCTTTCCCACTTTGGCAATCAGGTGTATGGGGGTAAGCATAATGACTGGTTTGCTGGTATCAGGATTAATGGACCAGTAGTACTAGATCATACCCAGGAAACGCTGTGAATTAACTAAAATGTGTTGTAAGCACCAAACAAAACTAGAAGAGAAATTTCTATAAACAGTGAATTGCTATTCTAAGGTGGTCTCCTAGCACAGGTTCGACTGCACCAGGACGATTTATAGAAATATTCGGATATTGAGAAAAATGATATTTTCCCAGTAGGAAAGACTTGCCATGGTAGATTGTCAGTTACCAGGGTGATACGATATGATGTCATATATATTGCAATACCATCGACGCTGTGTTACATAATCCGTCATCATGAGAACGCGCTATTTAAACACCGTAACCTGAACACATTACTTCACATGACTTTTCAAATGTCGTCAGCTGTACAATCATCAGACAAACAATTTCAACAATCTAGAAAACTGAAAGATATATATTGATAAAGAGTTGAAAATATTACAATTAAAGGTGAACTTACTCATTTTGAGCAATATCACCTTTTATTGCACTGTTTTCTAAAGTCATGTTCAATGGCAGGTGACAAATGTCGTCTGTGTGAAGTAAAGGGTTATTCGTATAAATCCCTTTTCCATATAATACAAATCTATCATAGACGACTTTGATACTATATCTAGGCAAAAAAAAAAAAACATGGAAAATCTATTAAAACAATAGTTTAATTATTGGATAGAGTTGAAGAAATGATGGCAAAAGGTCATTTTGTTACAATGATTTTCAAAATTCGTCTTCTGCAGAGGCGTCAGAAAGCTTCTATTTGTAGGAAAGGGTTAAACTGCTTGTTTACGAGTAGTGACAACACTTTTCATTGATCATTTTATATATTATTTATCGGTTACTGTTGGGCATTCGATACCATAATTATTATCGATCATGATTTTACCTGCAAATAACATATTGGGGCAGTTGATTGATTGGTTGGGTTTTAACCCCGTTTTCAACAATGTTTCAGTCATATCACGGCGACCTGTTCACCTACTCCTGGTTTTCTCACACCAGTACACAACACAACATACTTTCCAAGCAACTGGCTGCTTTTCCACATAGACTGTGAAACAGCCTATTGGTGAAAGACGAATGACGCAGGTCACAGTGACTGAATGTTGGCCGAGCTGGGATTCAAACTCACAACCCCTGGATTGACAGCCCACGTCGCTACCGACTGATATTTCGGGGCTCGGCCATATTGGGGCAGCCATGCTCATTTGTTATAAGCATGGAAATATCAGTCAAGGTAGAATTCCCGTGTTAAAAGTTCAAAAAATACTCTACAGAGCCATAATTTTGTCCAGATGGCTTTTACCAAATGAGTTGTCCCGCGAGAAAACCAACATTGTGGACTCTGCGTTAAGTATCGACCCGGATCAGCCTAAGCATGCAACGCAGGCTTAACTGGATAGATAAGTTTCGCCTCCTGTGGATTTTCTGTTTCAGGAATCATTACTCTATACCTCTGTTCCCCTGAGACGGAATGTGTCGGCCCGGATCTGTCTGCGCGGACTCCGCAGGCTGATCTGGGTCGATACATTACGCAGATGCCGTAATGTTGGTTTTTATCGCGGGACGGCTCAAATTGTCTTTTTTTTTGCAGTTTGTGGGAAAAAATATTCTTTAAAAAAAAGATCAAGAACACATACGTTCTGTTGAATAGTCAATCGGTGTGCATGTGACTGATGCCATCTCAGTTCTACCACAACTATTTATGAGCCAAGGAGATTGTGAGCAGTTAGCAATGTTTGCCTCAATACCAGAACAATCCACATTATTCACCACCATGGGCTCTGTTATATTGGCCATAATGTGTTCCATATCCTCACTGCCGGGTAGGGCGTCTGCAGGGCTAAAAGTGATCAGATAAACGTTTAAAAAACACTTTTCCTGATACCAAAAAAAAAACCACCCAGGTGATACACTTGGAGAAGTTTTGACAACATTGCGAAGAAAGAAGTAACTGCTCAAAAACCACTAGTTTATTCTAATTCCATAATTTACAAGAGCCGCATATTGCGATTATTATAATATGGTTCATATCTGCAGCAGAGTTTTGAAACCATTATGCGGAAAGGAGAAACTACGCAAAACTTTCTTTTTACAATACATTATTTAACTTGAAACAAAACCCAAAACCATCTTGAATTTATAAATCATTCCTCAGATGTATTTAATTTAACCCATTACTTCACACAGACGACATTTGACGCCTGCTGTTGCAGACGACTTTTGAAAACATTGCAATAAAAGACGAAATTGCTCAAAACAAGCAATTTCACCTTTTATTTCAATATTTTCAACTCTTTATCAATACAGTTCTTTCAGTTTTCTATATTGTTGAAATTGTTTGTCTAGATGATTGTAAAGCAGACGACCTTTGAAAAGTCATGTGAAGTAATGGGTTAAATAGAGATTATTCAACTTATTTTTTGAAAGATAAGAATATAATTCACGAGCCGTCTCGTGAATGGGAGTGACGTCACGAGTGGCTCCTCCCATTCACAAGACGGCGAGTGAATTATATTCTAATCTTTGAAAAAATGAGTTGAATAATCTGTTTATTACATTTCTTTGTTATTTGTTGAAATACATTAAATTTTTAAATACGTGTCCTCAACCATAGTTTATATTTACTGTGGAATATTGTTTGTCGTTTTACCTACTTTGCATTATTTTCGGATGAGGCGTGGCCATGGGAAAAAAGGGAGGGGCACGCATGCGCAATTGTGTAGTAGATTATAACACTGGTGTGTAATAACAATAAATCAACGATTATGAATTTTCTTTCACCGAGATATCCTTATCTTTGATGGATAGAAATGTAATAAAGCACAATATCATGTCAATTCTAAACTCTTCCCACATGCATTACATCTCTAGCAGACGACTTCTAGGAAATCTGGACAAAACTATGAAAAATCTCTATAAAATGCAATAACATTTACTATTGAATTATGTTGAGAAATAAGAGAAATTGCTCTTGCCAATGTTTTCAAAAGAAGTCGACTGCTGTAGATACATCAACATAATGTAATAGGTACAGTAGCTTTCTATCCCAGGTTGTAATTGGACCAGGACACAAGAAAATCGTCAGGGCTTTGCAATCAGGGGAAGCAATCAGGGGAAATCCAGATAGGCATAGTCCGACTGTTTACCTGAGTTCTCGACGTGTGTACGCTCCTTTCCCCTGATGTGACTCCAATATTTTGCATAAATCCAAAATTAAATAGAACTAGAAAAATAAATGTAGACAATCCATAGGTTGGGACTCGGGTTGTCAAAGGTCTTCTTAAAACTTACCGGTCAATGTATTCAAAGTTCAAGGTCAAAGGAACAGTGATATCATTTTGGTTTGTGATAAACCATTAGCCCATGATGCATGTATGCAGCAAATTTGGTATAATATTGTAAGAAATAATTTCTTTTAATTGGGTCAAGGTTGCAGCAACCTAAATTGTTCCAAAACATATTATGTTCTGAAGATGCATCTTCGGACCAAATTTGGCAACTCTAGGTTCCGGTAGCATAGGCAATGGGTTCCAATGTCAAGGGCACAGGTATCCAACATGATAAGTTATTGGGTTTGTTACTGACCCACTTCGGAAATATAGGGGGTCTGTAGGATGAATAGGGGGCGAGGCGATAGCCGAGTCCCCCTATTCATCCAACAGATCCCCTATATTTTCGTAGTGGGTCAGTAACAAACCCAATAATGTATTTATTTCGTCGACAACTTTAAACTGAACTATACTGTAACTTGTTCATATGTGTTAGTAGCATAATATGACGTCATGAGTAAAAGATCTATCAATATTGATTAAAGAATAGGAATAGATATATTATTTAAAATAATACACCGGTTCAACATGAACACATTTATTTCAATTCATTTCATTTCTTTCTTGGTAACTGGTAACATTTGAGAGCCACTTTACGAAAACCAACCTTTTAACTGACTTTTTTACTTTATTCACCCCCTATAAAAATATAGGGGGTCTGCACGTGACAAGCTTTAACCAATGAAATTGCTAGAATTTCGTGGGAGGCGAAGTAATAGGTTATACAAGGTGCGCTAGAAAATTTGATCCGTAAAAGCTTTTTCTTTGAACGGGTTGGGTTGGAGTCAAAGTGATCATATTACCTGCCCAATATGCATCTTTCTACTGAATTGCAACAGCATAGGACATAGCAAAGAAAATGTGGCCTGGATAAACCTTTTCTTTAAATTTAGTCAGAGGTCAAGGTCACAGTGACCCAATTTTGGCATATGACACTCTGTCTTCCCAAGATGCATTTGGTATCTCTGGATCTGAGAGCATAAGAAATAAAAAAAACCACATTTTTGTTTATTCCAATGAGATAAGAGATCAAGGTCAATTTCACAGTAATCATCTACCCAAGATGCATGGACATACCAAGTTTTGGTACCTCTAAATGGAATGGTATAAAAGGATCAAGACACGGATCAATGGAAGGATGGACAGACGGGACCAAGGAGGTGACAAACATTCCCTCCCCCCCCCGATATGTACTGATGAGGGGCTAATTGGAATGGTATAATATGGTCGTCCAGACAAGGATCAATAGAAGGATGGACAGAGGACCACGGTGACAAACCTCTTGTTCCCCCCGACCCAAGGGTATGTACCGTTGAGGGGCTACACATGCTTTGAAAGACCTACTTGTAACAGAGTTGACGACATACGACTCTGGCATCAAAAAGGCCCCACTCATTGTCACATACGACACCCCAGATGCCGTTACGGTATATCTGTACTACGCCCATACCTAGTTGATTTGCCGGGCATATCAATCGTAGATCGGTGACAGGCGAATGACCTGAAAACATATGTTTTATGATATATATATATATATATGGTATCTTTTCTGGTCTAACTTGTGATAAAGACTGCCTTGGAATAGCAGTTCCTGTCTATAGCAACCACACCTTTAATTCGCCCAATTACAAACTTTCTGCATAAATGACCCTGCAAATAAATACCACCTGTAAACTTAGACCGGATTGTTGTATTCCCATGGATGGTATGGTCTGTATACACAGGTTCCACTGTATGGTGAAATGAAATTCTTTAACGTTTTTCTCTTAGTCTGTTTTGAAAATACCAAATTAAAAATAAACATCCCGGGAACTTGAAAAATACATCATCTATTTTACCCTTTCCCTGATAGGAAAGTAAACAAGGAACCCTTTGGTTGTATCTTGCGAAATACAGTTGCTTAATTGCAGTATCATATTCTCGAAAAAACAGAGTTGATCATTGAACGGACGTGTCACCTGCGAAAGTTGGATAATAAGTTAAACAAGAAAAATCTTTAAAAACAAAAACAAACTATGAACCAATCAAAACGTTTCATTTCCTTTACTTCTTCGACATTATTCATTAAATACAATATTTGATTAGTCTATTATCTATATCATTTGTTTAACATCTAGGTCAAAACTGAGGTTAAACAGCTATCGCCGAAAAATGTCAGGAAAAGTGCATACACACACTAGCTCCAAAAATATGCATGCTATACTTATAGTTCGTTAACATCAGCAGGTCACAGGCTATCTACATACCAAATTTGAAGTTGATATCTTAAAGCAGAATTACGCGTAATTAAATATCTCGCTGTACCCTGCTTTGACTATCAATGCAAGTGAAAAAGAAAACAAGTAAAAATTCATGAACAAAATCCAAATGTATGACCAAAAACCAATATGATATTTTGATAAACATTATTCATTAAATGTGTGTGCAAAACTTGTAGTCAATCCCAAAAAGAGGGTCACACTCAGCATACAACAATGTGAAGAAGGGTATTATATGTAACTTCATTCCAAATATGAAAGCCCTAGCACCAGTTCTTATTGAGAAAAAGTAAAAAAATAAACGTTAACGTTGAGCTAAACGCAAAGTCCAAAAATACAAGGAATTAAAAAAAAAAAAAAAAATCCAAATGTTTGATCCAAAAACCCGTTTGATATGTTGAGGTACTTTATTTAGTTTATTTGTATGCATACTTTTGAAATCAATCTAACAAAAAATGAAGAAGCTATGTCCAATTCTGAAAATCCTCCAAACAAGAGGCCCATGAGGGCCTATGCTCTACTGGGATGGTTCTTTGGTCATTTTCAATCCAGAGCATGTATGTATAGTGAAGACCGGATAGTAAATGGACGCTCTATCGCGTTCACAAGCTGTATTAAAGCAATTTTGACAACTTCAAGGGACATAATCCAGTCATGCAAGGGCACATCTGGCTGGTTTTCGAAAGGAACCAAGCTCTCATCAATATTTAAATACTTTCTAAGTTTGGTGAAGATCAGAAAGTAAATGGAGCCTCTATTGTGTTCACAAGCTCTATTATAGCAATTTTGACAATTTCAAGGGCCATAATCCAGTCTTGCATGGACGGATCTGGCTGGTTTGCAAAAGGAACCGAGCTCTCATGGATATCTAACTACTGTATAAGTTTGATTGAGAAGACAGTATCGCGTTCACAAGCAATTGTTTACGGACGCACGGTCGCACGCACGGACGGACTCATGAGAGAGTACTTGTGCGGTTATTTCGTTTGATGTTAAAGGGTTAAAATACATTTGACAACCTTCTCACGCAATGTCTACAACTCGTTATTGGTTCTCTCTTCTAGAGACCCTTAAAGTCGGTCTTCGTTTCTGTCCGTTTGTAAAATGTTTGTTTGTTTGTTTGTTTGTGGCAAGCGTAGCGCCAAAACTATTCAACGGATTTCGACCAAACTTGGTAAGGATGAATGCTCTAGGCTCTAGTTGTTCCTTTTGTAGTATGGTCGCCATAGAAATCATCGTTGCTATGGAAACCTGCGAAAACTATCTCCTCCCACAGTTTTTCGAATTTAGAAACCACTCGGTGTGCGTTGTGTAGCCCATCAGTTGCTACATCGAATGATCGTCCCGATTTTTGATCCGTCTCTTCGTTTTCTTAATATTTGAGTTGCCGTAAGGGGTACCATTTCCGCGGAAACACAGACACGTCAAAACTAAATATATCGACACAAAAAGGAATGGTTTCCTATTACCTGATCGCTGATTGGCTAAAAATCCGGACACGACAAACCAGAGAGCACTTCACATAGCCATTACAACTTCCGTTTCCCGTACTTTTACACGAGGAGAAGAAATATTCAAGTGAATTTGACGCTGTTCTCGCGACAACTCGATAGCTTGTTTCATTATTCGTGCGGTGTCGTGAGAGTAGAGACAAGAGAGAACCATGGTCGCAGTATGCTTGTCTTGTTTAATACGTGTTCTATTGTAAAAGTCTACTCTGAAATTCATCATGTTTAGTAATATAGAGGATAATTGTTTGTTTCAGTAAATTATCGAAATTTCTTTCATCGAGTGAAAGCAAAGGTGATATTTTCAGTGACAAACTATGGCTTAAATCGTACTCTGGGCGATCCATATTTACGGAACTCTTTCTTCGGTTATTTGCGCGAATGAAATTCATCCGCCCTTTGACAAATTGTTTGGAAGGTCTCGCTAAAAAATTCAACTGTGTATTTTAACCATATCTTTTAGATGTAAAGGATTTTTTTTATTTCATTTGTCAAAATATTGCGGTGATTTATTGGATGGAAGCTATTTGCAAAGGAAATTATGTTTTATATCGCTTATCGGCGAAGAGAATACAAGTCAAAACGGGTCGACTCGAGATGTTCTTACAGTAACACGATAACTAGATATTTATTGAGGATGAAAACAGGCGACGTACATTATTCCTATATATTTTTCGATGCCTGTTACTCGTAACATTCTTATATTTGTTTATACTATGCCTGCAAACATAACGCAAAACGAACAATGTGTAAATATGAAAATCTAGCTTCATTCCCGTGTTCTCCCCTGTAAACCTTATTTGAACACTCCTCATTATAGCCATTCAAGTACGATTATCCACAATAGTTAATAATATCAAAACTTATCCAATCTTTCAGATCAAATAAGATTTTGTTCAATTCGTAAGAGTCAAGTAATATCGTTTCAGTTAATGGGTTATACATTAAGCTAAGCATTGTTAACATCAATCATAGCACACGGATTAACTTTGACTTAAGTTAAAGGTTATTTAATACGTCTTCAAACAAGGTCGAGGCAAGATAACCCGACCAACGCAGTGAATTCAGTTTAACCCGACAAAATTCACACTCAGAAAGGACATAGCACAGTCTTATAACTGACAAATACAAAAAAAACCGACATATTTCCAAATTTGGTTGAAGCACAAAGTCTTCTTTACCAACTTGCCACCTACAGCGATTCTGGAGCAGACAGAAAAAATACTAGAAAATTTCTATAAAATTTATAACTGTTAAATATACAGTGATTGTGTTATCAATTTTTCCTTTTTGCAACACTGTTTTCAAAAGTCATGCGTCTGAATTTCGGGAAAAGTTCATTTCAAGTATTAGTTTAATACAAAAGAAATTAAACCAAAAACATGACTTTGGAGTTTAAAGGAATCCAATGTAACAGTATTAGGTGCGTCATATTCTTAAAATTGGTGTTATTCACCACATACAACAAATCTGAAGAAGACAGCTTTGAAATCATATAGGAAAATCTCAATAAGGGAAAATAGTTGAAAACATTGTTGCAAAAGGAGAAAATAGTTATTATAAGCGATTTTGCCACAATAATTTCAAAAGTCGTTTGCTGCAGTTGCGTCAAAATGCGTCTATATGTGGGAAAGGATGACATCAGAATAAGTTTGTATTTTACTCCTTGCACGCTGATTTTATTTTTTGTCTGCAGCACTTTTGACTTTTTGTTGAAATAGAATCTTAATGTCGCAGAGTATGCTGAGATATCAGACCAGGCACCATGTTTTATGCCATATCTTTACAGTTTTGTAACTTCAATAAATCTATCCAGACAAGAGCTTGCTATGGGTTTTGTCAAATGTATTTTGTGGGGAAAGACTTTTTACACAGTTATTATGGCTCCTAATAATGCACGCATGTTTTGAGTGAAAGTACATGCCAGCTAACAGACCGTTATAACAATTGTCTGCGTATAAACCTAGATATTCATAGATCCAGATCAAATGAGCTGTTCCACGAGAAAACTACCACGAGAACACCAACATCATGGACTCTGCGTAATGTATCGATCCAGATCAACCTGCGCAGTCCGCATCAATAAACTTTAATACAACTCTATAAATATGTTATCAGGAAAACGATGTATGTTTTCAAGTTTCTGATTGAGAAAGATTACACATTATAATCATTGTGAGTAAAAGATGAAATAATCTTAAAGGGAACTTTTCTTCTCGCCTACAATCTTTCAAAAGTCATATCATGTCAAAATATTTCTGAACAGAAATACAGTTATGGTTACTTTTATTTTTTGAAATAGAGCTGAAAACCAAGATTGGGAAAGAATGTCAAATTTACGATGTGCATGAAGTTAGCCGGAGTAGCAGGAACAGCCGGAATTCCGGCTGTATTAACTAGCCGGAACAGCCGGAATTCCGGCTACTCCGGCTGTATCAACCAGCCGGAACAGCTGTATTTCCTATTACTACGACTGTACTAACCAGCCGAAAAAACATCATTCTGGCTATTCTGGTCATCCTAAAGCTTATAGAACGACATGCATGATGTGGAAATACAGTGTCTGTACATTTTAATATTGGCTGGATTTTGATGCTAAAACAGCAACTAGTGAATCTCGTAGGCATTACACGAATGCAGAATCGAACCTGGTGGGAGCAATTCTGTCGTCGCTACACATGTTAAACTTTTTTTTAACACAAACAGGGTGCAAATTGAACTAATATCAACCAGCCTGAACAGCCGGAGCTCCGCCAACCCAAGCTGTATTTATCAGCCGTAAAAGTCATCGTTTCGGTAATTCTGGCTTGCCCGAACTGTCTTTACGGACACGCTTAAATCATGTGCGAACATATTGTCTTGAAATTCTATTCTTGACTTGATTTGTCACTTGATTTGCGACTCAAAGCCATATCGGGACATCGGTTGCAGCAAGCTTAACTCTCTAACTCGAACAGGTGCAAAGTCGGGACTTTGTTGGGAAAATTTCAACTCCGATCGTTGGTGCAAAAAATGTCAGGATGTCGGCTAAACTCTTAACTCAAACACGTCGGGTGCAAATCTTGGAAATCATAACGAGTATCAATCCCCTGGAATAGCCGGACTTCCGACAACTCTAGCTGTATTAACAGCATGAACTGTCTATATGGACAAGCTTGAAGCATCTGAAGTATCTGTAAATTATCTTGAAATGTTCATCTTATCTTGATCTTGTACTTAGTGCGACTCGGAGTCAAGGTTAAAATCTCTTATTCAAACAGGCAGAGTGCAAAGTCGTGTCTTAATCAGTTTGGTGGCATGCACCAACGGGCCGCAAAATCTATATCGGGAGCCGGCTGACGCAACTTTTTCAAACAGGACCTGATGCAACACGAATTAAGTTTGAGGCTCTTTCACCTGGCATGTATCAATCAACCGCCCAATCCATCTATCTCGAACAATAGTCACACCAAAACGAGGGTGGGGCCACTCTGTCGGCCCAACTCCGGCTAGGTTTTGCAGCCGGTTGCCATCAATCCGGGTGGAATCTAGCTAGCGTGACTCGGAGCCAGAATGTGTCACTTTCACCTGACGAATGTCAGGAAGCCAGTTCAATTATCTAATTCGAGCAATATACAGCCGGAGTTGGGCTGTAAACTTTGCCAAAATGCCAACTTCATCTGAACATTGCAGCCAGCTGCCATACATCGCGTGGAATCCGGCTAGTGTGACTCGGAGCCAGAGTGTGGCACTTTCACCTAACACATGTCAGGATGCCAGTTAACCTCTTTAGTTCGAACAGGACGGGTACAAAGTCGGGACTTTGTCGGGAAATCCCAACTCTGGCTGGGCATGGCAGCCGGCTGACGCAACCTGGCGAAACAGGACCTGATGCAACACGAAGTCAGTTTGAGGCGCGTTTATCTGGCATGCATCAATCAACCGCCCACTCAATCTATCTCGAACAATTAGCAAGCCAAAACGAGGGTGAGAGCCACTCTGTCGGCCCAACTCCGGCTTGCTTTTGCAGTCGGCTGCCATACATCCAGGTGCCAGAGAGTGTCACCTGACACATGTCAGGATGCCAGTTAAACTCTCTAATTCGAGCAATATACAGCCGGAGTTGGGCAGTAAACTTGGTCAAAATGCCAACTTCATCTGAACACTGCAGCCAGCGCCCATAAATCCGGATGGAATACAGCTAGTGCGACTCGGAGCCAGAGTGTGACACTTTCACCTGACACATATCAACATGCCAGTTAAACTCTCTAATTCGAACAGGATGGGTGCAAAGTCGGGATTTTGTCGGGAAATCCCAACTCCAGCTGGGCATGGCAGCCGGCTAACGTAATTTGGCGAAACAGGATTTGAGTTAATTCGAGCAATATACAACCCTCGTTTTGGCGTGCCTATTTGCGCCGACGGTCGGAGTTGAGATTTTCCCAACAAAGTCCCAACTTTGCACCTGTTCGAGTTAAAGAGTTAAGCCAGCTGCAACCGATGTGCTGATCTGGCTTCGAGTCGCACTAGGTGACAAATCAAGCCAAGAATACATGTTCAAGACTCTATGTTCACACATAATTCAAGCGTGTCCCTAAAGACAGTTCAGGCAAGCCAGAATTGCCGAAACGACGACTTTTACGGCTGATAAATACAGCTTGAGTTGGCGGAGCTCCGGCTGTTCAGGCTGGTTGATACTAGTTCAAATTCCCGAATTTGCAAGCTGTTTGAGTTGAAAAAAAGTTTAACATGTGTAGCGCCGACAGAATCGTTCCCACCAGGTTCAATTTTGCATTCGTGCAAGTCCTACGAGATTCACTAGTTGCCGTTTTAGCATCAAAATCCAGCCAATATTAAAATATACAGACACTGTATTTCCACATAATGCATGTCGTTTAAGCATTATGATGACCAGAATAGCCGGAATGATGTTTTTTCGGCTGGTTAGTACAGTCGTAGTATTATGAAATACAGCTGTTCCGGCTGGTTGATACAGCCGGAGTAACCGGAGTTCCGGCTAGGTAATTCAGCTGGAGTAGCCGGACTATTCCGGCTACTCCGGCTAACTTCAGGCACATTCGAGCATAAACACCATTACCCAAACTTTCTTGAAATCATGCTATTGCTTGCCTATTTATTTTCTTATACTTATTTATTTTCCGGTGAAAATCATGCAAACCATGCAAAGTGAGTCATTGAAATAAAGGGTCACATCATTCAAAATGCGGTGGCGTCATTCACCCGTCATTCATAAAGTTCTTTATTGAAAACATTTATAGTTGTATTAAAATCTGTCTTAAAAGCTATAATAGCAGGAACGTAGATAAGATCTTATCTACGTCCCTGATAATAGGTAAATCATGAACAGAAAAGATATATTGCAGTAACTTTACGCGGCTTTCAAGTGTTGACAAGTCCCTTTGGAAAATTTACAGCATTCTCGACCTTCGGTCTCGTGAGATATTAAATTTTCCACCCTACTCATCATAGTAAATTACAAAGTGGTGTTTCGCTACTGCAACATCAAACCAAAACAAACCTTTTTGTGATATCTGTTATTGGGTATTAACCCTTTCCTTCATATAGACGCTTTCTGACGCATCTGCAGTAGACGGCTTTTTTGAAAACATAGTGACAAAAGAAGAAATTGCGCAAAACGAGCAATTTCTCCTTTTGCCACGATGTTTTCCACTTTTAGTCATAGGTCATCCATTGAATTTTAGAAAGTTTCTATTTTTTGATTTTTTTTTTCAAAGTTGTCTGCTGCAGCATTGTCGTATGAGGGAAATGGTTAACGTTTGTTCATATTCTAGGGTAAGTTTGTTAAATGGGACAGGTTGACTACAGGATAGCTGACAATGCAAAGTCCTCCTGACGGGGAGGAAGGTGTCAAAGAGCACAATGTAGTCTAATTATAACAAGACATAAAACTTACAGTTGCATAGGTTCATATAGATATGATGACGGCCTATTACATGACACATCATATTTCCAATGTGTATGCACACATCCAATTTGGTTTGTATAGGTGTAACATTGCAGTCGTATAGCCAATACAGAATTTCATTTTACGTGGGTGTTAAAGATCAATGTTACATTGATCCTATTTTGATATGAGATATCTTCAAATTTGGTAACTCTTTGTCTAAAAGTGAGGTAAATATATGGCCATGCCTTACGTTTTCTTTAACCATTTCCCACGTTCAAAAATTCTGCAGCAGACGACTTTAAAAATACATATATAAATATATAGGAAAAATTTCTGTAGGATATCTATAAATGAAAGTATAACTATTGAGAAGAATTGAGCAATTTCTCGTTTTGTTACACTTTTTTTTCAGAGGTCGTCTGGTGCAGAGGCCTCATAAAGCGTCTGTATGTGGGAAAGGGTTTAATTGGGTCAACTGTCAATCACAACTAACAACATATTTTCGTTTGTAACACAACGCCTTCAAACGATGCTTCGAAAAATTCAGGTGTGGTATGATTGGAGATATAACCCAAACAAGCTATCCCCTTAATACATGGAGATCGATGGCTAGGTCAAGGTCACAGTGATATTAAATTTGGTAACTCGGGGTGTGATAGCATAGGCGATACGGCACGGACAAGCTTATTCTTTACCGCACTTTACCGAGGTGCCGTTGTCAAAACGATCTATATCCAAACGATATCAAATCGATCAATATCGAAACGATATCAAACGATCAATATCCAAAGGATATCAAAACGTTATCAAAACAATATAAAAACGATCATTATCTAAACAAACGAAATCAAAACGATCAATATCAAAACAATAAATATAAAAACGATATCAAAACGATAAAAAGCTAAACGATCAATATCAAAACGATATCAAAACGATAAATATCAAAACAATAAATATCAAAACGATATCAAAACATTCAAAAGCTAACGATCAATATCAAAACCATCAAAAGCTAAACGATCAATATCTGAACGATATCGAAACGATCAGTTATAAAAGAAGCTTAACCATTACACTTAAAACTTTTAACATGAGTGTAAAGTGATACTTATTTTAAACAAACCTTATCAATCAAACATAATCATTTTCCGCTATTAAGGGGAAATCACATGCAGTGCCTGTGCTTTATCACACCATTGATTTAAACATTCTGAACATGTTTAATCTCGTCTTATAGAATTTCGACATTTGATTAAAACGTTTCTGTTTATTATCTATTGCGGCTACAAAAGAACGCATAATAAACACGTATCCACACCGCTTGAAAATGAACGTAACCGTTGGATTTTGTATCTGGGTAAGGAAAAAAAATCCCGTTACTTTTATACTTCACGGACCAATTTCAAAAATTCCCTAAGAATTTACTGACCTTGAAAAATAATCAAACTTTCATGACTTCTTTCCCTTACAATGTTTTCAATTCTATAGTAAAATATTACACTTCATTGGTTTTCGGAAAAGTTTTATCTTGGTTGGTTTTCAAAGCAGATGACTCGTAAAATAGGATATAAGGGAAACGGGTAACCTTATCAATGATATTGAGATACACAATTTATAGGCGCTTAACCTGAACGTAAAATATTATCTG